>JAODVP010000006.1:111547-128788 GCA_025400035.1 Tetradonia laticeps
ATTAATGTGGTTAAAAAAATACGAAATGAAAATGTACCTCTAAGTGGTCCTTTACCCAAGGTAAAAGCAGAAGAACTTGCCAAATTTCCGAATCAAGATGATTTCGTATGTATGTACATACAGGCCGGTTAGAGCGATTCAAAGCACTCCACAACATTTTCTTTAGAAAAATCATAAAATTATTTGTGACAGAAATAATCGAAAGTGATTTGCAACAGCAGTCTTTAGGAAATAAAAATCAGAAAACATTACTGATTTCTATATTCCTACTTTAAATGACGCTATAACCGAGGTCTACTGTATTTGCACGTAAATAGTTTTCGTGTAATTGTTGGTTAAATACCATCTGGTGATCAACAAGTGCCTGATGCAATGAGAGCCACTATCACACATTGTTTGGCACTAGTCCAATAGAAAGAATTTATGTTTTGAAATTGGACCCCCGTTTGCATAATTTTAAGTGGAGTACTTCATTACTTCACCATTTCTGTTTTGGTTCCAGCTTGCACTCCATTACGCAAGGTGGGCTGCGGTGATCATGTGGATATTTCGTACATGTACATTATATAAACCACAAAAACGTTTCCGTTTTTCCACGACTCCACATCCTCGAATGCCAATAGCAGCCTTCGTGCATGCACTATTGGAGTGAGAGTTTCCAGACGTAGAGGCGTTGAAAACGACCGCTGTGTAGACCATAATGCGGAATGGTTCCGTGCCGTACGTGAAGAAATGAAATGGGTTTCAGCTCGTGCGCGCGCCCTCGTCGCATGTCGGCGGAAAAAGTTTTATCGTTGGGACAGATGTTGTCGGCGGTAAATTGGTTAGTCACCCATGATATTTTTGCACTACTTCCTCGCTAACAGGTCTAGCACCGACCAACGAAACAATGAGATCCCCGAGGTAATGTCATAGCCCATATTTGCTCGAAGATCTCTCTTATGTGCCTGTCTGATTTACATTCGTATTTTTCCAGTCGTGATAGCGTTATAATTATGACCTTATGCTTATAAATGCAAACATTTTCATAGCATTTGATTACAATCGATATCCTGGGCGCTTCGAGGAAGACAATGCTCACTTGAAGTGGAGATCAAGTGCTCAACTCGCCTGATTGTTGCTGCAGAGCACGTTGCACGAAGGCAATTACGAGTGTTGCAAATAAACCAAATACACCCGAGAGTAGCTGAACGATTGGCGATGCTATTGAGCCGCGCATTAGTTATTGAAACATCCACTAGATCGACGTGGTTGCATTATTATTTACATTTACTTTGCATAATTAAGAGCGCATTGGAATTGTAAAAGGATTGCCACTTGAATAAACATTATAACATGTCCGCTACTTCCTTAAACGCACTGCTCGCTGTGAGTGTACATAAAGCATCGACACTCATTGTTTCATCCGCGCGCCGGATATTATAGCTGCTTAATGCTGCGCATAAAAGCGTTTCATAACCGTTTAATTTCGTTTTTACAGCGATCAAAGTGTCTATTAACTCGGTGTGCAGCATGCAAGTCGGCTGCATTACAAAATCCGATGTTTACTGCAAGCAATGCTAATAACGATGAAAATAATAAATGTGAACGGCATGACAAAAACTGCACACAATGCATTCTATTTAAATGCGAGGGCATAGCAAATAGAGTCTGCATTCGTGGCCTGCATATGTCGAGAGTATGTGCGCGGATCGAAGTGCAGATATGATCTGCTTCTTACAACAAACAATAAAAACTCGTTCTGACTTTTTGTTCGCGTTTTCCCGCGCCGGCCGCGGCCTTATTATGCCGTCTTAATACAATTCCTCTTATCATTATTATTATAACTTTTATTGTTATTATCATCATGGCGGCCCGAGACGATTATGAAGACGATTGTGTTCGGATGTGCACGCGGTGTCGTGATGACGCCGATCGATTTCCGAATGCGATTGGATCGCCGATGCGCTGCGCCGATAGACAGAAAAAGTCCCAACACGCGGAATGCTTTTTGCCCCATCTCCTGCACGACTTGTCGCTCTTGGGACAATCGCGAGTTATAATTTCGTGCGAGTGTGCGGCGTAAAGTGGCCTCGCGCGGTCGCACGACTTTTTATTTATTATCATCCGCGATATAAATATATACGCCTTTTTGCACGTTTTATTGTTTTATTCGATTTGGCTGCTCCTCGTTCTGATGGCTGCGCTCGCGGAATACGAATAGCCGCTTCTTTCCTGCAGGGTTCGTCGTCGTGTGGGACGAAAAACATCACAGTCGCTCATTGTCGTTTAGTCTTCTTCGGTTGCCGATCGGCAAAGACGCAAAGCACACATGAAGGCAAAAAGAAAGTTTTCAATACTTTTTGATATATCATAACGTTTTATGGCCCATTGTTCACTGTCACGCAGGATATCGCTCATCATCATATGGAGAAAAAAAAATTGATGAACACGTGAGACTATAAATGTAATTTTATCATGGCCAACATGGTCCTATATCTGAAAATTTTAAATTTGTAATTACTGACCGTTGAACTGATAAATAATATGCTTATACATATATAAATCTCTCGAATGAAAATGCAGTTTAAGCATCCAATTTGTCACAACTTCTTTTTTGATGGGTTTAGATCGTATCAGATATTGCTCGCCGTATATTGCGGCATGAAGCGGTCACCGACCAGCTTTTTCGATTTTTTTTTTCTGATGGTTAACGCTCCACTAATAGTCGTCAACCATCGCTGATGCAGCTTATTAAAATTCGATGGCCCGCCGAGCATCACTCATTCCTGTTGTCCTGACGCAGGCAGCGATGAATTTTTAATTCTTGTTTTGTTTCACGAGCATATTATGCGCTTCGATCTCATTGAATGCGGCGCATCGATCGCATTGTGCAGCCGCGGCCACATCGCGCGAATGTGTATATAAGTCACGAGGGGGTTTATTAGTCGAAAACAAAGGCGGTATGAATCTCGGTGTGCGCCCGATGTCCATTGTCCTGCGGATTACAAGCGCTAAGTGGTCCAACACAAAGGCGAGACGCGTCATCGTCCTTAATGATGTTGATCCTAGTCAGATAGGGGATGACTGCGGCACGATCTACATAGTCATGCGCAAATGCCTTTTTAACTCTTTTGCTTCGCGCACACTACACACAGTACCTGACAACGTTTAAACGGAATTCCACGTGGAATCCAATTGCATTGACTCTGAGTGAATATATTCGCAATCACAGAATTTCTCTCACAACTCATTGTTAGTTTGTAAATTACATCATTTCGAAATCATTGATTCGCTAAGGTTGAATTTGTTACATACAATCCAGCATGTAGTATGTACTCTATGCAATATCAGCGTTTTATGATTAAACATTCGCAATTAAACTGCACATCCATTTCTTGCAGTGTCGGCATCTGCAAGTTCGTGTATTGTTATGCGATGGAATGCTGGTCATTGCCAAGGTCCCGCCATTATGCTAACTCAAGCGAAGTGTAACGAAACCAAAAGTAATTTAGCTACGATGTCGAACGAGAGAGTGTGACCGATGACGATTCCGACAATACGTGCAAATTGAGTGCGAACAATCGTATCCAGTTCTGCGGCGATGGGCTGAGTGCCATTATGCTGTTCGGCTGCATTATGCCACCGATTCTCGACTGCAATTTCCCGCGATTCTGCACGCCGCTCGCGCTCCTGGCGATGCCACCCTCGAGCGCGCCGTGGCGGGACAAGACACTCGACGTGTTGGAGTTCGACTATGCACACTGAACTGAAACTCTGCACTTACCTATAATGTTGTCGTCGCCTGCGCACTCCTGCACGCCTGTTGGGTTCCGCTCGCGAGGATTTCTATAGCTCTCGTGGCGGCGAACTCGTCGAGGGCTTCCTGAAGAAGTAGTTATGACAATTGGGGGAAGCACACAACACACAAAAGTCTCAAAACACAGCCGTTATTTTTCACATCGCATATTTATTTTTCAAAATTTGCAATCTCAATCGTCCTCTCATCAACTCGTAAAAATATACACAAATAATACAAAAAATCATAATTCAAATGAGAATAATCATAAATCAATAATAAATATATCTATATACAAAAATGTACAAAAATAATACAAAGCAATTAGTTCATCTCTTTCATTCATATAGTACACTTCTCATGATTAGCTTTTAGTTTAATAGTGTTCATCTCCGCTTTTATCTAAGCATACGTTTAAAAGTCTTTCGTTTGTTTATAAGGTCTAATCAGTCAAGTAGGTTATCACACGAGGTAGGCTTGGCCGCCACCTCCAGATTGCAGCATCACGTGCGGCGGATGCGGCCTCCATGGAGGCCCCCGTCTGCCCGACCCACGCTCCAGGGTGCTGTAGTCTGAGTCGATGCTGGAGTAGATGTGGTCGGAGAGCGGTCGCGGTTCCTGAACGCGGCGCATCGGACGTGGCGAAGGTGTCGCGGTCGTCGCCGACGAGTAATTGGCGTCGTCGCCATCGTGGCTTAGACCAGCGGTGTACGCCGGCGGTGGGAACATTTGCATTCCGGGACTTGGCGGCGCCGGAGTCTTCATTTTCTCTGGATACGTATGGCTGTGCGTTCCGTTAGCTACCACACGCGATTCTATCGTGTAATTGTTGATGTTACGCCGATAGTTCGCATTAATCTTACCGCGCGGTTCTACCGAGGGCATGGCGTACTTCAACTTCTCCAGAAATCTGCGCTCGCCCCACCGGATGCGATGTCCCGTTTTCAGATATGGCCGCAACTCGGGATCCAACTCAGCTTCCGGCAGTGGCCCGTCCTCAATTATGATCAGCTTGAATACGCGGCCTTTCAACGCCTCGTGAAGAGCTTGTCGCAGCTCGAATCTGGACCACTCGGTTTGCATAAAGTTGCGTGTGAGGAAGATTATCACTCGCCGGCTGGATTCCGCTGCCTCCAGGACGGCTGGGGCGGCGTGTTGCAGATAAGCGGCATGCGGCAGATCCCGGTAGTGCAGGCATAGTTGAAAGGTCTGCTCCAATTCGGAGGCGAGTGACTGCACCACCCATTCCTCGTCTTTGGGGCTGTAGCAGACAAAGCTGTCGTAGAGCTTATCGCGGTCCTCGAATTGCTTTGCAGCGGCGGCGCGGAAACTGCACAGTCGAACGCCGTACCGCGAATACAACCACACGCGCACCGAATCGCGAAACACGAAGAAGAGCACTAATATTAGCAGGAGAAGGAGGATGATGCAAAGCGTTATCACCGCCGTTGGCAGATAGTGCAATTCGAACATACTGTCAAGCACACTGCTCCCAGCGTAGTAATCACTGCACACAGTGCTGTTCAAGTCTAGTTCGCGTCGCTGGGGCGGTTTCGAGTCCATGTTGAAGCACATAATGTCCGCACTATCGATCACTTTCGCAGCGTTGTCGGCGACCCAGGAAGTGAGCTCCTGAAGGAACTTGCACCGGCAGGACCATTGGTTGTTGGCTAGGGTGAGCTCAGTGAGGCGGTTATTCATCGACAGCTGCCAAACGGGAAAGACGACCAACTTGTTTCCGTCCAGCCGCAATATTTCCAGCGACTTCAACGGCGTGAGCGTCAAGTTTCCGATGTACGCGATGAGATTGTTCTGGAGATAGAGCTCTTTCAGGTGTGCCAAATGTTCAAATTCGTACCCTTTCAGTTCAAATATGCGGTTATCCTCCAGATGCAGAGTCTCGAGTGCGTTCAAACCGTTGAATGTTCGGTTTTGAATTGTTTCGACACCACTGCCATTTACATACAGCACGCGCATATTCTTGCGACCAATGAAAAGATGATTTTGCAGCTCTTTGAATTCATTCCCGTCTACGTATACCTCAGTGGCATCCATTGGAATACGATGTGGAATCTCGGTTGCGTTCTGGCCGGAACAGTCGACGACGTTGGTGTTCCAGGTCTGATCGTGATAGCAGGAGCAGTTGTTGGGACAGGTCATTTCACAGTCGCACGCGTCAAAGTCGCAGCAATGGCAGAGTGCGAAACAATGTGTTTCATACTTGCACAGGAAGTCGCCCGGCTTGGCGCGAACCAAGGGCATGTGCGTCATACCTCGCGAATGTGTCATCCGGCACATGACATTCTCTAAATCCATCACACGCGGGTACTGGCGCGACTGGTTCATATTATTGATCAACTGCAGCCATTCCATGGTGCAGTCGCAGTGGAACGGATTACCGCCGATGTAGACTTCCGGAAGTGATCTGTTCAATGACACGGGGGACACGCGCAATGCGGACAGCTCCATGTTCACCAAATCGTTCGAGTACATATCCACTCGCGTGAGACTAGTTTTATCTAGGAACGTGTTCGGGTGCACTTTCTTGATG
Source organism: Tetradonia laticeps (assembly GCA_025400035.1). NCBI lineage: Eukaryota > Metazoa > Arthropoda > Insecta > Coleoptera > Staphylinidae > Tetradonia > Tetradonia laticeps. Next base: position 117,877 of record JAODVP010000006.1, read on the forward strand.
AAGTTGTTGTTAATGAATAAAAGTTCAATACTGTTAGGTATGCTCATGGGAGAGATTTCACTAATTCTATTATGACTAGCATCCAGCGTCTTGACGCGAATCGTATCCTGCATCTTGTAGTAGTTGTTGAGATGCTCGATGAAATTGCCATGGATGTCCAGCCACTTGAGATTGCTTGGGATAAACGCGTAGTCAAACCACACCAGATGATTGCCGGATAGATTCAGCCAGAGCAAGCTGGCTAGCGTCACGAAGATGCCGTTAATGTCCGTCAGGTAATTCTCATCCAAGCGGATCGCTTCGATTTGCATGTTGCGCTCGAACGTACCCAGCTCAATGTTGTGCACCCTGTTCTTGGCGAGATTCAACACTTGCAGACTAGGCAAGTCCCAGAACATGCCGCGCGTGAGATTGCCGATTTGGTTCTCAATGAGACGCAAGCCCGTGAGCTGATTTAAATTCTTAAACGTGCCGTTCTTAAAGTTGCTGATCTGATTCTCGCCTAGATCGAGCGTCTTCAGGAAAGTGAGCTCTTGCACGGCTTCCGGAACTTCTTCTAACACGTTGGAACTTAGGTCAAGCTCCTTCAACGCTGAACAGTTATGGAAGGCGCCGACGTCCACATTTACGATCAAATTATTGTTCAGCGTTAATTTGCTTAGCACGAACAACCCGTTGAATAGCAAGGGACCAATTGTATTTAGACGATTTTCCGCCAGATTCAGAGTGTGCAGATTGTACAGGGGCAGGAATGCGTTATCTTCAATGAAACCAATGGAGTTGTTCCTGAGGTCCAAGATTTGCAAGAAGAAGAGATCTTTGAACGTGCGACCATCGATCCGCGTGAGTGCGTTGTGAGACAAATTCAACACAATCAGACGGATTAGCCCAGTAAAAGTGCCCGCATCAATGTGGCTGCTTGTTAACTGATTACCGGATAAGTCCAGCACCAAAAGTTGCTCCAGACGATGGAACAATCCCTTCGCCAGGGCAAACAGCGAGTTGTTTTGTAAATGCACTTCTCGAAGTTCCCTTGAGTTGGTAAACAAACCCTGGGGCAGTTCACTGATCTTGTTGTTAGCGAGATTTAAAATTCTTAGGGACACGAGCCCGCTAAGAGCATCGGTGGAAACTTCACTAATATTGTTGAACTGCAAATACAATTGCTGCATTCGCCGTAGCCGTGAAAAACCGGAGGTGTCACTCAAAGAGCGAACCTCGTTGAATGATAAATCCAACGTTTGCAGATCCATACTCCCGCACATCGACACCCTATCATTACTGTCGCCGAACCCGAGGCGTTCGGAGTTTTTAATTCGGTTGCGCGTAAGATTGAGCGTTTGCAAATTGATCAGGGGACAAAACACACCCTCGGGCAGGGCACGGATATTGTTGTCTCCCAAGCTCAAAACCTGCAGTTCCTTCAACCCCATCAAACTGCTCGTTGACAATTGGAGGGACTTGCCGGTAGACCACTCAGAGTTGCGAGTGCTAATGGCAATCTTCCTCAGTGATTTCATCCCGAAAAACGAATTGCCCTCAATATTCGTCAGTTTGCAGCTCTCGATTAGCATTTCCTGTAGACTCTCCAGCCGTCTAATGGCGGCTGCAGGCAGTACGCTTTCGAAGTGCACCTCATCGCTGCAAAACAAACGCAAACGAGTGGTGCCCTCGGGCAGTGTGCTTAGATTGGCGGTGGATTCATCCAGAGCCTTCAACCTGCAGGTGACAGCCAGACGAGTCGCGGCTGTGTCGTTGGCATCCGGTCTGATGGTACATTGTGGGGGACCATCGTATCTGGCGCCCACAATCGCAGTCACCACAGTCACCAGGACCAAGATGTACGCCTGCGACCACATCTTCGCGAACGGAACTTAGAAGAAACGAAAAAGTTTTTAAGTCGCGCACGGATAGTTCGTAACCATGTCCCAACTAACAGCGAAGTTCGTATGCCGAAAATCCAAATCAAACACAGCACATGATTGGTTTATAATCCCAGCAATTCGAAATTGTTGGTCTGCCACAAGCACTTTTAACTTTTGTTTAGGGAGACTCCAAGCATAAGCACGTAACAATTTCTGCGCCTCGGCATCGATGCCAAAGACAACTTGCAACACTCGAGTGGTAACTGCGCGTGCTGCGTCTGCTTACTCGTACCGACCGTTGCAACAGTCGACGCAAGACTAAACTCCGCTGAGCGCTGCGGCCGTATTAAAACCGACGCGAGAAACGCAACTCGCGCCAGCGCACTAGGCCCCAAGGTTCGAAGTTTTGCCGTCCGGTTTTGGCGCCACTATACAGTCTCTTCACGTCCGCCGAAGAGAAATATGCATGCAATGTTCCCTTCTACCTGCGCCTGACTCCAGTACAACGTGCGGTGCGGCCACAACCACAGGGCTAAAAAGTAATCCTCGCCCAGCACGCACGCAAACCGATTAGATATTACTTTGGCTTAAAAAGATAAGGAGTTACTTTTCGACGTATTCTGACACTGGTTGGGTAAGCTTTACTTTCGAAGATGGGATGTAGATTCGGATAAACTACCTGCCAGATTAAAAACGCACAACAAAGCACTGGAAAAAGCGCCAGAAGGACAGTAATGTGCAGAGACGCGCAAAATCTCAAGCATAAATATATTTTGTTATGACGTAAAGTCCTAAAAGGTCTCGTCGACCGAGGATTTCATCGCAACGCTGGATTAAATTAAGAAATACTTTTGATTAAAGTCGTAAAGGTTTGCACAGGAGCCCAGAGCCACCCAGCGTTCTGAGAACTTTAAATCCGACTTTATAAAAGCCAAACAGCTCATGAAAGATAGAAGAATATTCCCGGAGGATAATTATATTTTTATCTGATCGAAATGCAGAAGCAACTTCTCATATCTTCAGCGCGCAAATTTGCGCGATTGATATCTTTTTTTATGGATTTCCAGTTTTGCTGCTTAACTACCTATACAGATACAGATCATAAAATTAGCGAATGCATGCGAGTTTGCATGTGCGGTAAAAATATCGTTCCCGTTTTCTCAGAAATTTTTACTACAGCCAAGGCTACCAAAGAAGGTACTTTCTTCACACTTCACACTTCACTGGCATTCATTTTTGCGAGCGCTAATATTTGATGTGGACGTATAGCAGCCACATGCAAACCGTTTTACAAGCCACATAACCCAGGCCGACACAATTTGACTCTGCGTATTGCGTCTAATAAAAATTTATAGCGTTGTGCTTTCATCAGCTGCTGGGTTCTTCTTCGGCGCGAGATCACAAGGAGGAAATTATATACGATTGCAGCAATTCGCTCAGAATCAGAGAGCAAGTTTCGGTTTGTAGGTTTGTTCGTTTGTATGGAACGCCGCCACAAAAATTGCAATAAACTTAACTACGGTTGGCTGTAAAAATTAATATCGGAAGAGATCGTAAAAAACGCCACCGAATGTGACCTCTATTCAAACCGCACCAAACAGCATAAACCTCGCATTTGCCGAAGAAATTGTAAAAAACTGAAAACACATTTATAGGTCCTTTTCTCACCATCAGCTAATTGTAAATGACTGAATATCCAGATGAATGTACATAGGGAGACATCTGTATCTATTTTAAATAACTAATCTGGTATTTATTATTCCTTGATACATCCAGAGTCATCTACCGACGTCCTCTTCAACTTTACACAACCGTACTCAGCCAGTTCTGACTTACTTACCTTCACGCACAGTAAACTTTATTGAAAACCAGTTTCTGTACGTTCTCTACTATAAAATCCTGTGAAATATTCGAACTAACCGGGGAGTAGTTACACAAACCCACAACCTTCTTTCTTGTTTTTTAATAAAAGCAAACCCCTCCGGGTATTCTGGATAGTTTTACCTCTCTTGGACTTTTGTTCACGTGCGCATTTACCCCATCAGCGGGCTACCTTTCCCGTCTAGCCGCCGCCGCCAACCGGTGCGAATGCCACATAGTACGCTTCCAATGACTTTCGTGACTTGATTAACCCATAAACAATTCATGATATTTGTCGGCTGTGTTTGCGCGCTTCGGCGTTGCATCGCTGAGCCGCCCCTCATTCGTAGACTGGTTTACTCATTCATGATACACCATGCTCCCGCACAGGTTGCCCTCCTCTATCAACCGTTTGGAGCACAGGAAATGTTGCAATTTCTAAACTGCATAAAAACGCACTTTAATGCAGCAGGACCCACGCAGCCATTGCAAGAAACATCACATTCAAAGAAACGCAAGACGCTTGTTTAAAGTGCACCCTTGTTTATTGTGCAGGGATAAAAATTTCTTAGGGTTTCACCACCCTAGCGCAAAAACTAGCTGCCTTTTGCAGGAAAGGTATTATCCTGAAATAAAGCCAAGACAATTCAAACAATTAATTTCCACTTTAATGAACATAAGGAACAGTGAACACGGTGTTTTATTATAATTATCCGGTAGGGCAAGCTTTACAATTTCAGCGATTCAATCAAATAACAATAAAGGAAACGATAAAAAGTTCTTTGATGTTATCAGATGTGAAATAATTGCTTCCAAGTGTAATTGAATAAATTTCGAAAAGTCTACCCTCCAAAAGTCTACTCTCCAAAACTCTTACTAACTGCACATCAATCTATTTGACAATATCTACAGAACAGGTCCCTCGTTTTGCTAGAGTGATAAGGGAATGCAAGTCTCATCTTCCGAGTGTGGGTATGTGGGCGTATTTTGATTTATCGATTCTCTTATCGCTTCATATTATTTGTATGCAGACCCCACGTCTTCTTATCATCATATAGATTGTTTTCTCTTCCTGCTTGTCTCGCGGCAGTATCGGAATGATAATGATTTTTCCGATTGGCATTCCTCACCAATCCTGCGCACGCATCACACGTGTGTGAGCTCTGCGAATATGCAAAATAGGAGCGTGCGACATTATGCGAATGCATTTGAGAATGAAATAAACGCACGCCACCCTCGCAAGCTGTAGAGAATTTTATTTCAAAACGACATTATAGATAATTCCTCCATTTCAATTATATTCTCGATATACGTGCCATTACACCGCTGGTGATTGTCCGCTAAAATATTTATAATACACGGCAATTACTTCGATTTATCGACATTGTCAGCAACATTTGCTGGAATTACCTACATATTGTCTGAACATACATGGGACTGTGAGTAATTATAAAATCGATGTCGGATTGATCTTTGTGCATGCCGTGCGCATTCATTGCATGAGCGGGCTTTTTGCATTTGCAGCCATCGCCTACTGTTGGCGTGGTGTTCGTGTTCGGTAATTTTCTCCATGCATCGAGGTACAACGCACTCAAATAGAAGCGAGGGAATCGAGTGGTCGTAGAATGGCGGTGAGGCACTAGTAAATCCCACGTGATTCCTTCTGATTTCCACTGGATCCAGCTATTTAAAGTGATTGCATACGGATTGCAATGGCAAGCACTACACTTCACATCAATATTGTATGCAGATTACAGTAAAGGCTGATTGTAGCCTTTTCCAACAAGTTTTTATTATAACTCCTTAAAGCGTGTTATTGTTCTTATTGTAATCACTTGGAAAGTTGCAAACTTTGTATGTACAGTAAACTCAGAGTGATTTCGAAAGAGCGGAAAATGTTCTTGATTTAATGCCGGAAAAGGTGAGTTTTTAAAAACATTTTAATTACATCGCCATTTATCATTCTTTATCATGTTTAAATTAAAAAATTTAAAAAGTTGTACTACACACATCTTATCTTATATCTCCCATCATACCCCTACTGAGGATAGAAAAAAAACATGTAATTTCAAAGATCAAATTTATTGTCAAAATATTGTCGGTAAATTTATAATAAAAAATTTACTTGTACTTTATAAGTAATTATGTGATCATGGGACCTCAATATATAAAAAAACGGGGAGACTTGGACTGAAATGATTGTGGTCGAGCTTCAAATCACCCTGTATATGTTTTTCGAATAATCGCGAAGAGCTGAAAGGAATAATAAAATTCCCAAAGTACCACGCCTTCTTCTTCAATTCTTATTTGGGATTACTGCTGCTTTTAAAAACCTTGTTTACAGCACATCGAATGTTGAAAATCGTTTTTTTTTTCTAAATTATTATACATAGGTATGTCGAAGGTTCTGCATTATGACGATTGTTTTTTTTCATGTATGAGAAAATTATTATAGTTTTAAAGATCTTTGATTCATTGTCTGTCACAACCTTTTCTTTAAAACTCCACAAAATACCTGAAAGTATTCGATTAAAAAGGGTCTGGTGTACTGCGTGTACGGATTCTACCTTCCGCTGGCAAACTCGCGATTTGAAATTGCAAAACAGTTTGGACTGGCTGAAAACCATGATATATTTATTTGTTTTAGGGTAAAAGCAAGGATTTACATAAGGACAGAGGATATCAAAGGAGGTAATTCTCTCAAATTTAGTGTAAACATATTAAATTGCATGCTCAATGCTGATGAATTTTTCAATTAACTTGTTTTCCAATATTAAATTAAATAATGTAGATCGAAAATTGCAATAAATGATAATCGATCCAAACGCGTTCGGGGTATCATGTCATTTGCAATCTAAAGTGGTTGAAGCAGATTGCACATTGGGCAAGTGTAGCAAATATAATGACGCAGCAAAATGACGAGCCCAACGAAATATGTCTTCTTCCATCGTAAAGTTTCACGATTATACTTTACACGATTACAGTCAAATGTCACTTTAAATGTTAACGATGGTTATTTCAAAATGGCAAAAGGAAATCTACACATCTGCTTCCACCAAACTAGTCATATCCAAATCCTAACCAAATATTAATAGGATTCACCAATAATAAATTTTTATTTCCCGGAAATCAACCTCCTCTCGCTGTATTACATATAGGTTATCACCACATGTAATTGATAAATCTTTTAAAGGCAGCTACACCAAAAGTGGCAAAACTCATTTCTATAAACGGTAACTGCACTACTTTCCAAAATAAACGATTTCATAAAAGCGGCATGCCCTAGTTCAGCTCGTGTTCTGCAATGTGCAAGTCACCTAGATAGTATCACATCAACTGAGGATTCAATTTTACATTAAATGCAATAGCATCACGAAAAATACGAACACTATTGCAACGTTAATATACACTTAAGAATAATTGTTTATATAATAAAAAAAAATCACATCTAAAAATTTCAATTGACAAATTTTTTATACGGTAGAGTAATACGTGCTTATTTAATAACTGCATTTAATAATATTTTGAGTGGCACATGAAGCCGCAATATCGCCTTCATATTCTGCTGGTTGTGAACAAATGAAACCGGAAGGCGGCGAGTGTATTGTGGCCCAGGACGAGCAGGAACTTATTTAAAGAGTGGAAACGACCGCAGAGAGACCAGCTTGCGAGGCGGTGCATTCTTCTAAGTGAAGTCGGAGGGCAAAAATGTACGATTACTTTTTAATATCACCTTGCTTCAGCGGCGGCGGGAGCCGCTAGTGCTTTGTTCTGCGATACAGCAAATCTGAGTGAAATATTAAGCAGGCTTCTTTCTCAAAATAGAAAATATTGCTTGCACTTGCTGTTGTTTAGAAAATTTACAAATTGCTCTTGTAAGCATTCAGCAATTGGAGCATTCCACCACGCGAAAGATTTGCGGTCATAATTTCAGAATGAACATGCTTCGTTGGCAAAGTGAGGGTGAAAATTATACGCAAAATTGAAATATCGAGAATCGTAAATCAGCGGCCGTAAATATAGATAATTGTAGTGGTTTGAACACGGCTTGAATTTGAATTCGGAAAACACACCGGTTCGGTAATTTCGCATTTATTCGAGTTAACCGAACGTAAAAGAGTGCGAGACGCTCGAATGCAAATCGCACTTAGCAAGTGCGAGCTTGAGGGTGGCAAAGAACAGAGGAAGGCGTACAAAGTCGGCTGGTGGCATACAAATGGAAATATAATAGAACGGCTTTTTCTAGAAGCTGCTGAAGTTATTTGATTCTGAATAATCAGCATTTCAATTGCGCACAAAGAATTCTTTAACAATTATTCTGAAATATTTTATATGAGTATGAAGATGATGATGATATATATATGATTTTATATTTAATTCCCTGAATACGGTCTAAACTCATTGGCATAAATTTGATGATAAAGTGGTTAGGGCAGGAAGAAAGCAATCGGGAGAAATCTATTAGCGAAAATTTAATATCCAGATCACGTACTTTCGCCGTCACGTTAGCACCGCTATCTTGGTTTGCTCTCGATGCGGAGAGCAAAAAAGCCAAACGCATTAGATTAGCCGACGCGCGCAAAAACGTCCGACAGGAAATGTAATTTCGTTCGTCTAGCGAAGCGCGCGCTGTTCGTACATGTTACACGGTTCCGCTACATTCTTTCTTGTTCGTCGTCTTGGCACGAGCCGTCACAGACGTTTCGGCTTCTGTACGACGGCGACATTCGCGCAAGTCGTCCTGTCGACATCGCCGACGGTTTTCTATTTCCCAAAGACGGGCCAGGACATCGCGCGAATGATGTTACGCACCATTCATCCGGCGGGCAAAAAGTTAAATCCTTTTAATGTTCTGAATCTTTTGTCCTCTCCTTCCGAACCGGCAATCGTTTAATCGAATTAAACGACGAGTCTTTTGCGTCGTTCAATTCCGCCGAACATGGTGCAGGCGAAAACTTGCGATGCTAAATGGGAATAAAGGGCCGCACACCACAAGCGCCCTTCTTACACTCTTAGTCGGCCAGGTTTTATTTGAATACGTTGTGTTGCATTTTACACATCGGTTAATCGCATTTTCAACTTTTCAATTCCATTTGCACACTTCCGAGTAATGAAATCATCCTTTATTTAAATGTTGCTGCGTTCACATTTAATGAGATTACATGTAATGAGATTTTACACGACGTGTTTTCTACGCTATTTGTAACAAATAAATAAATATAATAAAATTACAAGAGAACATAAAACTAAAAAATCAACAGTTCTTAAAATGATTGGCTGAAATAGTTTTTGTTTACTTAATATCTTGTTGACGACAAATATTGATGTCACACTTATGGATGTAGCTTCTTTATGGCTTCTCTGGCGAAGGCGCCGGGTATGCGTTAAGGATCATTTATTGCGACACGTCCGCATCCGCATTATCTCGCAGTCAAACACATTACGACGTCCTCGACTAGCCTAAACCTCTCGAGATGCTGCCGTCATCAATCCTCCCTCAAAAGGATATCGGACATCCGATTTGGCATCTCAAAAGATTGACATACACGCATTTGCATCAGAGTATTTTGTACTCGTCGAGTCAAGGAAAATCTAAACTTACAACTCTAAAGTCATACAACAGCTAAAATAACATCCCTACTTGTATACCTAAGTGTATTATGTATTGTTATATTCACTGAAATACTGATTGTGAATGAAAATAGAAACTCTCATCTCAATGCTGAAATGGCTTTGTTTGAATCGATACCTACTCCCTCTATTTGCTCTGCAAATGGCATAAACAAGAGGATAGTAGAAGAAACTTTCATTTCCAGCGGGTCATAGATGAGGGCGAGAGCCGAAACGGATGAAATTGACCAAAACCTTCCTTCTGAAGAAATAGCAGCGACAATAAAAACTACAACTGATTGATATGTTCAGAGCCAGGGGTCATTTTCTGATAAATTGCCGATATGGCGTGCCAACAGATATTTTATCTACTCTTTTTCTTGTTTTCCCTAGTTCTGTTTTCAGTAATTCAGATGATATACAATACCAAAAAAAGCTTAAAACATCAAATTGTATTGTTAATTAACATACAAATTTCTGAAATCCCTTTGATTATTCCTAAACAAATATAACGACTGTGCTATAAACATTAATGCTCCAGGGTAAACTCGCGTATTTATTTTGCACTCATTTGCTTTTGTTTGTTATTGTTGTTTAGTTGCTACTGGCAGTAATCAACGCTTTTGTTTTAATTAGCTGCAAATAAAACACAGCGATTGTACATAACATAATACTCATTAATTAAATAATAGACATTTATTACATGCTACATAAAATTTGCATATAATATAAAATATTTTCCACTGTTATTATTATTATTATTAGCTATTGTTATTAGTATAATACAATGTACAATCTTTGTATATTCATAAATATTATTAAAATTACATGATTTAAACATTCTTTTTGTAAAATGATGTAAATACTTTTCGTAACTCTTGTTTTATAACTTTTATTTAGGTCCACAAAATACTTCAATATTTTATAATAATAGTAATGTTTGCTTATCTAGCTATTTTTTGCAATAATGATTTAATGATTAAATATGATACAATAATAATTGTTTTCTGTTTTGGTAAAAACTGTTATAATCGATGCGCAGAAAGAGGAAGTTGTGAGAGGGAGGGATGGTTCTCGACAGAAAGAGGATGGGAGGGGTATATAGTGAAAGGAAGAGGGAATACTAGAACGATCGAAGGAGAAGAGAAGGGTTGGGGGAGACAGCGTGCAGAAAAGTAGGGGAGGATGGGAAAAGAAATAGGAGCGATGCGTGGCAGTGGCACCATAGCGTCGGGGCGACATGATAGATGGCGGAGGACGAGAGCGGATGGGGAGGTAGGACGTGGGAGGTATGGAAAAGTGGGAGAGTATTGCTATAACAAGAGAATGAGACAAAGGAGTAGTAGGAACAGCAATGTGAATGGTGGAAGGAGATAAGAGTTATAAGCGATAATCAGAGAGAGGGAGTAGTGAGAGGGGGAAGGGTGCTAGATGGAAGCAACAGAAAGAGCGAGGGGGTACATAGTGAGAGGAAGAGGGAAAACTAGAAATATGGAAGGAGAAGAGAAGGGTTGAGGGAGGCAGGGTACAAAAAAGTAAAGGAGGAGGTGTAAAGAATGGGAGCGAGTATTTGAGCA
>JAODVP010000006.1:128888-152050 GCA_025400035.1 Tetradonia laticeps
AGGGTACAAAAAAGTAAAGGAGGAGGTGTAAAGAATGGGAGCGAGTATTTGAGCAATAAGGAAGCGTGTCAGTGGTATCAGAGCATCGGAGAGATGTGATAGATGGCGGAGAACGAAGGCGGATGGGGAGGTAGGACGAGGAAAGTGTTGAAAAGGGGAGAATATTGTTATAGGAAGGGAATTAGACAAGGGAGTAGTAGGAACAGCAAAGTGAATCTGAATGTTTGTTACCCTTCATTAGGGAGGGAGGAGTGAAAGGAGAGGTATAGGGGGAGGAAAAAGATATATCTGACCAATAGGGAAGCGTAGCCGGGTCTGTCAGTACTTAATTTTAAAAAATACATGGGAAATATCCAAATAACTGGAAAGTATGAAAACGTAGTAATAATATCAAAGACTTCATCACAAGTTATTACGGGCAAAATCACGCTTCATTCCATGAAATTACAAATAAAGTCGTTTTGTCCCTATATCTCATTTTGTACGAATTTCCTCTATCTACATCTCTTGTACGCCTCATAAGTACGAATAGTAAGTATGCTCAGAACAAGAACGTCGAGTACATTGCAAGTGCATGTTCACGTGCAGCACACCTGCAACAGGAAGGAGCATGTCGACTGCATTTGGCAAGGTTGGCTGACATGGTGCAAACTTGAATCCCTTCGGTAATTCAGTCCAGAGTTTCATTAAGCTACCTATTAATTACGCGTGGCTTACGTGCGCTAATTTCCCGTCGACTTATCTATGCATTGTTATTTTCCAATAAACGTGCGCGCACACAGTCGCAGTCGAATTTGTAATTCATTTCGCTGCGCAAGTGTGCGAGAGGAGGATGTGAATGAGATACATCCGTATGAGTTGGTACAAGTTTCCGCTTTGAATTCAGTTCGTGAACACACTACTCACTTCGCAATGGGCAAAGTCGGGAACGAGTTGGCGGGAATGGTGTGCCAGAGGGGGGCAAGGGGGGTCTCGTGTTCGTATTCGTTCGTATTTGTTGTAGAAGTAATTGTAGTATGCGAATGGGGTGAGCGTGGGCGGAATGAATCAAGCGTCGCGATGCCATTAATAAAGTCGTACGTGTTGCGCAATTAACGACTTTCATGGGGTGGAAGGGTTCTGGCGGCGGGCGCACGAGTTCGTTTAGGCGAAAAAGCATCGTTTCGCTACGTAAATTGGTGAATGCGCCGATTGATCACTGCGGGGCGCGGAAAAATACGTGAGATTAACTGGATTCGTCTCTGCAATCAGTGATCGCTGGTAATATTTACGCCTTTCATTTGTGAACAAAACAATTTTTAACAAACAAATTTTAACAAAACAAATTGTATTGATCTATAAAGTCTTAATTACTGCAAATAAAGGAATAGTTTTCTCATTAGACGTTGGTCGTATAACCACAGGAAATTTGCCACATTCAAATGGAATTTCTAACATCCACATGCAATTCCCGTTCTTATAGTCCGTAGTATAGTTCGTCCCGCGACATTTCCAAAACCGCCAATAGCAATTTAACTCCCTCTAACTAATTTAGTTAAATCCCCAAACCCTATTACGCGCGCCATCAGCTAATTATAAAAAGAACAATACTCCCAACTATTTCTAAATAATCTAGCTTATGCTCTAAGCTAGACCCTTTCTGTGTTCATCTTATCTCATTTCCAGGGGGTTCCCTTGCTGAAATTGCACCCAATTAAACCACAAGAGCCTGTGGTTCATCTATATTTCGAATCCGGCTTATTCCCATTCATTCAATACCTGTAAATTCGTCTACGATGCGCACAACGTAGCGGAATTCTTTTTTGCTAATTTAATAAAGACTTTCTTTCATCAGTAATGGTTTGAGGTAGTCAGCAGTCGTCACAAATGCGGTGAATTCATTTCGATGGCGAGGTAGTGGAATATCGAGTTGATCAAATTGAATCGCCGACTTGGGTCGGGTGAATGGAGGGCAAAAGGATGAGGCTGGAGAGTCAAGACCAATTTTAATAAACTCATACTATGAAAATGCCTAGCATGGCAACCGGTTCATTTATTAAATATTCTTCCATTAGGTAAATATTTATTTTAATGAAGCAGAAATTTCCATATTCCGCATTCATTATGTGATAATCTATTCTTTCCAGAGTAGTTATTAAATTTTCCGCAAACAAGTTCTGCGTCTTGCTTAATGCATTCTATTATTGTAAAGCGTTCCAACAACATCCATTAAGCAACAGTTTATTATTACATCTCCGCTGCCGCCACTTAGGATTTGAGCCGGCATCCGGCTGTAATGACATCCTTCACATCTTCACCACGAACAGAGCTTAAACTGCAGTGCACTGAATAGACCAGAATGCCTGAAACGGAGCATACTCGCAGATGCTAGCGCTCGTCGTTGTTATCACAACATTGTTGCTTGATTTGGTTGTTGGCTGGTGCGATGCAAATTGCTTATGTAAACCGTGCACTTTCCTCGCTAAAAGGAATTGCACTCTAATAGCATGGTGAGCCGCACGCTCCTTCCAGGAAACGATTCCTGCTCACGAATCCACAGGGTAGCAAACGCGAGCAATGCTTGTAACTCAATCCCGCCACTAATTTCGTGTTGATTTCCTAGTTATTTTCCATTTAGCGCAGATGTTTACATTTGCTGCATGCGCTCGATAACTTGATACAACGCTATCGAACGTAATAAGCTACTTAATAACAACATTCATGTCGACTAAGTGCAGCCCACAGCTATGAAATAATGTTTCAGTAAACATCACCTCAAACAACATTATAGCACAATTTATTGTTACGTTGCTAGATGGCTTATCATTTATCACAAGGCATACTTAGCTAAAGAGTGGAAAACTTTTAGGTTTAAAGTTTTTGTTTTAGCTCCCGTATTATGTTGCAAAGTGAAGTTAGGTAAGTAACACAGGAGTGAATTTTCTTGAGTAGTTGAGAGTAGGTAGTTGCGAGTTTTTCCCTGGAAAGCAACGCGCTAAGGGACACAAAACACACTTTTGCTGGAAAATCGTGGGCAAAACGACCTCACGCACTTTATCTGTCCACGTGAAAAATGCGCCCGCATCAAATATTTAAGGGATCGTTTCATAGCGACGCAGCCTAAGGTGCGTGTCCTTAGGACATGGTACAAAACGAACAACACATAGTTGCGGCCAGAAAACGCAATTTCCACCCTTTTGCACGTCGAGTTCATACAGCAAGGGGCGGCAGCACATGCTCAACATCACTGAATTTCCATATTTATATTCCAAACTATCCACTGATATCCATAGCAAACTTTATCTTATGTATTATACATATCAATCGGTTTAATCTCGAACATATTTATTTGATCTACCCTTGAAATCAACAGTAAATACTCTGAATTATCTTGCGAATAAATTTATTTTATTCAGTGTTATTTATAAATGTCCAGTAAATCAATAGCTATAGCAGTTAGATATATATAAATGACATTAATATCTGTTTTCGGCGTTAAAGAGTATTAAAAACAAGATTAAACTGATTAATGTTTGTGATCTACCTCATCGTAGCATTTTATTCACCTGCCATTAGGAGAGCTATATGTTTGTAGCAAAAGCCGCGGATTCCCATGTCGCACATAAAATTGTATATTAATGCGTATTTACAGCAAAACGTTTAAAGTCAAAGCCATAATAAAAGCTCTCATTCCGTTTCCTGGCACCTCCACCATGAGTATTCGCTGTAGTCTTTGGCTGCACATTGCCCGTCGGAGTAATTATGCTTGGCGGTTAACATCCGTCTACGTTCAGTCAAAGCCCCTTCGGCGTTTAATTGCCCTTTAAATTCGCCGCGAAAGAAGTACGCGTGTTCGTTTTACCAAGCGCGGATTTTATGCGGGTTGGATTAAGGTTTCCCGTCCTGGTGGGGTTTTGTTTATCGCACATTGGGCTGTGAGTGAGACGTAACGCGGATTCAGTGTCAGTATCCAACCAGCATGAAATTGAGTGGAGCGGACAGAGGCCAGACGACAGTTTGCAGACTGGATGCCATGACAGGATAGTCTGCCATGTTAGCGTAATGGACGTATGCGTGTAAATGAATAAATGATGCGTCAGTCGCCGGTCTCTGAACCTGCAATGGTTAATTTAGGTAATAGATGAGTAATAATGCACATTTTGATGATATATTTATATACTGAAACCCATAAACTGAAATATTTTATATAATGGGCGGTTTTGTAATGTAAACAAAAACTCTGGAAATTCTTTAGTGCACGTTCTGGCTTTGTTTTGTGATTAGCCAACAAACTCTGCAAATATTACTTTGCAAAGAACACCATCATTCCTACATACCAACCTGCTGGAACTCGAATCATGACTATTTCCGTTTTGCCGCTTTCTCTTTGTGCAAGTGCAATTCAGTCGGCCATTTCCTCGCCTCCACGTGTCCTGCAGATTGCACAACAATCCGAATACAAGACGACTCCCCCAACTTCCATTCTCGCTCCTAATACCAGATTGTTTATATTGTTCGCTTTAATTGTTCCGTTCAGTTTGTGTTCCGCTCGGAATTGTTGCCTTTATCGTCCGAGTTACTTTTTCCACGTGGAAACTTTTTTCGTCTCGTGCGCGAGTTTTTCCTTAGACAGCTTCGGGTGCTGTTGATTTTGCCGAGCTGCTAGTGTGTATTGCTGTACATTTGAGCGCCGCTTTCGTTTGCGAAACACATCGACCGACCGGATTTGTTTATTACACCTATTACACTCCGACAGGCGCGACGCGCGGACGGAACTTTGTTGTTCTTGCCATCTTTTGTGCCATTTCTCCTACTATTTTCACAAACGGTCGCGCGCGTGATATTAGCACGGCCAAATTTATTCAGTCGCATTCAGCTGCTTGGTTTTATTCCTGTTTGTTTTTGTTTCCATTTGCCGGCCGTTCCTTAACGCTTAATGTAGTCATTTGGGGAAATAACACACAATGTAATGCTTCGCATTCTAAACAGACAAGTAAACATTTGCTTCATTATTTTTGGAAAAGAAGTATCAATCTACTATGGATACAAGATAGAATATTCCCACCGTTGGCAGTATTTTAATGAAATTAATTTGATTTCCTTTGCTTCCAAACGCGTCAATGGAAAATCAGCGTAAATATTTTCTCAGGACAGTATTTCGTTCCTAGAATGTCATTGTCCCGCTGGGGAAATATTTTCAAATCGCGTTGGTTTGCCGAATAACGACAACAATTCGTCTCTTCGTCGAGTCTAATATTCTAGGGTTCGCTTGATGTGCAATGCAAAGTACGCGAAGGAGATCAATAAAATCAACCCCTATTGTTCTCAATGTTTCAAAGCGAAGATTCTCTCGCCTTGCATTCAAAAACCGACATTGCTTGTGTTTTATCGTTCCGACACATCCGTTTTATAGCATTTTCCTTTATACAGATTCGATGTATACCAGAAAATGTTATCATTAAAAATATGCTAGATCTCTGAAGTTTTCCGAAAAAGTTTTCAAATTTTATGGGCCTATGCGCAAATGAAAAACAGTTATGTTACAAAACATTCCGTGATAACTTGACTAAATTAAACTTGTTGGTAAATAACTTTGTTGCGGTGTAATTTTTGTGAATTTATGCTGGTGTAGTGCACGCCTCGAAATAATAATCTAATACCCATCTTTCCAACCAACTGCGGGTTAATTAAAACACCAAGTGCTCACCTGGGAGTCGCAAACCGAGCCAGACACGTGCGTTCGCCCGCTGATTACACGCTCGCCGCCTAATTCAAGCCACTTATTCTGCGCTACTAATGAGTTAGAAGAAGATTATTATTATTTATTCGGTGTGCGCTTCCTGCGAACACCTAATTGTTATTTCTGGCAACGGGCGCTTGTTGTGCAGCGCAAACTGTGTCCGCAGCACATCGCAGAACTGGAGCAATGCAACGGAAGCGCAGAGCTTTATGACCGTTTTATGCAGATTTTTTAATTAAAAGGGTTATAATTGGACTATTAATAATTGCGGCCCTTCTTATCGCACCTTAAGATAAACCCGCACGGTTGCGCTCACTGAGCGCACAAGAGAGCTGGTTTTGATTAAAAAATTCTACACCCTTGGTGCACCGGGATTTTTCACTCCTTTTTATCTGGGATTCACTGCCGCAGGCTGCTGGCTTGCAGCGACTCCCAGCAGATTGCATTCAGCGGTTCGGCTTTTTAATACATAATATATTATCTCAGAATATGAAAATCTTGGCGCCGTTTCGCACTCGCGAGAAATGTTCTTATTTTACGGCTGTGTTTTTATTTATGATATTTACGATATTGCTGCCTTATGGCCTGCTATATCATGCAAAATTGCTCGGCACCGCCTTTCGCATCTTTGCTATGTGGGGCTAATACGCTTTCCGGTGCGAGTAAGTTATGACTGTAACAACTCTACTATCTTACCAACTATCACAACGAGATTCTTTGTGTGAGTGGCAAAATGTCAATGAAATATTTTATGAAAAATTGCTGGCTAGTATCCGAACGATTGTCAATCCATCACAGACAGTCTGCAGTAGTCGGTTCTCGTGACAGTTAGAGAAAAGAAAGAAATTTGGCGACATTGTCACTAGCGAAATAATAAGAAGAGAAAAATGAACGTGAAAGCGAATTGACGTGATTGATTCGAGGGCCGGTGTCGCCGATTGCAGAAAAACAGCCAGCAAATATACGTAAAAAAGTGCATTTCCACGTGCTTTTCTCGCCATTTTCCTATCGAAAAATTTCTCCGTGTGATATTTCCTTCGGTATTGCAGCCTGCATTACACTCAAGGTGAGGAGGCAATTCGTGACGTGTTGAAAAATCGACATTCTCGTTAACTTCTTAGCCTGCGCATTTCTTTTGCGGCGCTCGCATTTTTGGAGAGTTAAATAAATATGCGCGTTCTGCTGGGACAGATCCTCGACGTGCTGAAAATAATTCGCATTCGTTGCGCGGTCTGACGAATTTCATGTGTCCCAAGTGATTGTACGCATTATTACATCAGCGTCAGTTTTCCCTTATCTATTCACCCTTTCAAGGTTGTTGGTTTCTCTCGACAAATAGCATTCCTTCCATTTTACATGAATACGAATTTTATTTCGCTTTGTATTGAACCAGCTCCTGCGACAGTTTGTGATTTTTGACCTATGCGATAAGTTTCTACAAACTTCTAGTATATTTACCAGTTACCATGATAGATGGCTTCAAACAACAAGAAACACTGGGTGTTTCGCAGTAAAAATCAACGAAACAAACCAGAAAAAGTTAAAAGTTACATGTGACAGCGAACAATCCATGTTTCTACGAGTTATTCTCAACTCGTTGCTCCTCGACGCGTGATGATTTACTACGAAAGTTTTGGGTTGCATTTTCATGACAGGCTCGCCCTCTCTCAACCCGAAAAGTGCTTGCTTTAGTCGCATTTCTTTTTTCATTTCTCCCCGGCGCACACACCGAATGAAGAGTGTTAAGCGTCGCCAGATTATCCAGTATCGGTATTCCCCAACATGCTTGCCGCCAACTACAATAGGTCCTGCGTGTTTGCCAACAGCTTAACACCCGTGAGCTGCCATTCAACAAACGTAATGGATTTTGATTTCATACACAATAGACGGATTGCACTCTCGTTATGCCCCGCAAACAGGACGCGTGAAGAGTGCACTGTTCTCGTATTTCTTTTATTGAGAAGAGGATGAGCCCGCCCTCCCTGCATCGAGGGTCTTTTCTTTGAACAGTGCGGAATTTCGGTAGATCCTAAGAAAAACACAACATTCCTGCACCCTTGATCGGTGCAGGCGATGAAGCTCAGCAAAGGGGAAGAACAATGAACGTGTCATAACTCGAAAAATCTGTGCGGTGAAATTAAGTCGTTTTTCCGACTTTTCGCTGTGATTGCGCTTTTGTTGATGCTCGCCGATTCTTAACGAGTCGATTTCATTGCAGTCCCTTTGATGCGTTCTATACGGCGTGACTCAGCGAGTAGACGTAGTATCCTGCGCTTGATGAAATCCTAAAGCCAAACCACCTAGCTTTATGAATGGTTTCAGACACTGAATGGCTTGGCACAGCTATTTTCACGCGACTAATTCATAACATCGCGTCGCGGTAATAATATATTTACAGGCCTGGGTGCACTCTAATTCCGAAGGCGAGATCATAAATTACGTTGCGAATGCAGCGCGACCCTCTGAAATTGGTGAACCCCGCAATTCTCTACAGTGGCAGATGCAGCACGGCAGGATGGAGAAAATAACGACACATTCCCTTCTGAGTGCTGGGGGTAAATGTCTTCATTTCTACCATGTACTACTATTTGCTCAAGGGCTTCAACTTGACGGGATGCAACAAATTCTCATTAAAGATCTTTGGAACTATAATGCCTTAAAAAATGAGGCTTTAATTTTCCATTAGGATTGGCATAAGTAATATCCTGTTTACTCCTAACTGAATATCCTTGATTTTCCCGTTATTGTTTTAGTCTGCATCTGATGCAAACCACAAATTGAATTTGTTGGCCAGGAAATTGCACACTATTGTTTATCGCCAAGTTTTCCAATTTATGCCATTCGAAAGTTTGCAACTATAACAATCCTCGGCGCTGTGACGCGGGTTCCACTGACGTGAAACCTTTGAATCAACGAGCCATTGTTCTTGTCCAACCAGCTGAAGCCCAAGGGAGTCCTTTGTCGTAACGCTTTCATTGCAGCGAGCTGTTCTTCCGCTGCACGTCGACATGCATGTTGCACTCGGCATTCCCACGTGTCAGTGGGTGGGTCACTCTACTCTCCTGAGGTAATAAGCTCCAACACATGAATATTTGAATATGTGGAGATCACAATGAAAAACTGTCGCAAACGCAATCGTTACTGAATTTTCCCGGTGGACCGAGAGACAGCAACCCCTGCACGCCAAATTAACTAATCCTGAGATTTTATAAACCCACACATGATGGTCACAGTAAACACATTATTGGATTATCCTCAGCGGACAATACAATAACTCACTGTGGAGTTATTGAGGGAGATGAATTTACAAAACGTCACTGCTAGTTTAGTTTTAATCCATATCTATTTTACACTCACTCTTCAATGCAATTACTAATTTAATTAATGGCCCTGGACGAAAATTACTTTCGGTAAACGAATTTATAGTAAATTCGTGCATTTTCAGTGAAAATCAATATTTCGGTTCGGTAATGTTTACGAACTAGTTTACAATTTCATTATACCAATGCCGAAATTTTTTCCCAACAAGACTTGGGTAAACCTATAGATGTCAAACATGCAGCAGTATTGTTATTCCACCAATTCATTTTCGCGAACTTCATTCGTTTGCGATTAGCCCTGAAATTAATGTAAACACAGCCGAAATAAACTCAAATACATCATGGGCGTCCTGCACGCCTGCTGGAAACCGGAAACGTATCATCGCCCAGCCCGAACGCGCTAGGAAGAAACTTACTAATTTGGTCTCGCGAGACACGTCCCGCCGCTCGGACGTGACTTATTACGCAAGAAAGACTCTTCCTGCTGTTTAAAACACAGTCGCATCCTATGATAATACCCTCGAATGAACAGACTTCATTCCACATGAAAGTTATGAAATATGCTTGGAAGATACGCTCTTCATTTTAAGACTTTATCTTGCAGCGTTGCAAGTTTAAAAGCATAAAACCATAAAATGTTTTTTTAATTAAACAAAAATACTGGAGTGCATGAAAATATTAAATAATAATTTCCAGTGTATGCACGAGCAGATCGTGAGGAAAGCACAGGAACGTGACCATGAAATATTGCAAGTTTTATAAGTAACTTACTTCCCTTCAGTGGCAGCTACGTTTTCTAAACGCCCAAACCACGCAGAGCATAATGAAATTAGTACATGCACCGCAAACAAACTGGAAAATTGAAAATTTTATAAACTTTCCTCCCGTCTGTGACACATTCGCGCAGTTGCAGCGAGTACATTGTACGCGCTACTGCAATTTTCATGCTTGCATTCAACACAGGCTTTGTAGCCCACGTAGTATATTCGGCATTCTCGGCACATATCCGGACACTATCGCAAATTTTGCTTGCCGCCGCCGCTGCTGCATGCGCATGCAGCATATCCAACAAAAGCCGCTCCTAATACATATTCACTTCAAGACGAATGTTTATGCACCTGTTCCTCGCGATATAAAAAAGTGCATTAAGCAAGACATATGGAAGCCACGGTTACTGGAATATATTTCGGCCAGACTTTCCTTTCATTTTCAAAGGATCTAAGCGGATACAGCAGTTGTATTAAGACGGCGTATTCGGGAGAGTGCATATTTTATGAATCCTTCAAGGAACGCAATCTTCTCTAGCTCTGCAAGCATTTTTCCGTTTCTAAATGCTTTTATGAATTATATATTCTGCTGTTTATATTTTATGTCTTTTATATTATAGTTAGCAAATTAAGGATGATATTTAGGAGAGTAACAAACAAGTTACATTTGAATAATTTAAAGTTAAAGCATCTGATATACTTTATAGTCACTAGAACCCTGCGCTAATAAATTACAAGAAGGCGGCTTAATGACACCAAGTCGGCTCCAAATATGCATATTAAGTGCGCAGGACATAAATACACATTTACCTGCGTATAGCTACATAAACACGCGTTTATGGTATGTAGAGTTATGACGAAGACATATGCGCATTCGCAGTAGCTATATGGTGACGCTGTGATGCAGTAAATTTTACTCTAGATCCTATACCTTACATTTTAGAGCAGTGATTCCAAAACTACTCTAGATGTCGACTCAAACTCAGTTGAGAGAGTTTCCTGAAATAAACATTAGGGAACTTCTCCTCAAGACGCGTTCTTTGAGAAGATTTAGCAAGATAAATAAGTACCTATCATAATGAACTTCAGGAAGTACAAATTAAACTCCCGTATGACGCAAGGATGTTTCGCATAAACCATTAGCGAGTCTAAAGCAGTAAACGTAAGATGATGATAACTCTGTAATTTAATGATATTGTAATTATCCGTAATGATGAAACCAAGTTTCCGAAGTAAATAATCCTGCAGATAATAATATGAACATTTTACAAACCTCTAAAATTAATCTCGGCTCCAACTCTAGGGATAAACGATTGCACGTAAAACATAAGTCTATCAGCTCGCAGGGGAAATATAACGTAATCTTTAATACTCCGCAAGAGTACTAACGTACATTTAGTTTAGTGTGGGATTTGCGACTGATCCGCGTCGTGAAAACTTTTCAGATTAGACAAATTCGCGTTAGTCGCGATTCCAGACGTCTGCTCGGATGAGGATAAGGAAATAAGATTTGCTGTTGGTTGCGCATAGACAATGATACTCACGCTATTTCAGGCCTTCTGAAATAGGCCGGCTCGCAACTTGCTCATTGTCATTGTCAGACTGGAATTGGGAATTGTGGAAGACTTGTTAGCAGTGTGGGTTAATACCAGCCTGCCATGTTAGGTTTATCTATACTACGCCGCATAATTACCGCAGTTGCGTGCGCGTTCCGTTATGTATGCGGCACAATTTTGTCTAATTGGATAGTGGAGCCCATAATGTCATCAAAGTTTCGCCGACCACGATTACCTCGATAATGTGATTGCGGCTGTGCTTGGTCTCCGCCCTCTGTTATAGGAAATTTTCATTAGGGTGTCAAAATAGACTGAGTATATTCCGTATTATGTAATTTAGAGTTAAATGAACTTCATATTGCTTGATGAAGAACTGTCAAAGCCGGTGTTTTGGAGATATAAGGACAAGGATATAAGGTTGTTGGAAACATATGTAGATGAGGAAAGTTACAAAGGTAAATAACGTAACACGGTGTCTCTAATTACATTTATTTGAATAAACAAGTGAGAGTTTCAAACGTTTGATCTTGGAGTTTGATTTAAAACAAGCAGGTAACAAATTTAGATGATTTGAACTCCAGGCGATGAATTCAATGAAATATTATACAACCAAATGATGAAACAAAACTTTATGAAAATGTTTTCCTTGTAGTAAAAATTCAATACTAAAAGTGATATATTTGAGACTATCAACCGACAAATATAAAATTCAATATCTCTGAAAGCAACGAATTTTAAAATCCTTTGTTCCAGCGTGCTGAAACGCTGAAAGATGCTGCTATAGAGAAGACAATAAAAACACTCACAACACATTCTTCACTGAGTCAAAGAAGGGCATTCTGCATACATCAGAATGTCTTATGACCTGTGACTTTATAGTTCTGAATGTTTTATGCAATGCATATCTTAGCGACGCGGCGTGAAGAAGTTCGAAGCATTGAAATATTCCGCATTCCAGGAATGTTTTTCATGGCTTCCAGTTTAAGTTTCCCAGTTTAGATTTGAATCCTCATTTTCATATTTTCTCTCTTCGCATTGTCACATAAAAACATTTGATTCAATTATGGATAAACTTCAGAGAAAATATTAAATGATATTTGAATCATTAGTAATATAAAGATCTAGGGCGCAAATAAAACAGGGTCATAAAAATAAAATTGATCAATGTTACGTTCATGATAATAAATATCTGGCAATAAAACCAATGGTTAGTGATTTCATCGAATAGAAAACTAATTAAATATACCATTGTTAATTTTACTAGTAGATATATAGTGGACTTATTAAATAACTCCAGTAAAACAGTTCTGAATTAAGTTAACTTTGACCCTGTTGTACTGAATGCAAAACAGTCATGTGATTGGAAAAAAGTAAAACCGAAGGTAAAGTTTCGTCGAAACACAAAAGCCAAGGATTTCCACCAAGGATTTCAATTTCATTCCCTCCTATACTTATTTGTAGGGAGTAAACTTTGCGCCCGGCTCGTGTGATTTCAGTCCTAATGTTCCTGCTTTGATTGTTGCATGTCGTGGCAGGAAAAGTCTAATTACGCGCGGTCGGACTTGGGCGTAAAAACTCTCGAATGAGATGTCTTTCGGGGTGTAATCAGCAGGGTTGGGGCCAACTGATTGCCTGCCGGCCGACAGCCAGACGGGATTAAATGTAGCAAACATCGCTTCCAACTTTTATTTCTGTTTTCTCTCCGGTATTTAACCTTATATTTGTATTTATGTTTTAAGATTCTCCACCATCCAAATGAGGTTGTGATGTGAACTCTTGCCTTTGTCTAGTTGGAAGCACACTGAAGCTTGAATCCCATAATAATCAGGCCTCGAATAAACGCGAAGATTTGATCATTTCGAGCCATTTGTGCCAATGCAGCCGTTTTACTGCTGGTGGGCGCAGGAAGAACGACGTCGTTCAGAGGCGCAAAATGTGCGTTTCTCCCTGACGCGCTAGAGCACAATAGTAATACGTTTCCTACTTTCTCCGGGAGCATTGAACGTTATGCCAATAACCCTCCTGCCGGCACACAAGCTATTATGCCACCGAAATTCGCAATAAGTTACCAGCCAAATCGAAAAAGGGAAATATCGACTGAAATGAAAATTTACTTCATAAATATATCTTGTTTTATTTGCTACAAAGATTTTCATTTCTGGTATCTTGTTATAAGCGTCTGGAGAGACAGCATGTGCGATTAATTAAAACGCTCCTGCCGCTTGCCATTGAAGCATTATAATCGATTTTCCGCACGGTTGAGCCCATTATTGGCGCTACTTTATGGCTGCTCAAACGGGCCACCTCATTTTAGGAAGAAGTATTTCATAAACTTGATTAAAATACAGAACTGCGAATATATTTAAAAATAGTTACATAAATATATCTGCCAGTTACCTGCTGCGTTTTTCTAATACTTTTTAACAGCCAACGAGGATGATCAAATCTTCAGATTCCTTTTTGCTCAATTCAATCGATGTTCACTGCACATTTCAGTAGATTTACTCGGATGCAGCAAGTGAATAATCACTCTACAAGTCTTATTATTTTTATTACCCGGTTCAATCAAACTAAAAGCGATTGCCGATACTTCGTTTATTGCTGTTCGAAAATTGGAAAATCTTTAAATGGGACGAAAAATTAAATCAGTCGCCAACAATGCCCGTGCATTATCATAATAGTTGGTAGAGCACAAAATGGACATATAGAACAGTTATGATTATGATTATACATGCAGGACCGTATTCAGAATGGAATCAATGACAAAATGAAAACTCATCAGGTCTGCAATGCGCATAAACATTGTAACGCAAATGGCGAGAATTCCAATTACCCAAATAGCTTCAACTAATTAAACTGACCTGTTATTTAATAAATTCAACGGGCTAATTAACAGTTCTAAATTTATCACACAATGGCGCAATTGCCACGCAAGTGGAACACTGCGGTGCTGATGTGCGACGTGCAAATGCAAAATTATACAATTTTCCGCGCAACGTGATAATCGCGTGGTACATTAACTCTTTCGGAGATATTTACCGAAATCTGCATGAAGTGCGCACGCTGGCATTTTAATCGAATCCGTGTTCGACCTACTTTGCATGCATCGGCAAACATTTACGCGCGCAGCCGTGATGCCGCATTCGGAAAAATTGAATTTCGCCTTGATAAAAAATAGTGCGATACGCCCATGGCGCCGGAAGTCAGCGCTTCGCGCAGCACCGGCGACGATGATAATATCTGTCGTTATCATATTTTTTCATAAAAATGATCGAACCTTCACGCCCGCGACGCGAAGCCGCCTCCAGCGCTACAACATTACTGATTTCACAATGTAACAAATTGTATAAACTGGATATTTTCTAAAACAAGTGTCACGTGTAAAAATGTTTTTCTTATTTATATCGCCGTGGTATAATAAATAAGTTTCTTTGTTTGCTAAAGAAATTGTAATAAAAGCTAGTTTGTCATCGTTTTTCTTGTTTGTTTTCACTTTATTTCGTCGAAATCAGAACCTGGCACTATATCATCCGTCACGCCGTATGCGCGTGTAAAGAATCTCACCGCCGCCGTTTGTCTGCGCTTTGACCAGCATCGGCAGCGTCTGGCGGCAGGGCGTGCGCCGCGCAGATAGGGGTGAATTTTTATGTGCGACGTCGTATCTTGTAACTGAATAACTGGACAGACATAATATTTCTTTTCCGGGGCGCTTCCAAGGCTAGTCTTTTGCTCTGGGCTGGAGGCTGGGGGGTTAAGAGCAGCATGCGTTTTCTGTTTCCGGGTGGCATCCATACAGCACACAATGTGTGCACGCTGCAACATAAATTTTAATTTTTTTCCGTTCAGACGTGGCCGTGGAGCGACTCTCAATATTTTATCGTTTCCAGACTATGACAAAACGGGAAAGTATCAATGCGTGTACAAAGGTCAATGATTCTTGTCAGCAACTTAATCTTCACCTAATATATTATGTTATATTTGTTAGGAAACTAAAATTTTCTTTCTTCAATTTGCATAGTCTGTGAGGAAACTGATTTCGTTGTTTGTGCAATAAGCGAAAAGTATATTAAGGAAGTTTTTAAAGTGAATTTTCCATTTTCTTCAAGGACCCAGGCACGGCTACCATTTTCACGCGTTCCAAGACGCCAAACGGTCCCTTGTTCCTTTATCCCCAGCCACAACTGCGCTCTGTTCACTCTTATCGAGTCGCAAGGCGACGCCAGTAAAATAATTGTAATATCCGAGCAGAATATTTTATATAAACGAGCATAAAGACATGGACCAACCGAGATACGGAAAGTTTCTCTAAGGTGCCGGGTTTCTTTGTGTGAGCAAAAAGGATTGTAGCACACTCGGTCGTTGCTTTGCATCGTGCCTGATGCTAATGGAGCGCATTTTCGAGTCCAGCTCTATTAAAAAAAGCGCTGTGCTGGACGAGTATTATTTTCTTTATCTGAACACGCTCCCACGCCGTTGAAATTGAACAAGGATCCAATTAAGTGGCAATTTTGCCGCGCCCTTACGACCTCGGGAGAACTTGTGGTAAATCTTGTCGTCTAGTGGCTTTTATAGCGATTTTTATAATTGAAAATTCCCAGAGAGGTACTTTCCTTTTTATATGATTTACATCCTAAATTCTAACTAAGTCTGCCTGGTATTGAAAAGAATTTCATTACTATTCGTTTTCCATACTCGCGTAATGTTACTTGTCTAGAATGAACATGGGTATGTAAAATAGCAACGCTTGGAATTTGAAAAATGCACTTAGCGACACGATCGGTCATCGAATGCGTACGCGTTTTTCACCGCTCGCATTTCAGGATGACGGCGACGGATTTCCACTGAGGCAGATGCTTGCCCACGGCGCAAGAGTGCGTAGATGCGGGTGTTTCCATGTGAACCAGGTCCTGGCCATTTATCACGCGCATTTCATTTTGTTCCACGTGTGCCTAATACGTTATGCTTGTGCGGGAAATTTGCCACGTAGGGTTCTATGCGATCCTATGGAACGGAGCATCCCCTGGAGGCTTTCATCCTCTCATCATCTAACAGGTTCTATTAAAATATGTACTGCATGCATCACGCACCATGCATACACATATTGCCACTTACAAGCACACCTTCATCATTTTCTTGGTTTCCTCACGCTAAGAATTTCGGTACTTCTATGTTAGTAGTAATCTACATAAAAGCTCTGATCGACTCGGAAGAAGCATAAATTATTATATTTGGAAGATAACTCAATTCCTCAATTTCTTATATTTGACATTGCGAATATCTTAATAGGTTCTTACATAATTTAAGATAGCACAAAAGGAAAATGCATGCTCGGGTCCTTTTACCATAATGCTAAGGATATTAAAATATGTGATAAACAATCTCTTGCCAAGAAGATTCGGATCTATGGACCCAACTACGTGCGCCGGAAGCAGGACTTGCTTTGGTAGGGTGCTCAGAGATATTAAGTCAAAGACGGCAGCCCGCGAGGCTTTTCAATTAAACTTTCCACTGCCCGAGGCGCCGGCACTCTTCCCAACCTTCCTCGCTTTTATGTCTGCACATTCCCTCCAAGGCGTTTAGGGTGCATCGGGTTTATGTCCCTTTTGTACGGCACTGTTTCTCGTTCTCTGTTTCGGAATAAGTCAAGTTTCATCTGGCTTTGAGCAAGCTATGCATTGGAATTGTCAGAGATGTCAGTATGCCAGTAACTTTGATCTTAAGACTTTGGAGCTTTCAGCCTGCTGTGTAGTTAAGTGATGATTTTTTCATGATCTTCCTTTTTAAATATTCTGCAAGTTCTGTTGAAGTAGAAAACTCAAAGATAGAGCAGTACATTAAAGAGTGAATAATTGGAAAATATTGACATGCATATGTTCACATATTCTTTTCCATGTCAGTTTTTGAAATGTGGAGCACAGTGCAAGGAATATTTCTGAATAATAGATATTTCCATTATATCTTTATTTGTTCCATTGTATATATCAGCGCAGATCAGTCGAGGGAAATTCAATTTGCCGCCAGCAACTCTACCAAGCAGCTTCTTCCTATATGAAACTTTGAATTGGCACTTTCAACGGGGGCGATGAGTGGCAGAGTAGCTCGCATATCAGGTTGATACAAATCGCGTAATATTGCCATTTCCGGTTGCAATCGGAAAAACTTTTCTCATTATTTTTAAAACTCTTTCCAACAGGACGTATTTCAATAGGCTGTTACAAAATCTCTTTTAGATATCCATGATATTTGGATTCATGAGTTTAGAGATTAATAAATGCATCTGAAATAAACAGAATGAAAATTCTTGCAAATAGAACACACTCCAACTTTGTACAGATCAAAACCAATTCAAAAAGCGTAAGTAAGTCTTATTGGATTCAATAAGAAGGCCACGAAAGAACCGCTGAGGGTTAGCAGCATAAACCCTCGGTATCCAAAAGGATATACAACAATGTCGAAAACAAATAGGATATTTCCCAAGTCCGTTCTAGGTCTTGATGGTTTGGTGATTTTGGTCAAATGAACGCCGGACGGTCAGTGGCCGGCGGCGGCGGGGTTTTTGATGCACAGCCACTTGGAAAATTACAAAAACCGGCCGTGGATCCCCCGTGATTACGCCAGACAACGCCATCAGTCAAAGACTTAGAGGTGTTTGGACCTCACGCCAGCCAACATTATTTACAGCTAAGATGTACGGCGACCGCAGGAAAAACAACGCGACAGGAGTGTGAGCTGAAGATACTGAAATCAGGGACGAAATATTACCTCGTTATTTTTGAAAAGCACTACAAATACAAGCGCGTTGCACTTTTCTCTGTATACGCTGACCATGGGGTGAAAAAATTCTATAAGGTCGGTCTGTAGACTTGGACAAGTCTGAAAATCTAGTAATATAATCTAAGTGGGGATATTTATTATTATTCTGACAGACGGGTCTGCTGCCACTCTCCTAAATGAAGGCAATTATTTCTTCTATAATACCTACTCATAGGTCCAGCAGACAGAAACATATATTATTTTATATGAGAAGCAATTGTGCCTCTCGTAAAATGTAATTCTTTCTGAGAACACTTTGTATTCTTCCTGCAAATGTAGGATGTACGATGTACGAAGTGCGACAGTGAATGAAAGTATAAAAAGTACTACCTTAAGTCTTTCCCCCGAGTCTGTCTGGCGCCTGGGGAGGAGCAGTAACACCCCCCATGTCCGGAAGTCCGGTAGAAAACATCTCACTCCGCATCCTGTCTGCGGTGCACCGCATCGGAGAGCTCAGTGCCAAAGTGTCCGCGATATACATTGTGGGTTGCGAGGGGGTGGGTGAGGGGTTTGTACACGCCACCACAACCATGAATACGTTGTTTTCCCCATCGGGTGCCGGCGCCAGTGCCACCGCACGCATTACACTGCATCGTTTATACGAATCGTTATTTTGTCCCATCGACACCACTCCTATCACGAACACTATGCGAAAGATAGCAAACCGCAGACGTAGAGTGGGAAAAGCCTTTTTCCACCCAAGCATCGTATCTTGTCGACGTGTCGAAGCGTAGTACACACTAACTTTTGGGGTTTCACAGTCGACGCATATATCACCTTGTTTTGTTTCCAGAAATTTCGATGGAATTGATGCTAAAGTTTGTCCTCTCTATAGGCGACATTACGTTGTATCGATATGTAGAAAGTTCTAAAAATTCAGACATGTTTGGTTTATTTAAACTTTCATCCATCAACTACCAACAATGGCGTTTCCGTAATTCTTTTTATCAAATTATATTATATCATATCAAATTATATCTGCTATTCTTTAGGCTGCTGTTATTCCAAGATTAATTTTTCGCAACCAATTTATTTGTTTTAATGAACTCCCAGCAGAGATAGTCTGCTATCGTAAGCTTTGGCATAAACTCCGACTTTCTTCATTCAAGCTTTTCTCTATCAATCATCTGCTCTAATGAGACTTACCCGGCAAGTCGCTTCCCAAGCGCCATCAAGAACGCGGATCTTCCCGCTTCCCAAGAGAATGCAAACATATTTTACTAATAACAGCGCTAAACAAGAAGGTTTTGACTTAAATGTTGAATGACGGGATGATTTGAAGTTTTCAAGATTGCTCTTTCAATCATGTCTTTGTAGACAGAGTTGTTTTTATTGCGATTCATTACTTTGAAATACATTTCCCTTGATTAATGAGGATAAATTGTACATACATAGTGCTGTCTTATAAATAGAACTATGGTATATATTTGATAACAAAGAGAAGTAAACGTTTATCGGAGTAGATAAATACAGTTTTATGTTCTACGCATCACCTATAAGTTTATGTTTGTTTTACTTTTCTTTTCATTACTCTATTCATACGCAGCCATAACATTTTAACTGCCAAATGCACTGCGAGCATAAAAAGGGCAGTAAATATAAGTATGAACGCAAATACGTCGAGCAAATAGTACTGATACATGGGCATTTCCTTGGCGATGCACTTGAGATAATTGGCATTCTTATTTTTGACGACTTGTTCCACCCAGTAGACCGCGCGCTCCATAGGATCGACCTCTTGATGCCGAAAGGCGGTTGATCGGACGGCGATCTCGTTGGCGTACGCCGGATTTGCGGTCATCTCCCTAATTGCCCATCGCAATCTATCCGCGGTCAGCGCCTGGACGTCCAATTGAATCGCCACGCCATTGCGGACGCACTGCGCAGCGTTCTTGTGCTGATCCAAATAGATGGGGAGCACAATCATCGGTACGGCATAATAAACCGACTCCAGTACGCTGCCCAGTCCACCGTGCGTAATAAAAAGCCTCAGATTCGGGTGGCTCAAGACGGCTTTCTGCGGCAGCCATTTGATCGTTTTTACGTTGTTCGGCTGTCCGGGCACATCTCCGTCGTGCTTCCAAAGGATTTTGTACGGCAGCTTGGCGAAACACTTTAACGTTTCGTTTAATTTTTCCTGCAATACTTCTGCACGGATGCTTGACCCCATGCTAAATAGAATCGCGCCTTCCGTAGCGTCATCCAAAAAATTTCGTATATGTTCCGGAAGCAATTCTTTATCTTTGAGGTGAAAGCCTCCAATTTGTATTACGTTCGGCATGTGTGGTCGCACGCTTTCAACGGCCATGTGCGAATTGACAAATGTCACGTCCACGCCGCGCTGTAACTCGGTCAAATGTGGTGCCCCAGGAAAATGCTTCTGCACCACCGCATTCTCTGCATTTAGCCAGATGTATTGAATGTATATATCAAAGAACAGATTCATGATCGTGTTGAGTGTTCGTTGCGTAAAACTCATGTCATCGCTGTACGGCAGCAGGAAGTTCGGTACATAGGCGGCAGGCAAAGGATTCATGGTAAACGCGGCGTAAATCGAATGCATTCCTAGCATATTGAATCTAATCGTCGATGCGTTCACTGCATGTCCTACGCCGAGCAGAGATTCTTTGCCCAGGCTTACGACCAAATCGAATTGCTCGCCGCTAGCGAGAAACTCTTTAACGCTTTTCGACGATAGAAAGGCATCGTTCACACGGCTAGCGCAGTCGAGCGCAGCGGCGGCTTTGAACAGAGGAAAACGTGGTGCCTTGACGATCGTTTCCTTGTGCGCCTCAAGAGCAGCGGTTGGATCGACGTAGATATTCCGGTAGTTTTTCAAGTCCTCGTTAGAAGGAAACGAACTTATCATGGTCACTTCATGCCCTCGTGCTGCCAATTCCTTCAGCAAAGCGCTGCCCAAAATGGCATGACTTCTGCAAGGAAATGGAACCAGTCCCAGGATTTTTGCAGCTTCAATACTTAGGATAACACATTCTAACACCAGTACTATACGGAGCACATTCATCGTGACCGACATTACAGTAATACTAATTTCAAAACCTTTGGAAACAATGCAAGTGCAGTTTTTTTAGGAATATCTTTGTATTTAATGCATATTTCATTACAGAATATTTATGGCAGCATAAATAGTTTAATTTTTATTGGGTTTTCGATTTAGTAGAAACTTTGCCTTTGCCACGAAAACATTTACGTATAAACCAAAGAATTATTCGAAAATTAATTACAATAATATACTTCATGACTACCAGAGCAATTAATAGAACGATGCATAAAAAGCTAACAACGTCCAACAAGTAATATTGATGCCAAGGAATCATTGGAGCTTTTGATTTTAGATGTTTAGCACCCTTGTGTCGAATAACATGTTCTACCCAAAAAATAGCTCTGTCCATTGGATTAATTTCTTGATTTCGATATAAATCAGACTTTAACGATATCTTTTCTTTATATTTTGGATTACGTTCAATTTCTTGAATTGTTTCAGTTAGAGATTGTTCGGTGACTGAGGGAAGTTTCAACAGTAAAGCATAACCGTTTTTCACACTATCCGCACAATTCTTTTCTTGGTCTAAATACATTGGCATGCAGACCATTGGCACCCCTCCATATACCGCCTCAGCTATTCCTCCAAGTCCGCCATGAGTCAGAAAGATTTTCACATTTGGATGCATCAGGATGGGTCGTTGCGGGAGCCATTTTTCCGTACGTATATTTTTTATTCTAGCGGGAAATTCATCTTCATACTTCCAAAGAATGTCGTACTTTAACTTAGCAAAAGTTTTGATGAATGCGTTTTTAATATGCTCCTCCAATTCAGTACTCTTTGAATTTGATCCCAAATTAAAATATATCACACCATTTTTCGACTTGTCCAGAAAGTCTTTTGTTTCCTTAGGGATTTCATCCATTACTTGCAGATGATACCCACCGATTGGGATAACATTCGGCAGGAGTGGTTTTGGAAAATCAGTGGCAAAATGGGAATTCATCAAGTACAGATCAACATCGTCCAACATTTTATACAATGAAGGAGCATTTGGATAATATTGTTCTACTATCTTAGCTTGGTAAGGCATCATTACAAACTTATTAAGAACGTCAGAGAATGTCCAAGAAACTGTATTCCAAACACGCTCTGTAAATGTCATTTCGTCCGTTAATCCTAGATATAATAGATTTGGTACATATGAATACGGTACTGGATTGTGAGAGTGATATGAGAGTAAAGATGTCATTCCGACAAGATTAAATCCAATGGCAGGAGCTTGAACAGAATTGCATATAGCATACACAGATTCTATAAAGCTGAAGGACACAATGCACACATCATATTTCTCTCTCCTCTCGACAAATTTACGTACGTTGCTATTATTATGGACTAGCTCATATAGCATTGGTAATATTTTTGTCGCCAAGAATGCCTTCTCAATAGTTCTGGTGTTGGCGTTCATCATTTTATACCAGTATCTCTTCCTTATCTCTTCTGTACCTTCAATTGCCACATGATTGTAGTTTTTATTCGGTTTCTCAGGGCCATACGGACTCATCATTGTCACAGAATGTCCTTTCGCTACCAGGCCCTGAAGTAGAGCGTCGCCAAGAATGGCATGACTTTTGAGAGGTGATGGAAATATTGCCAGAATTTTTGAGGCAGAAACATTGTTACTAACTGCCAAACAGAATAAAATACTTAAGATCTTCATGACGGACCAAGCTACGCAGAGAGATCACATAAAACTGTAGCAAAACACAGCAAATTATGTAAGAACACTGCGCAAATTGGGTTGTGCAAGTAACACTTTTACTGATAAAGTTTATGAACGATGAAACTGTTTGATGTGAGATCACTTGCGGGTCATTTAATGATATATCAGCGATACAACATGTTAGATGCGTACTTATTGCACTGCAAATAATTAGATGATTACTTAATGGAGATAATTATTTGCCTGCCTATAACCTCGAA
>JAODVP010000006.1:152150-168556 GCA_025400035.1 Tetradonia laticeps
AATAATTAGATGATTACTTAATGGAGATAATTATTTGCCTGCCTATAACCTCGAACTGGAGCTATGATTGCAACGCTTCTATGTTTACGTGTAGAATATTCTAGAAAGAAATATTACAGTAAGGAATACATTTTATTTGATGAATATTGTAAGATTGTTGTGAGCGTTTTAAAATTCTTAAATGTTAATTTTCTAATGCCCCAACGTCATTTAGGGACAACTTCTAGAATCATTAATAATTCCTTCATAAATTCTTAACGCATCTGATGCCAGATGTGCCTTTCCAGGAAATAATTTGGCGTACCTTTTTTTATGGGCACTGGGACACAGCGTGGAAGGTAATACCACTGTATCTGCTGCTTGTCGTAAGACACGATTAAAAGCTCACCTGTTATAGCTTAAATTAGTTAAAGACTTACACAGAAACTAACAATTCCAGGACTATGACCACAAGGGCCAAGGTTCTGCAATAACGGATGATCGACTAAGCTCCTCATTTAGAGGGCCTTTGCTTTATACAATAATCCAAGTGGGGAGACAACCATTTATAAAATATAACTATATTCACGGTGGGTCAGCACATGCTAAAAGCGGGATCACTTATACCTCACCGGAAATTGGTTATGGTTATATGCATTTTCCGAGGTCGCCAGGGGGGGGGAGTGCGGTCCCTGGTGTTAGAACTTAAATTTCTGGGCCAGGGGTGGTTACAGTACCCCCTCGATTTACAAAAGGCCCAGTCTAGGGTGAGCTAGGTGTTCCTTCTATGAGGATTGAATGGATGGATGAAGAGCTTTGCACATTAGAGTAGCAGGCTAGAAATGGCAGGAAAATGAATTTGGTGTCTTTCCATGAGACATAATTATCCTTTAGGGAGTGTATAATAATGCTCGTAATAATACTCATTAGTACCAGGTACAAAGTCTAAGGAAACGTGGGGTCCATCGGAATAAGAGTTCCTTAAGAATCCTTACCACAGATCACACGATGAAAGATGTTTCGAAGTGGTACTTAGCCAAAGAGGTGTCGACGTATCCATGGGAATGTGAGAATTCATAAAGTATATATTCAATAAAGTAAAAAGTCTTCTATGAGTTCACAGAGTGAGGCGCATCGGGATAATAAGTGGTTTATAAGTCTTGTAGAGAGCTTCGAAAACATTCGAACAGAGCGCAGATTGGATCGAAGTAGATATTCCGGTGGTTTTTCAAGTCCTCGTTACTTCGAATAATAGTCCAGTACAATATTACAGCAATTCTGATTTTATTACATTTTAGAACAATTCAATTACATTTCTTACAAAAATCTTTACATTTAATACATATTATATAGCAAGATATTCATAATTAAATGAATAGATTCATTTTTATTGAGTTTTTAATTTAGCAGGACCTTTTCGTGTACCAACAAAACATTTGCGTATGAACCAAAGAAAGAGTCGTAAATTAAATACAACAATATACTTGATGGCCATTAAAGCAACAAATACAATGAAGAATAAAAAGCTAACAACGTCCACCAAGTAATATTGATACCAAGGAATCATTGTTGCCTTCGATTTCAGATGTTTTGCACCCTTGTGTCTAATAACATGTTCAATCCAAAAGATAGCACGGTCCATTGGGTTAATTTCTTGATTTCGATATAAATCAGACTTTAAGGATATGCTATCTTTATATTTTGGATTGTTTTCAATTTCTTGAATAGTATCAGTTAGCAATCGTTCGGTGACTGAAGGAAGGTTTACAAGTACAGCATAGCCATTCTTGACACTATCCGCACAATTCTTCTCTTGGTCTAAATACATTGGCATGCAGATCATTGGCACTCCTCCATATACCGCCTCAGATATTCCTCCAAGTCCACCGTGAGTGAGGAACATTTTCACATTTGGATGCATCAAAATGCGACGTTGCGGAAACCATTTCCCCGTACGTACATTTTTGAGACTAGCGGGAAATTCATCTTCATACTTCCAAAGAATGTCATACTTTAACTTAGCAAAAGTTTTGATGAATGCATTCTTAATATGCTCATCCAGGTCAGAACTCTTCGAGTTCGTTCCCAAATTAAAATATATCACACCGTTTTGCGATTTGTCCAGAAAGTCTTTTGTTTCCTTGGGGATTTCATCCATTATTTGCAGGTGAAATCCACCGATTGGTATAATATTTGGCAGTAGTGGTTTTGGAAAATCGGTGGCAGTATGGGAATTCAGCAAGTAGAGATCTACGTCGTCTAACATTTTATCCAGAGAAGGAGCATTTGGATAATATTGTTCTACTAACTTGGCTTGTTGAGGCATCAATACAAACTTATTTAGAGCATCAGAAAATACCCAAGAAACTGTATTCAAAACCCGCTCTATAAATGTCATTTCGTCCGTTAATCCAACATATAATAGATTTGGCACATATGAATACGGCACTGGATTGTAAGTGTGATATGAGAGCAAAGATGTCATTCCGACTACGTTAAAACCAATCGCAGGGGCTTGGACTGCATTGCATACTGCATACATAGACTCCATCAAGCTAAAGGCAACAATGCACAAGTCATATTTTTCCCTCTTCTCCACAAATTTACGCACGTTACTGCTATTATGCACAATCTGATGAAGCATTGGAAACATTTTTATTGCTAGCAATGCTTTCTCCGTTGTTTTGGTCTTGGCGTTCATAAATTTTGACCAGTATTTTTGCTTTATCTCTTCTGTACCTTCAATTGCCACATGATTGTAGTTTTTAATTGGCGTCTCCGGACCATACGGACTGATCATTGTCACTGAGTGACCTTTTGCTAAAAGCCCGCGAAGTAGAGATTCTCCCAGTATAGTGTGACTTCTGCATGGTGATGGGAATATAGCCAATATTTTCGAAGCCGAAATGTTGTTACTAAGTGCTATACATATAAGTATACTTAAGATCTTCATGGCTTATCAGACCGTAGGCAGACTGCAACAAGCCACAACGAATTCGTTTAGAACACTGCACGAAATTAGGTTATATAAATATGACTGGACTGATATGATATACATACTTTATGAACGATAAAACTGTTTGTAGAGATCAGTTGCCGGTCATTCAGTGACACGGCAACGACACAACAGTTGTTAGGTTAGATATGTTATTGCATTGTGTATATTTAGAAGATAAAATGAATATGACCTCGAACTGGAGCTATAATGTCAACACCTCTATGTAATGTATAGAATATTCTAGAAGTAATTACTATAGCATTGAATACGTTTTATTTTATGAATGTTACATTATTGTTTCTTAACCTTTATAGTACCCTTAACTATCTCAATCTTTGAGGTAACTTTTGAACAGTGTCCGCCAGTTAATTTTCTAATACTCCAACATAAAACTCTTAAATTGAATTTGGTTATATAATACAATATGACAAGTACAGCGATAAAAATCGTCGATAAAAATGCAATTACATCTAGTAAATAGTAATTGTACCAGGGGAGTTTGCTTGCTTGACTCTTCATGTGTTTTGCGCCTTTATGTCTAATAACGTGTTCAATCCAATATATTGCTTTTTCCATCGGGTTCACTTCTTGGTTTCTATACAAATCAGATTGGAGCATAACTTTCTTCTTATATGAGCAGTTCACAGTTATTTCTTGAATAGCTGCAGAAACTTTTGCTTCATTCAGGTCTTGTAAGGCTAAAAGAACAGCGTAACCTTTATCAACATTCAGTAAACAGTTTCTATGCTGGTCTGCGAAGATGGGCATGCAGATCATAGGTACACCCGCATAAATAGATTCTACAGTGCCACCAAGTCCGCCGTGGGTCATGAAAGCCTTAATTTTAGGATGCATCAAGATGGGGCGTTGAGGAACCCATGAAGCAATGTGTACGTTTTTGGGCTTGTTAGGTAAATCGCTCTCGAACTTCCAGAGAACATCGTACTTCAATTTAGCAAACGAAGCTAACAACGCCGTTCTGATAGTGGGATCCAGATCAGAGCTTTTTGCATTGCTTCCTAAGTTGAAATAAATAACACCATTCCTGGAAGCATCTAAGAACTTCTTAATGGGTTTTGGTATTTCGTCCATGATTTCTAGGTGATAGCCGCCAATCGGAATGATATTTGGCAAGAGAGGCTTCGGCGTATCCGTGGAAGTATGAGAATTCATAAAGTAAATATCAACAGCTTCTAGGAGTTCTTCAAGAGGAGGCGCATCAGGGTAGTAGGTACTTAATACCTTTTGCTGATATGGCATCAAGAAAAACTTGATGACAGCATCAAAAACAAAGGAAGAGATTGTATTCTGGGTGCGTTGCATGAAAGTTAGTTCATCAGTCGTGGGTAGGAATGGCGATTCCACATAAGAAAATGGCGTCGGATTATTGGTGTGATAGCTTAGAAAAGGATTCATACCAACGATATTAAATGCAATTGGTACTGCGTTGACAGCATGACATAATCCATACATAGATTCCGCTATTAGAAAGGAAACAATACATGCGTCGAATTTCTCTCCTGTCTCAACGAATTTCCGAACCGTTGATGAGTTATGTGCAGTAGCATAAACTTTCGGAAACATATTGTAAACTATATTGAGTTTTTCAAAGATGGTCACATTCAGGCTTGTAAATTTCGTTGAAAATTGCTCTTTAATTTCCATCATTCCACCGATTTCAATATCACGATAATTTTTTATAGGTTTATCCAATTTAAATGGGCTAATCATGGTCACATCGTGTCCTTTCGCTGCCAAACCTCGCAGCATTGCTTCTCCCAGAATATAGTGGCTCTTGCTGGGCATTGGAAATATAGCCAATATTTTGGATCCATTGCAGGCCACAAATACGCCACACAGTAACAATAAAAACAAGATGCGCATGATTCAGCACTATTTATTTTGAACTTTAACTGATAACTTTTAAGTTTACACTGGTTTCATAATAATATTCCTCAGTGATATTTATTAGCACGATAAGCAGTATCAGTTTCTCTCGAGTGTCCGCACATTGCGATTAATAAACTTGGACTGATTTTGCAATGGTAAGCATAATAGAAACAGAATAATATCTATACCATGTCTCTATAAATGATGAAGGAAATTAGTTAGTGGAGTACTATCTTAGTAAACCATAATTGTATTATAATTGGACCTTCAACGACTCATTATGCTATACAAGTTTCAAGGTCTTCATTAAACTATACAAGTATTAATGACAATAATGATCTTGTTAATTTGCTTCAATGTGCACAACTTAATTGTTTCGTACATGTAAACACTGAATTGGTTTGTATGCTATTCCCTTAAACATAAGGAATACGAAGATAACTATAATTTCTAAACCAATAATGTTTATCAATGTAATATCAAACATACTATGTTATCTAAAAGACCGGAAATTGTGAAATATCTCGAAAACGGTCGACTTAGCAGTAATATTGTAGGCTGCATTTCAAAGTACCAAACGATGGCTAAAAATTTGACCTTGGATGCTGAATAAAGGGGATATCAAGATCAATATGCCCTTTTTATAGAAATCCCAATATTCCATTCCATATTCTTGTAGCTTATTTCAAAACCTTTTCAACAACGTATAGTAAAGTATTTTGTATCATCTATATAAAGAGGTTTGAAACTTTAGCAGAAAGTTGCTGTATTTATGGAGGAGAATCCTATTTATAGCCAGCAAAGCCTCTTCATAGGTCTAGAGTTGGTCTTAATTGATTTAGTTTATTTCATTATTCGCTCATTTCTTCGGTATGAGAGGCATGAGCAAGGTTACCTCAAGGGAATTTGATTTATTTTGTTATTCAAAAATATATTCTTTGAATCAGTATTAATGTACATCTTCTCTATAAGTTTACCCATAGATTGGTATAAGTGGGGAGTAAAAATTGCTTTTCAAAAGACGCACATTAAAATCGAAAAAATTAAAATGAAAAAAAAGTTGTCACTTACCAGCAATCACATATGCAGCCGTGTTGTACTACTCTTCATAGCAAACAAAAGCTTCGTTGACCCAGCAGTCGCATCAAAGACATCTTACCCATCTGAACAGAATCAACATTAATTGTAGAAATATCGGAACTAAAACAATGACGGGGGCAGTGGTGACCACCTTGCCCGCTCGTACGAATGACTACATTGCCCGCAGAGATATCACTTATGGATTTTTCAACGCGGGCATGCATTGGATCTAAACATTTGTGTGGTGTATTAACCTAACCGTAAAACATGCTTTCCTAGGGCAATGTATGTGATAAACTTCCGAAAATCACATTAGGAGTAGCAAAAATATACTACAATGTACGTACCTTACATCAGCACTTCCACCTCAATGGGAAAACCAAAGAGTTGTTGTTAAAATCTGTAAATACACACGAATCGCGACTAAATTTTCGCAGGGGCACTATTGATAGCAGGAGTATTTGACCTGACTGCCGCACGTCAAAGTTGATATATTACAGGTAACCTCATTACTGTCTAACCAATAGAGAAACAGTTCATATCACGTCATCATGATGACGTTAGATGTCTCACTAATCGCATGAATTACCAGTAGTGGGTCAGTTTTAAAACACTAGTTTGTCGACGTTCTATTTACTGACCATGCTAGTAATAATAAGAATTAATTTTTATAAGAACATAATGTTAGTGTAAGCTAACTGTAAAAATAACACTCACTAGAGGTTTGGACACAAAGCATTGGACCACTAGCACACCAGCCTACACGATGACGTGTAATTTCTCCTGATGTCTTACTTAACGGGATTTTGAAGGGTTTAAATGCTGTAGGGGTATTTTTCATTTATTGATAATAATAAAGATGTAAAGGTATAAAAGCAATCAAATTTGTTTGTTCACCTGCATGCTTCAGCGACATCTAGTGACATTATATTCCTGCAATTTCTCATAGGTATAAACGTGCCATAGTTCGAGTAAATCTTAGAGATTTGAAGGTTATTCTATATTTGCATGCTTGTCAGAAACATATACGCCATATACAGTTTAATGTTGTTTGCTAGAAGGTTTGGAAACCGATCCACAGTTAGAAGGTATCTCCTTTATTTTATCTTGTGTTATTTTTTAAATTTTGTGTTATTGGTTTTTCACCTTTCTAGTAGTCTTTGTGGTAACAGTTAAACAGTGTTTGCCTGTTAATTTCTTAATACTCCAACATAAAACACTTAAATTTAGTTTAGTTATATAATACAATATGACAAGTACAGCCATGAAAATCACCGATATAAATGCAATTACATCTAGTAAATAGTAATGAAACCAGGCAAGTCTGCTAGCTTGACTCTTCATGTGCTTTGCGCCTTTATGTCTAATAACATGCTCAATCCAATATATTGCTTTTTCCATCGGGTTCATCTCTTGGTTTCTATACAAATCAGATTGGAGCATAATTTTGTTCTTATACGAGGAGTTCTCAGTTATTTCTTGAATTGCTGCAGAAAGTTTTGCTTCACTCAGGTCTTGTAAGGGTAAAAGAACAGCATAACCTTTATCAACGTTAAGTACACAGTTTCTATGCTGGTCTGCGAAGATGGGCATGCAAATCATGGGTACTCCTGCGTAAATGGATTCAGCAGTGCCACCAAGTCCTCCGTGGGTCATAAAAGTCTTAATTTTAGGATGCATCAAGATGGGGCGTTGGGGAACCCATGAAGCAATATGAACGTTTTTAGGCTTGTTAGGTAAATCGGTCTCGAACTTCCAGAGGACATCGTACTTCGATTTGACGAACGAAGCTAATAACGCAGTTCTGATAGTGGGATCCAGTTCAGAGCTTCTTGCATTGCTTCCTAAGTTGAAATAAATAACACCATTTCTGGAAGCGTCTAAGAACTTCCTAATGGGTGCTGGTATTTCGTCCATGATTTCTAAGTGATAGCCACCAATTGGGATGATATTCGGCAAAAGAGGCTTCGGGGTATCCGTGGAAGTGTGAGAATTCATGAAGTAAATATCCACAGCTTCTAGGAGTTCTTCAAGAGGAGGTGCGTCGGGATAGTAGGTACTTAATAATTTCTGTTGATATGGCATCACAATAAATTTAATGAGAGCATCGAAAGCAAAGGACGAGATTGTATTTTGAATTCGTTGTATAAAAGTCAGTTCAGCATTCGTGGTAAGGAACGGCGATGCCACATAGGAAAATGGCGCCGGATTATTGGTGTGATAGCTTAGAAAAGGATTCATACCAACGATACTAAAGCCAATAGGTACTGCTTTGACAGCATGACATATTCCATACATAGATTCCGCTATTAAAAACGACACTATACATGCGTCATATTTTTCCCTTGCCTTCACAAATTGCCTAACCCTTGACGAGTTATGTGCCGCTGCGTATATTTTCGGGAACGTAGTATAGTACATATTGATCTTTTGAAATATGGTGTTGTTCAGGCTTGCAAATTTTGTTGCAAATTGCTCTTGTATATCCAGCATTCCACCAATTTCTATATCGCGATAATTTCTTATAGGTTTATCCAATTTATATGGACTAATCATGGTCACATCATGGCCTTTTGCTGCCAAAGCTCGCAGCATTGCTTCTCCCAGAATGTAGTGGCTCTTGCTGGGCACTGGAAATATAGCCAATATTTTTGATCCATTGCAGGTCGCAAATACGCCACTTAGTAACAATAGAAGCAAGATGCGCATGGTTCAGCACTATTTATCTTGAAGTTTAACTATATACAGTCTACACTGTTTTCACAACTATATTCCTCGTGGATATTTATTAGAGTGATAAACTGTATCCGCTTCACTCAAGTGTCCGCGCTTTGCCATTAATAAACTTAGACTGATTGTAAAATAACAAGTGGAATATAAACACAATAATATCAATACCATTTGCCTATAAATGCTGAAGGAAATAACAGCGTGGAGTTCTGATTTATCAAGTCATAATTGGACCTTCAACGGCTCATTATGTTAAATGAGTTTGAAGGTCGTCATTAAATCAAATAATGCCAGTAATGGCCTTGTTCATTAGCTTCAACATAAAAATTTAATATTGAAAGAATAAAGAGTGTAGAAAATTGTCTAATATCTTAAGGAATTCAAACTGCAATAAAGAGATTGGCGGAACTCGAACCCGAATCTATCAAATGCCGGTTGATTGGTTAATAAGTCATTTATTTAAGGGATAAAAGATTAGAACGAAATTTTCAAGGACTTTAGATGTTTAGGAGTACTGTTATGGATATTTTGTAATAATAAAGATGTAAATTCACCGGAACAATAAAATGTATTTGTCCACTTGCTTACTTGGGCGGCATCTAGTGACATTATATTCGTGCAACTTGTTGCAGATGTAAACGCTCCTTACTTCGTGTAAATCCCCGTCTATTGGATGTTATTGCATGTTTGCTAAAAATACATACTTTTGAATGTTCTTTGCAAGAAAGTTTGGGACACCGATCCAGAGTTAGAAGGTACGTACTTTGTTTTATGGATATTGTATTATTGTTTCTTCGCCTTTTCAATATTCTTAACTATCTCAGTCTCTGTGGTAACAGTTGAACAGTATATGCCTGTTATTTTTCTAATGCACCAACATAAGATTCGCAAATATAACTTAGATACATAATACAGTATAACAAATACAGTAAGTATAATCGCCGATATAAAAGCTATTACATCTAGTAAATAGTAATGATACCAAGCGATTTTGCTGGCGTGACTCTTCATGTGCTTTGCGCCTTTATGCCTAATAACATGCTCAATCCAAAATGTTACTTTATCCATCGGTTTCAATTCTTGGTTTCTATATAAATCAGATTGGAGCATAATTTTGTTCTTATATGAGGAGTTCTCAGTTATTTCTTGAATAGCCGCAGCAAGTTTTACCTCATTCAATCTTTGAAACTCTAGAAGAACAGCGTAACCATTATCAACATGCAGTAAACAGTTTCTATGTTGGTCTGCAAATATGGGCATACAAATCATCGGAACTCCCGCGTAAACGGATTCGACAGTGCCACCCAGTCCTCCATGGGTCATGAAAGCCTTAATTTTAGGATGCATCAGGATGGGTCGTTGTGGAAACCATGATGCAATGTGAACGTTTTTGGGCTTGTTGGGTAAATCTATTTCGTACTTCCATAGCACATCATACTTCAATTTAGCAAACGTACTTAACAAAGCTGTTCTGATCATGGGATCCAGATCTGAACCTTTTGCATTGCTTCCTATGTTGAAGTAAATAACACCATTCCGAGAAGCATCTAAAAGGTTACTAATTGGTTGAGGTATATCGTCCATGATTTCTAAGTGATAGCCACCAATCGGAATGATATTTGGTAACAGAGGCTTCGGCGTATCCGTGGAAGTGTGAGAATTCATAAAGTAAATATCCACAGCTTCGATGAGATCTTCAAGTGCAGGCGCATCGGGATAGTAGGCACTTAAAAGATTCTGTTGATATGGTATCAACCAGAACTTGATTAGAGCATCGAAAGCAATCGACCAGATTGTATTTTGGATACGTTGAATGAAATCTAGTTGATCAGTCGTGAATACGTATGGTGTAGATACGTAGGAAAATGGCGCCGGATTATTAGTATGATAGCTTAGAAAATTATTCATTCCAATGGTATTAAATCCAATGGGTATTGCATTGACAGCGTGACATAATCCATACATTGATTCCGCGATTAGAAAGGAAACAATACATGCATCGTATTTCTCGTCGGTTTCAAGGAATTTCCGAACTGTTGATGAGTTATGTGCAGCTGCGTAAATTTTCGGAAAC
Organism: Tetradonia laticeps; assembly: GCA_025400035.1. Taxonomy (NCBI): domain Eukaryota; kingdom Metazoa; phylum Arthropoda; class Insecta; order Coleoptera; family Staphylinidae; genus Tetradonia; species Tetradonia laticeps. Next base: position 162,902 of record JAODVP010000006.1, read on the forward strand.
TCAGTGTAAACTATACTGAGTTTTCCAAAAATGTTTGTATTTAGGCTTGTAAATTTCGTTATAAACTGTTCTTGGATGTCCATCATTCCATGTATTTGTATATCACGATAATTTTCGATAGGTTTATCCAATTGATATGGACTAATCATGGTCACATCGTGTCCTCTTGCTGCTAAACCTCGCAGCATTGCTTCTCCCAGAATGTAGTGGCTTTTGCTGGGCATTGGAAATAAACCCAAAATTTTTGATCCATTGGACAGAATAAATGCGCCACATATTAATAATACAGACAAGCTCCTCATGAGTCAGTAATGTTTTATTTCGGATGAATGGTTTGGGGTTTAACCAAGTTTCATTATTTATTTATTTATTAGTATACATGACCGGTTTCGGCCTGTGTGGCAATATGCATAGGTTTTTATATTAAAATTATTATTGTAATTATTTAAAGATATAATATCTCCCGTGCGATAAACAGTATCAGTTTCATTTAAGTGTCCATGCGTTGCGATTAATAAAAATAAAGTGATTATGCAACAACAAGTGCAATGAAACCATAATAATATGTTATTCCTGTAAATGACTCAGGACGTCGGCTATAGAGTTGAATACTAATTTAACAAGCGATAACTACATGATAATCGGACTTTCAACAATTCATGACTGTATGAGTGTAAAGTATTCAAGTCCAGTATTATTGTATGTATTCTTATTGTATTTTTCGTTTCCTAAACTTAAGCATTTTCCTCACTATTCCTTTAACCACAAGAACTATGAAGATAACAATTACTATTAACCCAATAATACTTATCAGTACAATATCAAACAGATATAGTTGGTACCATTTTAATCCTAATGTCGGACTCTGTAATATTTTATATCCCTTGTTTCTTATAGCATAATCGATCCAGTAAAAAACCTTTTCCATTGGATCAACCTCTTGATTCCTAAACATTTCTGAACGCCATTTCATATTTCGACGATATTTAGGATCACTCAATATTTCATTAACTGCCTTTGATAATTTGTGAATGTTGTCAATAGAAAGTTTTATTCCAATTTCGGCTTCACTGGCAAACGCCAGATTGGAAAACTGATCAATATAGAACGGAATTCCAATCATTGGAACTCCATAATAGACAGCTTCGTTTAAAGATCCTTTTCCTCCATGTGTAATCATAAGCTTCGTGTTCGGATGGGCCAGCACTGCTCTCTGTGGTACCCAATCTACAACCTTTATCTTTTCTGGAACTTCCGGTAGTGTAGAATCAAACTTCCAGATAATGTCATATTGCGTAGTTTTAAAAAACTTAACGAGTTCTCGTAAAATTTGTATGTTGATATTTTTACTATGAAAGTTGGATCCAAAGCTTATATAAATGACACCATTCATAGATGTGTCCAAATACCTTTGGAGATCTTCCGAAAGCGTTTCTTGATTTTTGTAATAATAGCCTGCTATGTTAATTACGTTTTGAAATGTTGGGGTCATGAAATCAGCTACTGGATGAGTATTCAGTAAGACTACTGCTACATTTTCTTTTAATTTGTCAATTGGGGGAGCTGTTGGAAAATTTTTCCGTAATAATTGTTCCTGCAATGGATCATTGAAGTACCACAAATAAAATCCTCCAGATAAATGCAACCAACAATTTAAAAATCGCTGCCAAAAGTTCATGGTATGGAAATTCCCCGTAAAGATCGAAGGGACATAAGAACACGGCATATCATAATCAAACGTGGGTGTGACAAACTGATGTATTCCAGTAACAGAAAATAATATTGTGCTTGCATTGAAGATATGTGAGAATCCTAAAAGAGCATCCATAGTAGCTTGACAAATTATAACAGCATCAAATCTTCGACCCGATTTAATTAATTTCTGTACATTCTCATCTTCAAAGAATGCTTCCGTCAATAGACCCATAGCTTCAAAGTACTTTGTAGCTTCAGTATGAAGAAAGGTAGAACGTCCTATTACATTTGAGTCATATATTTTTTGCTGTTTGGCTATATCAATAACAATATTAGTGTAGTTTTGTGGTGGGTCTGGAATTGGATGAGGAGTTAACATAGTCACTTCATAGTCATGGACAACTAAGCCTTTCAGCAATTCACTTCCCAGAATCGAATGACTTTTACTTGCCATTGGAAACACAGCTAAAACACTAACACATCTTACTTCTTTGAATAATAGACCAAAACATGTACAATAAACAATTATTTGCTGTAACATTTTGTTACGTAATATTCTGAACTGAAAACAAGATATGGTACTATTTGCAAGCCTGATTGCCAGTGATACAATGAATATCTACCGCAAAATTCTTAGTTTCTGGAGTATGCATTTCGAATAGTTAACATACAAGTACCTCATTAAAGCAGGTCATTCGATGTTTTATGAGAACGCATTTATGTAAATACATATATTGCAACAGTAAATAATCATTGTTCCTATATAATTAAATATGAGGATAAATGCTTCCGAATTTTTTCGTTGTTCCTTGAAGCCGGTCTTCTTTTAATCCTCCCACATGTCGTTCCTTATGGCCCTCCATAACAACATGGCACTGTTTCACGGAATTATCTTTAATTCTTTCCTCATCAGTGAGGCTGTGCCCAGCTGAGTTATGTGGACTGTGCTGTGCGCTTCGCACTTACTGAGTAAATGCTCGAGGGTCTTCTAAGCACCTTCGGCATGGGTCTTCATTTAGACCTAGTTCTCTAAATATCTATCATCCGGGTGGCCAGACAACTATCTGCCAGCACTTGGGCTACTTAAGATTGGGCCCATTGTGCTAACTCCCTTGCAGGAAGAGTACTGCAACTACCCCCGGCCAAGCATTTTTCAAGTCAATGATCCAAGACCGTACTTTCCCCCCAGGCAACCTCAGTAACTCATTGTCTATCACCAGCAAGGCAGCGGCGACCAATGTACCACCAAGGCCACATGGAGACATTAACTAGGTAACGAGCCGCCATAGACCATACGTTCATTATATCAAAATACTCTGAGAACATACCGGATCTAGGCTCGAGAACATACCGGATCTAGGTTCGTGGTCAGCCGAGGGCAAAGTATGGCTGAGCCCTACTTTAAATCATTTAAGCCTTACTTTGAAAAGTAAAATTAACTGTTCAACAATAATTAGTTAGGCTTATTTTAATTCAGTTCGAGCTACGGGCTTGACCGGATCACCATCTGAAACTTTGTTGGTAGGGTTCTGGTATACCCTGTATGTGCAAATATAGTAAATGTAATTTCCCTACATTTATTCAGATAAAATTTTTAAAATTCGGATTTATCAAGATGATAGTAGGTAATGATAACTACACCGGTAATAAATAGTATCAGTTTTTCTCAAGTATCCCATCATGGTGTTCGAAAATTATAATTGTACAATTGCACATGTAATGAAAATACAAGAATAAACTGTATCTACTGAAATACTATTTGAACAAGTACTTATACCATAATACTATCTTCAAAAAGGAATTTTTGCACGTGCTGTTGAAATATATATAGCAATACAAGTTGAAATGGCATTATGTATTCAAAGTATACAGACAATTACAATATTGTAAAAGTGGTGTTTACTTAAAAACAGATAACTTTAACATATCTTTGCAAACGAGTTTACACACGTTCCGCAATATATAGGTATGCTTACTATTGCATTTTTTGTTTTTTAAATTGAAGAATTGAAGATGCATTCGTTAGTATTCTTCTTACCAGCAGAAATGCTAAGGAAACGAATATTACTAACCCTATAATGCTTATCAATACAATATCAAACATGTATAGTTGGTACCAGTTTAAACCTAATGTTGGGCTTTGTAATATTTTAGAGCCTTTATTTCGTACAGCATAGTCTATCCAGTATAAAGCCTTTTTCATTGGATCAATCTCTTGGTGCCTGAACATTTCAGAACGCCATTTTATATTTCTTCGATATTTAGGATCACTCAATATTTCGTTGGTTGCATTTGTTAAATCGTCAATGTGTTCCACACGAAGATATATTCCTATTTCAGCTTCACTGGCAAATGCCATATTTGAAAACTGATCAAGAAAGAATGGAATGCCAATCATTGGAACTCCATAGTAGATAGCTTCATTTACAGATCCTTTCCCTCCATGGGTAATTATAAATTTCGTGTTACGATGAGCCAGCACTCCTCTCTGAGGTAACCAGTCTATAACTTTTACGTTTTCGGGAATATCCGGTAGCCGTGAATCAAACTTCCAAAGAATGTCATATTGTGTTGTTGTAAAAAATCTAACTAGTTCCCGTAGAACTTCTTTGTTGATATTTTTACTATGTACATTGGATCCGAAGCTAATGTAAACAACACCATTTACAGACTCGTCCAAATACTTTTGAAGATCCTCCGATAGAGTTTCTTCGGTTTTGTAATAATATCCTCCTATGTTTATCACATTTTGAAATGATGGGGATATAAAATCAACAACTGGATGAGAATTTACTAAGGTGACAGCAATATTCTCCTTTAATTTTTCAATTGGTGGAGCAGTTGGAAAATTGTCTCGTAATAATTGTTGCTGTAGAGGATCATTGAAGTACCATAAATACAACTTTCCAGATAAATGCAGCCAACAATTTGAAACGCGTTGCCAAAACTTCATCTTATAGCCATTGTTTGAAAATATCGAAGGAACATAAGAACACGGTAAATCATAATTAAAAGTGGGAGTGACAAACTGATTCCTCCCCGTAAGAGCAAATAGTATAGTGCTTCCATTAAAAATATGTGAAAATCCTAAAAGTGCATCCATATTGGTTTGACATACAATAATAGCGTCAAATTTTTTATCTGATTTAATTAATTTCTGGACATTATCATCTCCAAAGAGTGCCTTAGTCATTAGTCCAATAGCTTCAAAGTTCTTTGTAGCATCAGTATGAAGAAATGTAGGAGGTCCCATTATATATGTCTCATGGATTTTCCGCTGGTTAGTTAAATCAATAACAATATTAGTGTAGTTTTTGGGCGGGTTTGGAATTGGATGTGGAGTTAACATAGTCACTTCATAACCGTGCGCAACTAAGCCCTTCAGTAATTCACTTCCCAGAATTGAATGGCTTTTACTTGCAATTGGAAACACTGCTAAAATTTTAATACATTCTACCTGATACGTAAACAACCCAAAGCATAAGTAAAGTAGAAGAAATTTCCGCAAAGTTAACATCGCAAAATATAAAATAAAATATGGTATTGCTTGGAAGCGCGAATATAGGTGAATGTCATTTGAAATATACCAACATGAAACCTCATTGTAGGTTCCCTTACTGTACATACCATACATGCTATGCATACTGAACATAGTTAGAAGACATTTCTATTGTATGCCATTTTCATTAAGGCGTTTACATGAATACATATATTTATACTACATAAAAATAGTGACAGTTACAAATTTCTTAGTGCATAGGTTCTGAATTTTTATCAATACAAAACATGGACAAACACATATGTTTGCTTGCTGGCAATTATTGGTTATCAGATCATGTCGTAACATATAAATCCTAATTAACAAATATCTTTGTCCCATTCCCGGAAATATATCTCTTTGGTGGAGTTTTATAATCAAACCTGCTGCAAACTATTTGAAAGTGCATGAACTCGATATAC
>JAODVP010000006.1:234970-246734 GCA_025400035.1 Tetradonia laticeps
GTCCTAGGTTGAAATCGTTAAAAGTATTATCAAATAGAACATGTCCAAAACCCGCAAGTTTTGCAGTTTGTACCAGTAATAGTAGTAATATAGCATGCTTGTCGCTTCATAACTTTGCCGAGTGCTCCACTCGGACCATCCAATATGCCTGGTCATTTTGACAAAATCACTTTGGCAGGAATGCTATAAGTAGACCTGGGAAGATGAGCTAGAGTAGGAAGGACTGTATATGTAATGCGTTTGGGGACCACTGCCGCTGGTCGAGTTTGTGAAATATGATACTCTTCCCGGGGACTAGGGACGTGGGTCTTCGCCCTCCCACCATCTCAAGTTCAGGAGATGAGAAATATCATAGTTGGCAATTCTGAGCAAAAACTTCGGCAATGTTCGTAATTAAACTATGAATAAAACCTAACCTAATCCAATAAAGCTAACCTTATTTAATCCTGAAAACATTAATACCAAGCATTGTAGAGCTGTAGCCATCAACAAATTACCAGAGCGAAAGTAATAACCGTGATGAAATTGCGTTCATCATTCCGGAAAATATTTAATGCTATAATTCCAAACACAAATGCAAACACGAGCTGAAGCTGGATGGAACTAGGACTGTTATTCCGGGGCAATGTTGCGTGGTACATTGGCCAAATAACGTTCGATAGAACATCTCTCATTATTGACACATGTAAAAATAATTGAGCATGCATTCACAAGAAACAAAGCCCTATGCATATTAGTCAATGGTATGAGTAGATGTATTTGCAAGCAAATAATAGCCTGTTGTTGATATTAACAGACATTTCCGTCGTATTATTAGCCTTTCGCAGTCAATACAAATCCCGACCGGTAATTAGTGTGCAATGACATTAATTGACTTTTCTTTGTTTCAGGTGAGTGTTATCCGCACTAAGACTATGAGTTAGGATACTGTGTGTAATTTCAACAAACGGATTACAATCCGTCATTCAAGTAAGCGGAGTATCCTTGATGTTTGTTTGAGTTTACAACCTGCAAAATGTTCCACGTTATCACAATGAGAGGTAATGTAGAAAAATATCTTCTATTGACTTTTTGGGGGCGATTTAACCAATGTTCTGAGTTAATAGAAATGTGGCCTGTTAATTGTTTCATGCGATTGCCTAACAGATTAGAAGCTAGTGCACTTCAAGGATCCGGCCTTGAATCTTAGTGCGTTTGCGTGAATTTTACCGACCTTTGGATATAATCAGTTTCTGGCAAGCAACATTTGAGTGAAGTAGTGTGAATTCTCTCATCATTAGTAGGAAAATTACGGAAAGATTAGAGCTTATTTTTGGCGACATCAAGTTAGAAACCTTTCAAAGAATCAACGGATTTTTGGTATTGTCATAACTAAGATTTTAAATAGGTTGTGTTACTAATTTACCAAATATTTCGAGGAACATTTGTCAACAAAAAATCGGCGCCTCCACCAAATGACACAGTGGACATTTGAGGTGTCCTAATGTACTAATTCTACTTGAATTTTGCAAATTCTCAAGTAAACATTCCGGAGAACATTTAAAATCCTAGTTGTGACATTTGGTGGGGGCGCAGAATTTTTAAAGGCCAAATGTTCCTCAAATATTTGATAAATTGCGGAGAACATTTCAAATCCTGGTTGTGACATTCGGTGGGGACGCCCAGTAACAATCCTGGTACCTCTCGCAGACCAAGCGAGAGCTCTATCATCTAACCTACGCCTCCATTTACTATTACTGACAAGTTCAAATCCAAGTTGTGACATTCGGTGGGGACGCCGAGTAAGGATCGTGGTACCTCTCTTGTGACATTTTTTGGAGGCGCCAATTGGAGGGGCCAAACGTTCCTTATATTATATTTGCTAAATTAGTCACACAGTCTATTTAAAATCCTAGTTGTGACAGTTTCAATTCCCAGTTGGCGCAATAAAACCATTCTTCATCTCTGAAGTCCAAGCCCACCAAGTGCATAGCAAGGTCAAAGTAATGTCGATTGTTTCTTTGACTTTCGGGATGTGGTACACCACGAGTACGCACCTCAAGGGTGTTCTCCGTCGCCTCTACGCTTACTTCGCTTTTGGTCAACAGGAAAATGGCGCCTCCACCACGACATTGTCCCAAAACATTCCTTACATTTGATTCAGATTTTTTGGCAAAAAACCAGACCTGTGCTTCAACAGGCTGCATACTCTTCTGTTACCAGGGGTTATGGTAACTTTTGGCTGTTCAAAAACTGCAATTGAGAAAGGATGAGAGGACTACACACTTTCCTACTCAAATGCTGTTTGCCAGGAACTGATACTATTGACAGGTGTATAACACACCCCATCGTACTGAATCGAATATTGAAAACCATTTTCCGGTATCGCTGATACCGAGAAACGCATATTCTATGAAACTATAAGAATAACGGTTCAGTAGGGTTTGCAATGGTGTCAGCAATACTTCCAACTTCCGGTTCCGACCGGAAGTGACCCTAAAGTATGACTATCGAAATTTAGGTAAAACTCGTTGGAGGTGCATTCAAAAGTACGTTGAAACCCAGTGAACAGACATTTGAAAATTGTCGTAATGCATAAAACCCTCGAAGGGTTTAGTTAAATTTAAAAATCACCTCCCCTGGCGTTTTCTACTGAAAATTCCTTAATTAACGACAATAATCCGATCTTGTAATGAAAGAAAAAGTTTGGTGTTGAACAGGAGCAAATTAATTTGAATGCACAATGCACCTTTTCGTAACTCTTACTTTGTCGCTTCATCGGCTGCTTTTAAGTCCTTTTGTTCACTCAGCCCACAACTCTACCCACACTCCACCCCCTGCACTCTACATTCACCCGCTGTGCACTTGCCTTGTGCACTACATTTACGTTTTTATGCCCAGGCTTCCCTCGACATCCTTTCATTCTCAACCGAACTCAACTCACGCGTTTCGTTCCGGGACGCACTTTATTTCCTCCACGAGGAAAGAGAAGCTCACTAGAATTGCGTGCAATAACACAGGATGCCAGACTGCTAACAATAAGCATATTAACGTATTAACTTCATTGTTACAAAACGTGCCGGGCGTCCCAGGGTGCAGCTCCACAGTTCCCAGACAAAGTAACATTTTATTTCCAACGATAAAACGAACGAAATTCTGATTAAAGTATGCAATGTATCATGCATTGTGTGTATCATATTTCATATGCACTTGTAGGTACATATTTGTAATAAACATTTATCATATCAAGTTCATGATGTGGATTTATACGAGCGAGTAGCAAGCGTGAGATATTAAAACATTTCACGGCGCATTGTGCGCACAATGTAAATAATTCGCCCGGACTAACACACGCGTTGATCGCTGTTTCGCCGCCTCCCAGTGCGTGCAGCTGCCGCATGAATGACTCGCTTGCAATCAATCGTCCATGTCGCATGCAAACATGCGCATGCACAGCTGGAAAAACTGGAACGCTAGTGAAACAGGCAACAGGTGCGGGAAAAACCGAAGCTGCGCGCCATCTGAAGTGAAAACTCTCTACTCGCCACTTGAGGGAACAGTCACTAGAGGGCACTTTAGTCAATCTTCCACTAGAAGTTGAACTATATAGAACTATATTCGTTTCTAACGGAATATGGTATTATATCTAATTATAATTAGTGTCAAATTTTGATTTATACATTTATTTGATATTTGTTATTATAGATGTAGACACACTACATATTTTAAGAGAAGAATTTGTTACTGGCGCAATGCAGCATGAGACATAAAATATTATGTTATTATATAATTAAAATGTGTATCTTAATTAAATTCAGATATTAAATTATAGCAGAGATTATTATACACAATGAAAATTTGTTTCGGTACTAGCACACAAATTAATTTAAATACTTCGTAAAAATGCAATTCAACTTTTAATCGCTTTACACTTTTATTACGAAAATGCGCGAATTCCTAATGCGATTATGCGCCTCGTAAGACCACCACCCGCACTTGCTGTGTCGTGCATACCGCAAGAGATAATGGTATTAAGTGCTGATTATTAATCCGGAAGCGCATTTTCTATTTTAAAATTTCCCTCGTAACTCGCAATTCGCGTTCTCTGCGGTTCTGCACTGCGCCGTGGTTCGCGGCGGCTTCCCTAGATGTCGCTGGCGATGCCGGCACTTCCTGTTCCGCCGGTCAATATGCTGGTGCCTTCTGTTGCCCTCTTCGTCGCTAGTTAAAGGGGGCAAATAGGAATCGATCCACGCGCTGCATACTATCGCGCGTTTGCGTTTCGCCCGATTCCGACCGATCCTCGTTTCGCACAAACATTTCGCTTTCCTATTGTGACCTGGGCCTCTGCGCCCTCCTGTAATGATACAGGGTAACGGGGTAACGGGGTTGCGACTAAGTTAGCAGGGCACTAACCGGGTTTCACGTGCGTACGACACAGCCGTCGATGATATTAGCTCATCCGGCGCACGCGAATTGCAAATCTATGCAAAAATAAGCAAACATAAACGCAGTAAATAGGCGCAGGATGCGCGTGATTTATCGACGCTTCCTTACGCCTTCCATCGCCCCATAACGTCTGGGGGTGGGTGAAACGTCCTTGTACGCCACATCTGCACATTCACGCTAAATTTAGCGAAACACGAATGGAAGGCAAGTATCGTGATCGTCCTGATCACCGCCTTGGTTATGAACCGGTCCATGTATCCTAAGGTTGTCATGACAACCAACTACACACGGGCTCATGTTACGTCACGACTTCATTCGTTTACCACCCGCGTAAGCTAATTAGGACTGCACAAATGCGATGTTTTAAAACAAAAGCCTCATGAATTAATTAGTCATGGGTATAATCCCGCGAAAAATCGATATTCGCATCAAGTCGCATGAAGCGTTGTTAGTGGGAATTGATGTAGGTACCTATTTATGCGATCACATTGTATAATTTAATAGCGGCACGTTTTTGGCGAGGGGCCAGTATTCTTCGTTCGACTGCGTCGAAAAACCAGCCCCGAGAAGTTTTTCCGGCTGGAAACACTGTCGTCCAGGATCGCGCAGGATCTTGGAGCAGCGCGCGTATCAACAATGAAATCTAGGGTATCTACTTTCAATGTGTGTTGTTGTTGTCCTCCAGCCGCCGCCGACGCCGGCGGCAGTGGAGTGAATCAATGCCGCGGCTTTTTCCGCGTCGCTTTTGTTATTGTTCCTCTGCCCAGCAACTTGTATAGTAATCGTATCAATTTCTATAGCTCCCACAATGAGGAAAAAATATACGTGCTATAAATAGGAGATATAGTCCATTTTAATGGATAATTTTTTAGTAATCAAATCGATTATATTCTTATTGATATAATCATTGACATTGAAAGTTTACCAGGCCTCTGTTAATGTTTCATCTTCGTAATTATCATCGCTAGTCGTAATTAAATACTTTAATGTGTTTAAACTTCATTACTCACTATAATTCCCCCCAACTTCCATCTTCTTACTTTCCTTCCAAATAATTGAATATTGAATATACTTTGCCCCAATTCGCAAGACTTGCCATTGGTCTTGCTACGGGACCCAGGATTACATTTCATACCTTGAGGCAATGCCGCCTCCTTCAGCTCATTCCTTGCACACATTCGAGTGTTTTCGTCCCGCTCGACTGGCAAACAGCCGCCGGGGACTACTTCATGCCCATCGTCTGTGCTGTGTCCTCTTCTCACCCAGGGTCCTGTCCCGCAAGCACGTCCTGCCATCAGCGTGGAGTGCCGCTGCTAGTTTATTCACAGGGGACTCGACCGAGGCGATTCACATCCTCACACGCCTACACATTGATCCCGGCCAACGGACGGGACGCCCAACGGAAATTTGCGAAACAATGAAAATGCTGAACCATGAGCGAGGCCCGCAGGGCTTCCCTTGGTGTCACTCCGGGAAAGCGAGGTGGAATCGTGGCGAATAATGTTAGGAATTGGTTGAAAGTGATCGAACACAAGCGAAGCCGGCAAGTCGACAGTTTTTTGTGCATCAGGGACATAAATCAACAAAGAATGAGAGATGGTATAAAAGAGGAAGAAACGCGACAAAATAATAATAAAGAACAAATACTGACAGGAAGGGAGGCAAAAATGAAAAGATGCTTAGTAAGTGCGTGAGAAAGATGGAAAGCGTTGGGAGCTGCATGGGGATGGGAGGACATGCTACGCGGAAGCAAAGGAACGGAAGGCACGGAAGGAACGACAGGAAAAATGTTCGAATTAGACGATATTGCGCGACGGGCGTAAACGACGACGGATGAAATATAATTTAATTTATTCCGCATTCTTCCCAGCTATCTGTTATTGCAATCTTACCATTAACACTCTATAGAAATAGCAATAATTCGCCCGTGTCAAATACAGGACTTGCTGGGGGATGTGTCGTTGGTGACAATTACATAACCCGATTTTTGCTTAGCAGTGTCGCGGGAGCTGGCCCACATTGTGTCCCCCGCCCCCCACATTTAGATCTCGTGGCCGAATGTGCGCTGCCGGATTCGCGAACGTATCGCTGACCCCACTCGCGACGTGCGGCAGCACCGGCGGTCTGGTCGCTCTCGCCGCCGTCGGGATATCCCCCATCATCAGTTCGCATTGAAACTCGCGCGGTTCGCACGGCCCCGGCGCGACTCCCGCCGTCGCCGAGGAGCTTATGCACGCACCGGGGGGCAGCGAGTCCAAACAACATTCCGGCCGATTTTCCTACCAAGACTTTTCCCACGCGCGCTCTCCACTCGGGTTGTTGTAATGCGTCGAGATTGTGGGTTTACATAACATGTGCGATCGCTGTGGATGCTAAGAGGATGAAGGTTTCGCATTACATACCACATTCTACCGCAAACTTTTAATTTTGCTTCATGTAACTCTGTTGCAAGTCTCAAACAACGTTTTTAAATTGCAATTAAAAACATCAAACTTCTGTCACAGCATCGATTACGTCATTAAAAGCATGGTTAACCACGCGTGAAGCACAATTACACGCTTCATGCCAACAATGAATTATCACATTAATCACTCGTTTAATTTCCACAATAAATTCTTAACAGTCATTTATTACCTCGCACCTCTCACAACTTTATTAGTAGACTATTGCATCAATGTTATAGATGTTTTTGCTTGTAGTTAGTTAGCAATTTTTGTTAGAGCTTAGACTTGGACCTTAGACACTAATATTGCAATTACTTAGCGTTCTTTAGTAGATGAAACTTGCAAGTATGTAGTCCATTATCAGCCGTTGATTTCGTTCGGCGATCGCCAGGATGAGCTTGCCTATCCCATCAAGGAAATCAAGTTGAAAGCTCGAAAAACCGCACGCGAAACTTTCAACTCGCCCGCGTGGCCATTGAATTAAAACGAGTCCAGGCGCGTTACGTAATGTTCTCGACACGCCAGTGAGCAGACCGCAAGATTTCCACAAGCGTCAGCACGAATTTTCCACCCGCAAGCACCAATAAAAAAACGAACAGCAAATTCAATTAGGACTGAATTTGTCTATGGGTAACGCATTCGGAATTGGATTTCATTGTATACAAAATTGAATTAAGCTACTAGAATTTACATAGTAGTCATAGGCAGTCTAGTAGGACTAATTTAAATAGATTTTATAGAAATGTACTTCGATATGCTGTGGATTAGTTATCATCGACCTCTTCTTGTAAAGAAGACGTAGTCGTATATTTTATTACCGGTTATTCCGCACAATTGAGCCGTGGATCTTGAGCTTGAACATTACCATTCCAGCTAACTTTCTTTATCCTGAGCTTGCGTAGGAAGTTTCACACTTTGCATAAGTTTCTGTTTGGTAGGAGCTAGTAGCTAGGAATTTATCGTCGTTTTGTTTAGAGTTTACAGTCCAGTGGAGATAAACGATAAAATAAGGTAAAGACAGAACTGGGTTGCTAATCAACTAGTTTTGAATATTGATTGGGTGCGATAAATTATGTACCAACAAAAAGCCATTAAATATTTCATACAAATGTATATCAAATCATCCAAATGACTGTGATACCAACTAATAGGCTACTCAGGAAATTATCCAATATAAATTTTGTCATTATGTCTTCCACAACTTTGTTTAAATTGGACTATCAGTAATTTTATATATTATGTATAGTAATACTTAATACCCTGTATCTATGTAGCTGTACATGTCCTTGTTAGTTGTATTTGGCTTGCCAGCTTTGGTTCACAATCAGCAAAGCGAAGATTTAATACTCGACAACCCATTTCTACCCACGTCTCACCCTTTTCTTCAGCTCGTAAATTATTTTTAATTTCTTCGCACAAAGCGGAAGCTTTCAGTCCAAAGGACGCATAAAAATAGCAAGTGCTGCCATCTGAGTGGAGACCTTCTACTTCGATACATTTCAGTGTGAAACTAATAAAATTCTTTCCATTCCCAGAGGTTTATAACTCCAACTTCAATTTTAATTGCAATACCTAAAACTTTTCTTCGTCCTATAAACTTTCTATGATTTAAGCTATGTTCAAGCCGAACTTACGCGTCGTAGTTTGGATATCCGAGTATGTGAGAGGTTGTGAAAGGTGGAAAATCAGTAAAGACACGTCCGGCAATATTTCAACATCCGCTCACGACGCCGTCACGTGTAGTGCTGTATGCAAGTGCGTTTACAAGTTTACAGCGTTTTCAGCCCGCCCCCGGAACGTAGGTACTGCAGCCGCCGACGGTGTCAAAGGCATTAAATCATTTTATTGCGGTGCACGCCGCGGACCGTAACTTACCAACTTACCAATCGTAAACGAAAATTGCTGCCACGGATATAACGGCTCTAATACAAACAAAGATAAACGAAAATAAATGCGATATGTAGACGTACTCCAGTAGGTTAGAGTGTACACAATTATTAGGCTAAGTATTTGTGATTATATACATTAAATAAATTTGAGGTTTACTGCTGCTCGACTGCGCAACAGTCTCATTAGTATCAGATATATTTGCATGCGGATGTGGGTTACACAGATTATAGGTTATGGGTGTAGTGGATGCAGAGTTTCGTGCAAAGTGTTGATTTGTGAGTGGGGACTATAGCCAGCGGCTATAATTCGACATTCGGATGCATCGGCATATCCACTCTGTCAAGCTAGTCACACAAGCAGTTACTAATTGCGGCAGTGACATAACGCTGATTAATTCGTGATTATCAGCGACAAACACAGTAAATCCGGTGAGCGTGAGCTGCACTCGGAATAAGTTGCGGATATTGATGGCGCGTTTCAATGATAAGTCGTGGGACTTTCGAAAAATTACCTGTGATCTATATTTCGCTATTGATTTCATACTTTAAGGCACATAATTACAGTATATAAGTGCTTATTACTAACAATCATAATGAAAAGTATAATTGAACTCGCAATTGCAATAGGAAAAATATTGCTTAATAAAGTTTGTTTACCGAAAAACAAAAGCTACAAGAAGAAATTGCTCGCAATCAAAAATAAAGCGAACAAACATCAAATGCACATAAACGCGAATGCATATATTGACTCGCGCTAGACGTTATACATTAGGCGATAGACGACTATATATAGATACGTAGTTATTGCTCACCGTTGGTCGAAATGCCGAAAACACAGCCCTTCACACGAACGCTTTCATTATTGCCTTCTGCTATCGTCCGACCGCTCGTTTCACATGCCGGCCGCTTTGAAATCCAGGATCCAATCGATAAACCACGAAAATTCCATTCCAGCTCGCTTCCAACTAGTGCTCCACGCTGAAAAATTGAGCTTTTTACTCAAGAGCAATCAATCCAAATTATTACAACGCCAATCAATTCATAATTCGTTTATCGCGCTTCCATTTCATACTATTATTACGGAAACTAAACGAAAAAATTCAATGGTGGATGCGCCGGGCTGCACTGTCCTAGCATAAAGTAGAAATGCATATTGACCTTCCATTGCTAGCTCCAATTACAAGAAGAACAGTTATTAATAGACTTGTTGTGTCACAGTCAAGAATCGATTCGCTTCAAGAGGGGTTAGTTCGCCAATTCTCGCAATTGTTTCGATCCTTTGTAGTACCAATTTTCACACGGTCCGCTCGCAAATTGTGCCGAGCGTGGGAGAATATAAATTTAAATAGAAGTTAATTAATAAGCTTGTTACCATGTGTTTTAGAGGTTTTAATTCAATTTAGACTGTCTATGCTTATGGGTTTATATAAGTTAATTTAATTACGTTTGCAGCAATTTTTAAATGAATATTTTTTCTTTCAAATCGCACTCGTAGCCAGTAGTAAATTTTATGGTCTTGTGGTCAGGGGGCGGCCGTTAGTGGTACGTGTGTGAGTGTGTTATTAATGGCAGTTAAACAGCGCCTGCGTTTTACCCCCCTGCCAACAGGCTAATTCATTATGATACCGTGTTCTATATGCATTTATAGTGAGGTTTCTTCTTTTATTGCAAATATAAAGTCATAAGTTGGTTCATAAATATTTTATATTTAAAATTCCAACTTAATCAAATTTTTGAATGCTAAATATGGGATTTTTATGCGTACGAAATCAAAGTAGGGTCAATCCAAAATAATTTCATATCATCTCCAGAAATTTTTGTGTGTAGTGTGAGTCACAATCGAACTTAATTGTATCATGAAACAATAACTAAATTGATCAATGCTCTCACCCACACAAGGTATTAGAAAGCAATATATTTACATGTGTCACTTGAAGTCCATTTTAGGCCAAGTAGGATGCAGAGTAAGAATACAAGCATTACTTTACCTGAAACCGCAATACAAATCGGAACGTGTAGTGATCAGGGCAAGGCGTAAATTCGTCCCACACGACTCGAAAAGTGGTGCTGAGAAAATGTTGAGGGGATAGCCGGCCAAGTCGCGCGTGGTAAGAAAGAGAAGGTGGTGTTTGTACTGTTTTATTTTACTAAGAAATACAAAATGGGAAGTTGCGTCCGACTGCTAAAGAAACCACACATTTCACTTTTTAGCTTCAGACAAAGGACATGTACTAGTGTGTACCATCCTTAGTCTTGGCTTAGACCATCATTAAGTCAAGTGGATTGCGCAGATAAAATATTTAGAGAATATGAATCTCACCCTCATAGAGGGTAAGCCATTATTGTGTGAAAATTCTGCTCATAACTTGGGAAAAACTTTCAGAAATTGATCAGGGATGTTCCCTTCCTATTTTGATATAAGAAACGTGCCTCCTTGCGGATTTATTCAATCTTCTTTATACGTAGAATTGTACTAGAAATAATTTCAATGCACAAGATGATGGAACCGGAATTCTGCCGACAAACTTTCAGGGGTTGATCCGAGATGCTTTGAGTACATTGATGTAAGAAACGTATGATCCCGGCGGTTGTTACCAAACCGAGATATTGTAATTTGTTTTAATGTAAAATCACTCACATATATTAACACAACAACAAATTGGAATAACTTCGCAAGGTGCCATCGGAGATCATAGCTTCCTGATATCATAATCATCAGAAAACTCCACATGCAACCTCTGAAACCTTGTTTGTCGAGTTCTGACTCAGCCTATAAAATTTCATCATCGTGAAATAACATTTGTTGTTTTCTGCATTATTTTGAAGCTATCAGTGTTCTCTAATATTATGAGGGATATCAGGCAAACGGTTTTCAGCATTGAGTTCAGCAGATTTTCAACTTCAAACACAATAAATCTAATATTAAGATTGAAAGTACTTTTGGAGGTAAATTTTAGTATTCTATTCGACAGGACCTGGTGTAATGTGAGCGAAGTTTTCAAG
>JAODVP010000006.1:272570-293961 GCA_025400035.1 Tetradonia laticeps
CTTTGCCGAAACGTCAAAATCATGGTTCTTCTCAGGACCACAATCTGACAACGCGAAGAAACACACGAAAAACCGAATTTTCTCATATATATATATGTATATAATATAGTTATCTCTAATTATTATAATTAGGGACACGAGGAACCTATTTTTAACATAGTATCCACCAAAATTGATACCACATTATTGTGAGAGAAGCACATTTTAGAACAGCCCATTGCCTATAACTATTTTCCTGAAATTGTAATTACATTTTTAAAAAGAAATCTGTTAAGTTACTTTCTCAATTGCCTGATATATTGCGGTGTGAGGAACAGAACGAGGAACGGTACAAATATATACGTGCTCTTATAACATAGCCCAACAAAATCAGAGCACTAATCGACCACAAAAATGAAACACACTGATTTTTAGGATTTGAGTTACCCTGAGTTCCGCAAAGGATATTTCTTTTCAATGTACGAAAATCGGGTTATTTAGTACGAAGGTTGCCAAAATGACGATTTTGAATGGTTTTTCAAACGCTATATATTTTTTTACCGTTCACCTGAGGTCTTCTGAAAGATTCATAGTTTTTTAGTAGGCGATTGGTCATGTGTATACAGAATTGGAGCGAATTCTGAATTTAATTGCGATAGTTAGAAAATTATAAAAAGTTGAAATTTCGTATAGATGCCATATGTCGTGCTCTGTCATATTAATAAAACCCACATATGTTTCTCTCCTTGCACTTATGGAGACTGAACATGCCGTCGCTGAAAATTACACTTCTTACCATTTACTTTTATAGCTATCGCTATAACATTCAGAATTCACTCCAATTTCGTACACGTGTTCAATGGCTGAGGTCAACGGAACCAGGGATACAGTGCCTGAAAAACCGCCATTTTGCCAACTTTAACCCTAAATAACTTTTTTTTCCGTACATTGAAAAGAAAAACCCTTTGCGGATATGAATTCAGGTGACAAAATTACACAATGAGAGGATGTACATATCAGTTTCCTTGTGTGTTTACTGTTGGCTTAGTATTGCGGTAGAACCCCGATGTAACGCAGCTTTCCGGACCGGGAAAAAAATCCGTTATATGCGAGAATTCGGTAGTAAGGGGAAACACAAAAATGCATACAAAAATTAAATTAATTAATTTGTTTCATAAATTAAAGTAAAATTCTATCAATACCTTAAATATTTTAAAAAAATTTTTTTTAATAGACATAATAAATTAATACGTATGTATTTTCACCAAATATGTATTATTATTCAGTTTGAAATAATCAGTGACTTTTGAATGTTGATTTCGATCAAAATTCTCATTCTCATGAAATTAACTAACTATTAATATAAAAAAACACGAAAAAGGTTGTTGTTAGCGGTGGCTACGCTACATGCGTAAATTTTTCTACATCCCACGTTACATACGAGAAATTTTCTACATCACTACGTTACAGGCGGGTTATATTAACATTCTGAGTATAGGAATAAATCAGGACGGTCTTCACCAACGTTACAAGTGCATTATTCGTTAGAAGCGTAATGCGTTACACCGGGGTTCCACTGTAATTTGCAAAAGGCTCACCACGTAAAATTTTAACTCAATTAAGTAGAAATAAAATTTTCTGCAACCATACAAATCAATTTTAAATAAAAAAATGTTGTCAACCCGAAAATGTGCAAATCAAAACCATACAGGCCAATAACTTTTAAGTGCGAATGCGATAAAGGATAGCTTACATTAAGCTGGCTTTTATTATACATAATTACTTTTAATTCAACGCATACAGTACGTTCCACAAGTTGTTATTGTTAACAAAATAAAAGGATGCGCGTTATAAATTATAATATTAAAATAAGTTGATGTAAAACGAAGCATTCGCTTCGACTTACTGCTCGGATACAGTATAATACGCTTTTGTTTTCGTTGCCGTTTACCATCGAACAACCAACACCAACACACAAACCATAAATTAAATTCTTTATACTGAGTCTATTGTATGTGCTTCTAAATGCGAAAAAATTCAGTTGATATTGACGTTATGTTAAAGAATGTTAAACATCACAATTATAACCACAACTGAATGCAGTACGTGCTGAAATATTTTAAAACAAATATAAATTCAGTTTAAAACAACCTGGGTTGTTGGTTATAGTTTACATTGAGATACCGTTAATGCTGTTACAATGACGTCGTCTATATTGACATATCTGTTTTAATATAATGAAAAATTTAGTTGTTCAGTAACTAGTTTCAGTCTTTGTTTAGCCTTAAAATTTAATACCTAATGCATATGAATATGAATTTAATGACGCAACAATCGAAAGTTGTTGTGGAATAGCAGTACATAAAGCAAATTAACCGTGAAACGCTGGGAATTCAACAGCGCGCAAACAAATTGCAGCGAGTTGTACGAGAATGCATGATATATGCAACAAAACATACTCGTGCGAGCCCAACATACAATCCAATTGGACTATAAATCCAAGTAACTCAACTCTAATCTTCGAAGAGATCACTATACCAATTCGCATGTTTGACTCGAAGTCAAAGTGTACTTACACTGATTGCAGTGGGTGTCAGTATCAAACTGCCCGGTGCAATACTTCCGAAGTCCGCACCGACGAAATCCGTCGCCTGCGCGACGGACGCAGCAGAATACTGCGAGTTGTGGCTGTCGTTGGAGAAGTCCGAGTTGTTGGACATGCCGTCGCTGAGTTCGATCTTCATGTTTGCACAAAAACAAAAGCCGCGCACTGTCACACCTGTGTCCCAATAAGAAAGTTACCCTACAAATTCAAGCAGTGGTTGGCGGAGTGTTCGGAGTCGCAGTCAGCGCGTGTTGCTGGCCGTACGCAATAATAGTTTCGGTGAGCGATCGCGCGAAATGAAAACAAAACGTGTTACCTCTAACAACGTGGTGCACGGCGCGTCTGTGTAGTGCGAAAGATGAGTCACGCCACGCAGGGATGCCCTCCTTCTGAGAAACCACCGACCGTATGTGTGCGCGCTGCCGGTGTGTGCGTCGGCTGCGACGTACGGGACGCTAGCAACACAACGACCCAACGCCGAACGTGCGCATGATGTCACGGCTAAAAATACACTCGCGGGAGTGTGTTCGGTGTGTTCAGCAGCGGGAGCGCGCAACGATCGCCCACGAATGCAAGCACGAGCGCACTCTAGCGCCAACTCGCGTTACTACCGCACGATTGCTTCTTGGAAATCAACGATGAGTCATCACATCACACCAGGAACGCGATTAATTCATTATGTGTGTAAGTATATAATTTAAAAGAATGTAATTTGCATATGAATTCATGTTTTAACATTTAAAAACATAGTTTAAGTAAAATATATGTGTAGTAAAATATAAAATAATATATTTGACCTTTAACCTTGACTTTGCGGTTATGTTGTCACGAAATTAAACTGTATTTTATAATTACAATAAAGGTACATATTATTATTATTATTACACGAAAATTATCATGTCAGTAATACTAGAAAATAATGCAGGTATAAATCACGTCAATATGAAACAAGGAAATTGTAAGTATGGACATACCTTCTTTGTTAGTTCAAAATAAATATCTATGTATTTGGATTACAAGTATATTTAACCTAGCTGCCGCATTATCGCGTCGATGCATTACTACAAGCGATTTCATATCCCATACATTATGCATATGCACATCGTGAGTGAGTTCAGGACCACAAAGAAAATTCTATCTAAATGTGTCGCCGCTGTCAACTCTAAAATACTCCCAAACACTCAGAAACGCAATAATCTCACTTATGTCGTTTTGTTGAGTTGTAAGCACTAATTTGTAGCCGCTTTCATGCGTTCCAAGCATAAATCACACTCGGAACCAGTTAACAGTAAATTTTGAAAGCTTTGATAGAAGATATAAATAATAACATACAGTATAATGCATAAATTGTAATTATAAGAAAATGCATGTCACAAAAAGTGTGTGACATCATGAATAAATTACATTTCATAATAATGTTTTTAGAGTAACTTAAATAAATCACAATTATTAATTATTACGTTTCATAAGTAAATTGAACTCGAACTTAACAGGAACAAAACGCAAAAATACAACACTACTCTGTTTCTAAAGTTTGTTGCTCGATTTCTTCACACTCTTTATTGAACGATGTGGCCCATGCATCAAATGCAGCTTGCTGTAGGGAGAAAAGTCAAACAATTACAATTTATAAGCGGAATTACTATTGTTATGGATTAATTAATTAAATGTGATAAATATATCTACAAAGTAAGTGCGTTTTGTTAATGATAGGACAAATTAATCATAAATTGTAGGTTAGGTTTGCTTTAATTTAAGATATGAGATAACACAAACAAGGCGATTAGATTAAAACAGGAAATTTCAATTCGCCAAATAGTAATACATACATAGTTTTATCGACGTATGATTAAGCATTGTTATTTTATTGATTTCCTAATCAATCAATGTTCAAAGTGTGTTCATACTAAAGGTAAATCTGAAGTAAATTTGTATTTATACCAAGCGAGCTTGACTTGTACATTTTTAGTAGGTTTGTATAGAAAGTTGCCTACGTTAAGACTGCTCTTTCATTATAAAATGTGGTCCAAACGTCGCAAATTTTATCGTAGGCTACGCAGGGTGTAGACGGTGTGTTTGTATAAAATTCGTCAGTTTTTTATTTAGAAAACGCACTATAGTCACTATGTTAAAAAATAGTAGCATTGCATACTTCATGGATATTGCCGCAATCAAAATAGATTTTTATACTATTTAAATTCAGACAGTTGCTGAAAACTAACATAACCAAGCTATATTTTCGTCTGCATCAAAAATCTTTCTTCTGGAGCAAACATTTATTTGGTCGCTCCTTGCAGATAAAATTTTGGGCTAATTTGTGACTTTTCGGGAATAAGGTAGGGCGTTCGGCCGCCTCTGGGCGGTCCCCGCCTTGCCCTGAGCTTGGCGCGCCCCTGATCATGACTATTCGAAGTGTTTTTACTGAGGGTCAAAACTGAAGAAAACTTTCGGCTAAACTTTGAAACTACGCGAATATTCAGGAAAGTTATATTGATATGTGCACAGAATATGCGAGTATTACGGTGTCCTTCCAGAGTATATTAATAAAAGGACGAAAATTTTGGAAGAACTCGTTGAATAAATGTACCATCTTTATGATTGAACGAGGGAAGGATGAAGATTCTTATTAGTGATGAACGAAAACATGTGAATATAAATAATTTAAAAACTTCAGGAAACGCTGAAAAGACGAAATGGACACTTTTGGTGGAAAATTTTTAGTAACACAAGAATTGTTTGCCGCTATTTCGATGGGAACAGGTTGCCAACCTTGAAATAAACACAATTCGACAGCTAGGAATACATGGTTAATGAAAACTTAGGGCTATACGCAGAACAGAACGTTTATTATAGGTTTGTTCCGGTAATATTATCGTACTGAACTGATTTATGTGCATACGTCAATCAATTACGCATTTTGAACTGTAAATTTTGAACTATTACTTCGAACGCTTTGTGATCAAACACGAGCTTATTGAATTTGACGCAAAACAGATGAGTGTTACACACGTTAGTTTGATCGGTTCCAACGATTCTTGCTTCCGCCCAAGAATCGATTCCATTGGAATTTGCTTGGAACAGCATTAGGAATCGTTCATAGAACTTGAACTTTACGCTTGGAATTCTTTGAGCGAACTGCGTATGCGCCTTCCTTAACCGAGTTATTGTTCAGGAATCACTGCTTATGTATTTAAAATGGGGTCAGTAATAAAAGCACGTTATTTTGTTGTGTAGTCCTGAATTGTCATTAACCCTAACGCTCAATTATAGAATTGTATTTATTTCAAGGTTACCAACATGTATAGCCAATCCTGCGTTACTTCTGGGACACCCTTCATTTGTACTTTCCAAAATATACCCGAAGAACCGAAATTCCTCAGCCTCGACTTGTGGTTCCTTTCAAACACATTTTCAAAGAAAAAAGTAAGTACTGCACACCGTAAACATGGTCATTCTTGTTTTTTTTTTCGTTTAAACATAAAATAAGTGTAGCAGCGCAGCAATTGTTGCTCGATATTTGTCGAAAAATAACGTTTTTCCCTATTGATCTTGTCTTTTGCCATAACTATTCTAACATCTACAACAAATTTTGCCAAATCTGAATTTTACGCGAATTAGACATAACAAGAATTATGCTTCTTCGAACTAAAATTTAGATAAAAGTTTAAAACAAATACCAAATTCTAGCTTTTGAAATAAGCTATCATTTAAAATTCATCATGATAAGTTTTGGGTTTTTATCTTCAAGGTCATTCAAAAGAAATTTTGACCTTAAAATTTGACTCTTTAAAATTTTGGAAGAATTCAAAATGATGACATTGCGATCCCTCCATAAAAGCTCTATACATCATACTGAAATACACAGATTTTAATCAGAGTTTTCCAAAATTTTAAATTAAGAGTTTTTAAGGAATACAACGTCAAACCTGTTTTGAGTGACCTTCAAGATAAACAAAATCTAAATGTTGTCATGCTGTATATCAAATGGAAAGTTATTTGAAAACCTGCAATTCGGTATTTGTTCCATGTTTCTAACTCAATTGTAGCTGCAAAAATAATCAATTTTGTGATTTCACGTTTACGTAAATTGCATTTTTTAACTTTGAGAATCTATGCTATTTTTCCTATCTATGGGAGTATTTTATGAATACCAACTATGAAAAAAATCCATGGTAAATTTTTTTTTCCAGTGCGAAAATTTTCATTTTATCTGGACTTAAACTACACAGCCAAAGCGAGCATATGGACCAGGCCTAATAATACGTTTTCAAATTACTTTAAGATAGACTCGGCGATAATGATATGTCGTTAAAATGCACTTTTATGTTAGCGCGCATAGAAAGTTGCCTATGTTAAACACCTCCTTCACCAGTAATACGTTGGTTTTCAAGTTAAGTTATATTAGTTGCAAGCGCTATGTAAAGAAAATTTAAAAACGAGTAAGAAAGTAAACAAAATGATAAACATACCTCTTTCTTATTCCAAGCATCTTTCTTCTTAAGACGTTTGGCCTTGTGATCCTTATCCACATACTCATCCTCCTCTGAGTTCTCCATATCATAGGAAATTCTGACCCGTTTTCCTCTCCGCTTCTCATACGTTTTGGGAATATCAATATTCTAAGTTAACAAATTCACAATTACTATTAACAATACCGCATTTTTTTCTACTAAAATTTTGTGACATTTAAAAAAATTGAAAGTACCCACCCTTGTAACTTCCATATTAACAAAATCTTGGAATATACCAACGACATCCCCATTATCACTTTTTCCATTTGAGTCTTTTGTCTCTAATGGTGGACTGTCAAATACAGATGCATCACCCACTTGTTCCTCATCTGCAATAACACTAAAGTCTTTCTCAACACCCTCTTCCTCTATAAGAACCCTAGGAGTCCTGATATTGAATCGTGTAGGCTTTCCAGTCCCCATAAACCCATTAACATTATTTTCATTTTCAGGGAAAAATTCAACATCCGACTCTTCTCTTGTGGGAGTATTATTTATACTGTATTGCAGATTGGTAAGTTCACGCAGTACTCGGTGCATCTTCACAGGACTTGCATATACTGGTGTTGAGTTTTTCACAGGACTTAATAGGAGGTCCTCATCAAACAATGTGCATTGTAATTGAGAGTCTTCGTCTTGGGTGTATTTTCCTTGCATATATTGTAAAATACTTGCTTGTTTGGTAGCTCTGGGTTGTTTTGTTATTAATTCTGAATTGACAGGATCATTTGTGTCATTAAGTGCCTGATTTGAATTCTGTTCGGAATGTGATTTTGGGTGTATTACACTTAAGCGACAATTCAACGTAGGCCTAGTTGCTTCCACCATTGTGGAATTAACAACCGTTTCTTGATTAAACGAAGGTAGATTATCACTGTTTGTTTTCAGAGTATAAGGACCATGTCGCAGGATTAGATTAGAACGACTTGGACTGTTCATACGAGCATATCCCAGGCTTAATTTACCAAATCTTACATTATTTACATTTGTTTTTAGGTTTATGGGTTGTGTATCCATAAACGAATTAATAATATCGGGAATTGTATCTTCTTTATAATGATTACTAGCGATATTAGTGTCACTATCGATTGTATTATGATGATTAATCTCAACTTGGATATCTTGAAGAACATTAATTTTTTTGACACCCCCGTTAACGCCTGTTTCGACTGTGTGTTTCGCTTGTTTAGATGTAGATGGAGCGACTGTACTAGAAATCACAGATTCCTGCAATTCCTGTAATGGAATATGTTCCCCCTTATTTCTAATAGATGACATTTCTTGTCTATTTTGTCCTTTATTTTGATTAGTCACTTTCACTTCCTTAGCTTTTGTATGTTTCGTTTTATTAAATTTTGTAGATTTTATCTTTGCACCAATAAGCTTCTTAATTTCAATCGCAGTTTGCTTCCTCTCCAACTTTTTAATTTCCTGCATCTCAGCAAACATTGCCTTGTCATTTTCATTATCCGAATCACTTTGACTATGTTCACAAGAATCCGCATCAAAATCATAGACATCCTTCATTTTCTTTTGTTTATCTTTAGTTTCATCATCCTCATCTGACTGTACATCACTCACTTCTTCTGATTTATCCAAATCATTGTATTTTTTAATCTGATGTCTAGGCCTTAACCTTAATCCCTTCTGGCTTACATTTGGAAATTGCACTTGTTTATTAGGATTTGTAGATGAATAACATTGTTTGTAGATTGGCAATTTTTCTGTAGTTTTAATAATGCCTTTATGTTGATTCACATGATGGGGGCCATTATGTAATAGTTTCTTGGTTCTTACCGGCGTTCCTTTTCCTTTAATTGCTTTAGGTGTTTTTCTGTGTGTTATTATGTTAGATCGTGTGCTTCCAGTATGAATAGCAGCGCTTGTGGAAATTGAGGGAATTGGTGTACTTGTGCCTTGCACAGTCTTGAAATTTGTAAATGAAATTCTGGAAGATCTTCTTTTCAAATGTTTCGCTTCTAATATTTCAAGATTTGAGTTATTTGACTTTGTTGCGTCTATACTGCCAACAATAGTCGATTTATGATGTTTTCTAGGACTTTTCCAGGTGCCCCTCGAGGTAAATTCGTTTAAATCTTCTTTATCTTTACTCACATAATTATTATTTGTACTCTGTTTACTTCTGGTGTATGTTTCTTGTCTAATACTAAGATTTGAATCGAGATCCACAATTGTTTTATGCTGTAAATTGTTGATTTTAGACATATTTATGGAAGAAGATCCTTCACTACCTTCAGAAATGTTGATTTTCTGAGCATTGCTCGATGATCTTCTAATCCTAGAGTCGTTTCTTTGAATATCTTCTTCTTCTGAATTTGAACTTTCATTATTTTTAGGTTTTCTTGTTTGATTTTTCTCTTTCGGTTTTCGGGCATCTATATTTTTACTCGGTTCTACTGGAATTCTGCTGTTCCTTTTTCTTCTACGGATATTATCATTAAAATCAGCGTGTACATCTAAATCTTCATTTGTTTTATCAACATCTTCCTCATTGGCCATTTCTGATTCAACACTATTTGCATTTCTCTTCCTTTTTCCACTTCTCTTTGTTTGAATAACATCGTTACTTTTGGGATTTATATATCTTGTACTATTTACATGTGTTTTCTGTACATCTTTACAAGTCACTTCATTACTTGGATTGGATTGTTTGTTTCTATTTAAAATACTCTTATTTTCACTCTGACCTCGTTTGTCTTCATTTCTGAATTTTGTCTTCTCTATATTATTTTGTTTTTGACCAGTTTTTACATCATTTTTCTTCACTACTCTTCTACTTCTCCTTTCAATTCCTGCATTACTTTGACTTCGGCCATTTTGTTCATCTCCACATGTTTTCAACAAAATTCTGCTTGCTACTCTTCCACTTCTAGTTGTAGTCATCGTCTTATTCATATTTGCAGTTTGACATGCTCTAATGTTTCTTATTCATTAGAATCTAATGTACATAAATAAAAATTAATTTCACCGTAGCTAGTTTTGAAAACAATTGATACTTTATATTACAGATTGATATGTATATGTTTGTTTCTATAAACAGAGTCCTTAAATCAACTCACCATGATTTATGTTAATTTCATGTCTTCTTCTAATATTTACATGATGCTTGAAGATATTTTATAAGAAAGTAGATAAATAACTTCCGCGGTTATATAATATGTTTTATATCTTCGGAGTTCAATATAATATGTAATCTCAGTTATTTTCCAAAGGTAATAACCAGTTTTTCGTGAGTTTTAACCGTTAAATCCAACGAATGCAACTAAACCAACTGAACGAACTGAACTCAACTGAATTCTGAGCAAAATGCTAGAGTTTAGTAATTTTGCAAAATTCCCTAGATATAATTTCAAATCAAAATAGAGAAGAAGTTGTTATTAATCTATACTGAATTGTATATATAAATACAATTTCTTTATTGAAAAATAATAAATTGCCTGTAGAAATATCTACTCATTATATCATCTAAATAATAAAATATCAAACTGAGTATTCAGGAAATTACAAGCGCACGCGTACTATAAGACAGTTGGTACGTTTGTTTGTCAGCTGGCAACGCAGTCCTTGAAATCAACGAGCGTAATCGGCCAGCTAAAGTGAATCGGGTGAATCATTTCGCATTCGTTGTTTCCACCGCGCCACCAGCTACGTCGTCCCCGTCGTACGTCCTCCCGCTGCTGAGCCGAGATCGCCATTACGAGTCGTGTGCTTTCCCATCAACGTTGTGCCACTGTGTTAACACATTCGTTTTTAAAACGCAGTTTCGTTTTCGTTAATTATGTTTCTTAGTGCCAGCGAGGCATTGATTTCTACAGAAAGTACGGAAAGTAATATATCAGAGAACTGTTTAGAAGCCATGCCTGCGTTAATTAATAAAAAGTCCATGTAAGTACCGATCGTTCTTACTCTCGCAATGTAACCAATATAACTTGAGCGAATGACCAAAGCATGCTATGTTGCGGTAGCCGCACCGTTAGTTCGCCAATCGCGAAATCGTAGATATGACCAGTCGACCTTGACGCGTGCTGACGAAACCCACACAATTGCAAACAATTGTAGATAATAGATAGCACTCAAGCAAATATCTAGACAGGAATGGGTCATATGTGTAGAAACGAATTAAGAACATAACTTGCAATTGTTGTAATTTATATCATACACTGTTTGCTTTATTAATGCATGTTCATTCTTACACTACCTCGTTCACTTTGAACGTCGGTCGACTGCGTGAATAAACACGGCCGACATCAACCAGCTGGGATCCAGTACTTTTCCATTACGTCTTGGTTTGACTCGAGTCATAATCACCAGACAAAACAGCGATAGCGTATGAATGCGTGCCTTTGTTGTGAAACAGTTTCACTCATTTATAACTTACTTACAATTTTATAACGTCGCAAGACGCAATTAATAGACTGAATTGAACCTCTTGAATTGATCAATGAATCTATTTATCTTCCATGGAATCTATTTATGTTTAGATAAATACTTTTCTAGAAGGTTCGCAGATAAATATAGGAAGTAAAGTTTAACGAACATCCCGTACAATTTGGCATCGTCTAATATTCTGCTCTTCGCCAAAAACACTTTTATAACTTGTAACTTTTTTGGGAGTGTACACCATTAAGGCGGAAGCTGCTTTCACTGGCCGATGACACGAAAGTCAACGAAACTAATCATTAATTATGTTGCAGTTATCGTCATACTGATTATGTACTTAAATTCGGATCGGGTTTATCTCCATAGTTCAAGCGAACTTTAATTCAACGAGGTACTACGAAGTTGCAAATATGTAAAGTAAACCGGGGTGATATGGTTTTTGTTTTGAGCTTTGGTAAATTTAATTACATATTTGAAAATAACTACTCAATCGCAGTCCAGCAAATAAAAATTTCAGAATTTAAAAGACAAGCCAAGTAGTTTTCAAAAATTTATGAATTGACAGAATATTCTTGGTTCATTAAGAAATTCAGTTGTAACACAGGCTTGTTATTATATGAAATGAATGAAGTCTCCTGACACAGCTTCAGGCATTAAATTACATGTGAGATTCAAGTTCCATCCTAATATTTGCGTCAGCATTTTTTATAAGGCAGGAATGAGATTCAAGGTCCCTGAATGCCCTCACCAGCTTTATTTATTGTCTAGCTATCACAGTAAACATCAGAAATTGTTCAAATTTATTGGTCCCGCCTTAATGAATTTTTACAACTTATTTAGATGAAAGAAACTAAGGATACAACAGTCCACATCACTCCGCTTTACTCTCACTAATTATAATTGGAATACAATTACTTTATATTTGACTAGTAACTACAGTCAAAATTCCAAACTAGGTTATGACCTCAATTCATTTATCTTATAAGTGTTTCCAACAAAATTTGCCACGTGTAGGTCATGTACTGCTTGCCAAATTCTGCAAACACTTAGTGCAACTTTTAATTATAATGCGCAATGCGGTGAACTTGAACCGAACACCAACTTTTCCTTTTTTTCATTATTTTCCGTGTTAATTGTATGAGTTTATATACACTCGTATATGACATTTATAATCCGCGTTGACAGTTTTGTGGCGATAACAGAACGAGCACATATTGTACTTCGTATTTACGCCAATTTACGTTCTATTTATAGTCGAAATTTTGTGCGCACTTGGAACGTCTTTTTAAACGCACTTGGATTGACGTGATAAAACGAGGCGAGTTTTTAACATACATACACTTAAAATAAACATGATATGAACAACAACAAAACAGCGTTTTCACTGAGTATTGGATTTAGTACTATAATTGGTGTTGTTGTAAACACATCTCGTGTATTCCCAGTCGTTCAAGTTTTTCGAGACATTTTAAAGAATGGTTGATACAATGGCGTCATTTTCTTCGATAAGGTAACTTTATTTATAGCTGTGATAAGGACAGGGTTGAGTCGATTAGAGTGTTTATAATAAACAAGTCTACTTGTAATACGTGTAGGATGGAATGTGTTATCGGTATATTCATTGACATGTGCACTAGTTAACTAGTTTATTAATGTAGACGCATGGCTCTTATTGCGTTTAATATACATGCGTATGTAACTGCATACTGCAGTTCCTTTTGTGTGTTGTGTGTATGATGCGTATTATATTAAGTAGTTCTTCCTTCACTCACTTCCTCTTCATTGTTGCACTAATATGTTAATTTGTTGTTATGCAGGGAGAATTTCATGATGAGTAGTAAACGTTCCGCTGATAGTGAGTCGTCCGAGGACAGCCTCTCGAACTCCATGTCTCTGGGTGCAGGGCCTCTGTGGTGGTCCTGATGCCCCTGGGCACCCCAGGGGCGCTCCGCCGCCATTGCGGCTTACTTTCCGCACTGGACGTCAGCCTTGGGACGCCGTGCTCAGCGGCAGGACGCTGTACATCGCCCTGCCGCCGTGCATGTTGCCTGAGGGCTCCCGTGAAGCTTTCGTTTCCCTACTGGAAGCGGCTGAGGAGAAACTGAATTGCCAGCATGTCGTCGTGGTACGTTTTTTTAAAATAAATTATGTTTTTAAAATAAAATTATCAACGTTTTATTCTAGGTGTTTCCAAGTGATCGCACCGACCGCGCCATGCTGGTGAGGACGTTCATGTTCCTTGGATTTGCGGTGTTGTCGCCGACATCACCTATCTTCCCGCCGCAACAAGCAGCTGGAAACATCTGCATGCTCTACACCATCGAGTAGTCCGAAACGAAAGCCTCGGGTCCCTTGAAAACTGTCCACAAATTTAAATTGATATATCACCTCTCTTTCAAACCTTCATACATTGAGCAGTAGTTCGTCTTTATACTTCACTACATGAATTCCAAATATTCTGACAACATTTGCTTAGTTCACTAAAAGTTCTAGAAACATACGAAATTTATTGCATTATAATTTACATGCTTTGTTAACTATTAATGATAAAACCGCATTTATTGATAAAATTCCGTTTACTTTGAATGTAATTATTTGAAAGAATTGCAAGTATGTCACAACGACTTCGATAAATTTAAAAATATAAACGGAATGATAAGCTAATAAGCAATTGTAAGAACTAAACTAACGCACTGTATGAGTTTACTATAAGTAGAAGCTAGTATTAGTATGTTGATATATAACTACGTAGTGGGTTAGGTGTTTTAGAAAGCAAGAACTTGTAACTAATCAATTTATAATGCTTTACCATGAACTTGCAACCGATTCCAAATGTTACGGTTGTGGACAGAATTCAAGGGAGCATAGTTAAAAATGCGTGAACTTAAGCCGTAGTACTTGTGCGGAAATATATCCCCTTAAAAAAAATCAGAAAAGCACAAAAAAATCATAAAATCTTAAGAAGTGACAAAAAAATATAGAGTTTTGAGTATAAATATACGAAAACCGATCATAGTTTATTATATTGTGGAGATTTAGTTGTAAATTACTTATAAATATTGGGCCGGGATATTTGTTACTGATTGTGAGCCCGTTTTAATGATGACGCAGCAAACTTGAAATTATAGGTTATATAAAAGCAAACTGAATTAATTGCATAAAATCCGACGTAATATCAAAATAGTCAGTATTCAATTATGAAGTTTTGTTTTTCATTCCATCAACCTGATGTATTTTAGCCTCTTTCATTATAAGTGTAACTTAATTTTACGATTAGTTGATATTATGTACGTGTATTCAATTTGCAACTTATTCAATACATACCAATATTATAATTTCTAGGGGTACCTAATTATTATGGTTAATAACTATATCTGACAGATTTAAATATGATTTTTGATGAATTGTAATATGTATTTAAATAAGTGAACTCATCGCCCATTGGGATACATCGGTTGGTAGACCTTGCCAGCGTTTCACAGCGGCCATAATTTGTTGCTTGTTTACCAAAAGTTTGTACATTTCATACTCCTTTTGTCCTCTGTTGTGTTGCGACCCTCCCGTGGCATGCTGTAGAAGTTCCATGTTAATGAGGTGTTCGTAAGCCTTCATGACAATCGCACGTTGAACGCTTTGCACGTTACTACTAGAATTCGCAAACTTTGCGTATCGTGTGTATACCATTTCGAAGTTCATTGGTTGATTATCGTAAATTTCACAATGGTGTTTCATACTAATCAAAAGACATATTTCCAACACACTCAGATCTAAAAGTTGCTCTGTTACTTCATCCTTCTCAAATGCTTCTAAGACTTTTTCAAAGTCACTTGGGGTTGGAAATGTGTGATCCGCATTTAACATTGTAACAACATTAATCTGAAATATTACATAATTTAATACAGATGGTAATATTTGACGTTAGGTTGTTACTCACTACTATATGCTTTAATACATTTTCATTCAAACTAATATCTAAACATCTTTGTATAGCTGCCATAAATTTCTTATCCTTCATCAATTTCTTAACTCTCTCATTCCAGTCCTTAACATATTTGCTGGTAAGTATTTTCTCCTTGTCCTTATCTTTCGATAAAGTTAACATTTTTGCTATTTTTTGAATATAAACATCTAATTCATTTCCTTCCTCTGTGCCAGGAAATAAAAAATATTGCCGATGGGAAAACCGACTTTTCACACGTTTTTCCATCAGTTCAATCACATCCATCCTACATGTGGTACCTAATACACAAATCGGGGCTTGTGCTGACTGTGAGACATCAAACAAATTATACAACAGTGTTTGGTTGGTATGTGAGCAGAATAAATCAAATTCTTCTATGATAAATATCACACTTTTGGATGTCTTACGGTTGCCACTTCTTAAACACGCCAGAAGAAATGCTAGGTTTTCAGCAAAGCTTCCAAAGACTTTGTCGCCCACTACATTATCTAAGTTCATCTGAGTTGTAATTGCTATTAGAGCTAATTTATCATCAGTGTGAACAAAACCATTGAGTTTGACCAGAAGACAGTTGTTGACAAAGTGAGGAAGTTCTTGTAATTCTAGTAATATGTTGTTGATCAGCTGAAATGTATATGAATGGATTTACGTTAATTCAGTGATATGTGTTTACTGTACCTTAGTTTTTCCTGAACCTCTGGGGCCGATAAGCAGAGCTGAGTTTGATTCACCAACTTCTAGTGTTCTATGAAGGAGATCATAGATTTGTTTGCGTTCATTTGGGGAACCGAAGAAGTCTGTGTTTAGAAGAATATTTTCTTTTATTTGAATGCGAGTTGATTTTATTATGTTGTTTAGCATTTTGTTTGAGATGCACAAGAAACGAAATTTAATTTGAAGGTTAATGTCGTTAAAGTTGTTCCCGCGTGTTTCCGATTTGTCTATCTGCTTATAAAGAGTGGTCCAATCGTCCAGATCGTCCAGACGTTCACTTTTGCTTATAGTTTTGATTGCGCAGATTGGATGGAAATTGTTAAAATAATCTCTATTAATATTTCTAAAATTATTATAATACGAGGAACATATGATCTCAGAGTTATTGCAATTTGTTTTTTTAAGATGCGTTTACATATGTGAAATTTCCTCCCGAGAATCTATAAAAAAAATAAGTCCGGCGAATTGTATATAATAATATTCCTCGCGAGGAAATTTCACATATGTAAACAGACATTTCCTAAAATCCGGATTACCACAGTATGCAAGTGCAGTAACAGCACAGGAAGATACCGGAGATCATTCCTTCCATATGTCAAAATTCTCGGAGCAAATTGTTGATCCTGGGGTATGTCGGTACAGTGCTAGGTCGCCCTATATAATATATTATTCATACAGGTTGTCAAAAAGACGGAAAACGCGGAAAACACTCAAATACTATATCTTCTAAATAGTTTACTATAGTGAAAAACATATTAGTAGCGAAGTTGTTGGGTATATTTTAAGGCTCTGTCCTTATCTGAGCCACGAACCGAACCGAACTTCAAGCGAAATTACTTTGATCTGAATGCTGCGTCCTCATCTGAACCAAGAGCTAAGCACAGTGTCGAGTGAAATTCCTTTGATATCAAAACTGAAACACCGCGTTCTATTTGAACTTCCATTATATGGTGATGTAACCTGATAATTCTACGACTTTTGCCAATTTTCTTCGTGATCCAGAGTAGCATCGATATGGAACAAAAGCATGACGAGATCCAAGGACGGGTTCAGGGAGACCCGTATGGTGCGATTGCTCTTCCCTTCCGCAAGCAAAGAATTAAAAAAAGAACGAGTTAAAAACGGAAGGATTGACGAGATTATCGGCAGATCGCACTCTCCGTCAGGAGTCCGTTATTGATGAAATTGTACAGTTTTTAAAGTTTGACAAGATGTACAATTCATGTTGCCTCAGGTTTATGATATTTTTAATATATTTTATATCAAGAAAGAGAAGTAATTTCTTGTAAGATTATTTTGTTTCTTTAATTCTATCATAATTTATAGCTACACAAATTAGAAAAATTAATATGTAATAAATTTGAAACACGTTAATGCTTTCGGATTTCAGATTATAGCTGCTTTTCTGTTATGAAAATTACGACACAAGACATTTGGCTATGAGACGTCCTAGAACTGACTAGCACAGAACAGTCAATAGAGCTGACTAGGGAACACTTAGCAAATATATAATCTCCTCCTTAGTGACAATTCCCTTGGCTTTGCTGACTTTGCTCCCGTAGCAGGAATGGTAAGTCCGAGGGGAAAGGGGAAGGGAGCTTTGTGAGTTTTGCAAGCTCAAAACGTCTAACTTAAATGAAACAATGAAACACTCGTCTCACGAGCCGAGAACAACCTAAAACAGTAAAAGGAATGCGTCCTATATTTCATTCATTCATCGGCGCGTTCCATCGGGGGAAACGGGAGAAACTAGAGAAACGTGCTTCAAAGTCCAGTCTAGAGACAGGAAGGTAAACATAGTGAACTACCATGTACAAAATGTACAAAATCAATCGCATATATCTTTTTACTGAAACGTAACCTTGCGCATTTCATATAATCAGACTAGAAGAATCACTACGGGAATATAAAAAGAGTGGGTCGTCAGCAAATGATTAATTTTACGTTCAAACATATTCGTTAGTTTACTCTCTTATGTATATTCTTCTGCGATACATCAAATCGCAGATGCACCATTTTTACACGATTCTCCCGTCTCACTTATTCATTCTATATTGACTGTTCTGTGTTCACCAGTGGCGTCGACTAAAAATCACATACAGTTAATAAAAAGAAATTATACCACATTAATATTCAATTATGAGTGAGTGCGAGTTAAACTTTCAACGAATATGCCGTTGCTGTAAGCAACAACATCTTGAAATGTGTTCAATCTTTGAAGACAACGGAGATGCTCCTAACCCTATCAGCACTACCTCTGCGAACTACCCTGCTTTAAATGAAATGTTGTGGGTTATCGCCTCATTAAATGTGAGTTCATTACAAACAAATACTAGAAATCAATTTCTTAAACTACATGACACCATACTTATATCATTATGATATGAATTACAGGTTCAACCTAATGATGGATTACCATCTCTTGTATGCACTTCATGTAAGAGTAAAATCAGGGAAACTTACATGTTCAGACAACATTTAATTCAGACAGAAGCTGACCTATGCAAAATATTAGCTTTACAAAAACACAAATTGAAAGAATCCAATGAAGATAATAGTCCAGTCAATAATGATATAGCTAACATTGGCAATTTTTTGATTTCATTATTATCTACCTCAAATCATGAAGACAAGTCATCGAATCAGCTATATCAATCAAATTATAGCTGCAGTGATTGCAACAAACTCTTTGACGATATTGACACATTGAAAAAACATGTTCATAGTGCACATTGCATTAAAAGTATATTTGATTGTAAGGTATGCAATTATATTATTACAAACAGAAATTATTTACAAGAACATCTCGCGTTGCATTTGAAGATGAAACCATTTGCTTGTAAGCAGTGTAACGTGGGATTTAGTTCAATGGAGCATTTATGTGAACATGTATCAGTTTGTAACAGAGACAATACTATATTTTGTGACCTTTGTAAAGTTGCATTTGCCAATCGAGAATCCTTGGATGAACATAAGAAAATCCACGCCTGTTTATTGAATTGGGGAACTTGTGGGTCTAGCAAATATTTTACGGAAATTTCTTTTGATTTCAATGATAATGATTTACATTCATCTATAACTAATTTAGAAATTAAGGCGGAGATAGAACATATCGAAATAATTCCAGAAATTGAGGTGGATTCACAGTATGTGGGCGAATCCAATGAATCTAATTCTCCCATCATCCCTAGCAAATCCGATGACAAACATGAAAAAGTAAAAAATTACATTTGCAAACTTTGTAATTTCAAATGTTCACGTTTATATCATTTAAAGCGGCATTTAGCTGCCCATTTAGTAACTAAACCATTTTCATGCAAGAAATGCAACCGAACATTCACTCGGAAAGATAACATGGACACCCATGTAAAACTCTGTGCAGGGATTAATAAATTCTCTTGTAAAACCTGTAATTCAGCGTTCCAAGAATTTCAGGCACTCGAAACACACAAAATTATATGTGCTGGATCAGGCATATCAATAAAAACGTTGAATATGAAAGATATTACAGATTCTGATAAGATTAAACAATATTACACAACAACATTTGATGAAGGTAAAATTGAAATTGAACACAATGATAATTTAAATAAGGAGCGACGTTCAATTAGATTGCTTCATACAGACGATTCGGTTGAAGTAGAATCGAAATTATCAAGTATACAATCAAATAATACTAAGAAGAAAGTAGTAAAAAATGAAAAACACTTTATTTGTAATCTCTGCAATTTCGAATGCGTGCGTTTTAATCATTTAAAGCGGCATTTGGCTATTCATCTTTCAGTTAAACCATTTGCATGCAAGAAATGTAATCGTACATTTACACGTAAAGATAAAATGAATAAGCACTTGAAACTCTGTGACGGAATCAGTAAGTTTTCATGTGAAGCATGTAATACAGGTTTTCAATTATTTGATAAACTGGAAGAACATAAAACCAGGTGTAGCGGAACACAACCAATAATAATCACAACTTTGAATAGTGAAGATATTGAAGATGCTGATAAAATTGCACAATATTTTACGGTTAAAATTTGTGAGATTAACTCAGAAAATGGAAAGGATGCCGTCAATATGGAAGAATCTTCAGATGTTTTTCATTCAAAAGACTCTGATGAGGGTTCAGATAATTATGATGAACATGAAGATAACGATAAAGATGATGTTGATTTTGTTCCTAATACAAGGAAGAATTTAATCCGGAAAAGGAAGCTTCCAAAAAAGAGCGGAATAAGACCTGGTCGGCCGAAAAAAGGGAAATGTGAAGAAATTGTTAAAAAGTTTTCTTGTCATGTATGCGCAGAAACGTTTCAACGTCTTAGCCTCGTAGAAGCGCATGGTAACCAATATCACAAGGATATTGAAGTTTTAAAATGTTCGCAATGCGATGAGACGTTTTCCCGAGTGTATGCTTTGAATAATCATATGAAAACTCATAAAATTGCTGGTGTTCTTATGGAGGTCCAAGAACTGCATGAAGATGGAGATATGAAGGGTTTGGCGTGTCCCAAGTGTTCCAAGTTGTTTTCAACTCAGATTGAGCGCATGGAGCATATGAAACTTCATAAGCCCGTTAAGAAATTCTTGTGTTCCGAATGTGGCCAGGGCTTTACAAGGCACGACTTTTTAATTATTCATATGAGGAGACATCGGGGAGAGAAGCCGTATAAATGCAGATTTTGCAAGAAAGGTAATTACATGTATTAGTGTTGGTTAGTTTTAGTACCTAGTAAACAGCGAGGTTATTTTTATACAGCAACCCCTCGTGTGCCTCTTTACTGTGCGCGTTCGATTAAAGTGCGCTTGATTTCTTGGTCCCGAAAATACTCGGTATTTGGCGAAGTGAAATAAATTTAAAACGTTTTTATGAAGTTGACTTGAACCGGGCATATATAGATATAATTATGTTTGTTC
The DNA here is from genome assembly GCA_025400035.1 of Tetradonia laticeps. Classification (NCBI taxonomy): domain Eukaryota; kingdom Metazoa; phylum Arthropoda; class Insecta; order Coleoptera; family Staphylinidae; genus Tetradonia; species Tetradonia laticeps. The sequence goes on from JAODVP010000006.1 coordinate 293,656, forward strand.
CTCTAAATTGTGACGCAAATTTGTGGCACTTCTCGGCAGCCCAGGAAGCTCTAACTTTCAGGAAGTCTCAGGACTACCGATCCATTCAATTATCCGCTGAGTACAGGTCCTCCAGTTTTCGAGGAATTGCAGAAAAACTCTGTAATGTAAAACGCATATACCGAGTCGTTTATTGATTTTCAGTGGTTACGATGTTTGTTTATTATGGCGGTGAAAAAAACTGACTAATTGCAAGTATAATATCCAAGATTGCTGTGATGATGCTTTTGTTCATTTTATTTGCTTTCAAATTGACATCACAAATCT
>JAODVP010000006.1:319845-334619 GCA_025400035.1 Tetradonia laticeps
AAAACTAACTAATTTCCATAGAGAATAATGGAAATCGCTGCAACAGCTCAAGACGTGGTGAACAACATCCTGGACACACTCTGCAACAACGAGTACGTTCAGCAACACCATGGACCCGCTAATCGACTGTATTGATGATCGTGCCCATCGGGCACCTCGTCCATCGGGCACACTTCCGCGAGGAACGCGTTGGGTACGCAGGTCCTCTAGTTTTCTTTAACGTTTTCCCCACCACAAACATCGCAATTCCATTTTGAAACTTAAAAGGCTATAGTAATACTGCCATGGACACGTGATTTTGTTCCGTTTCTTCTCTTTTTGCGACTGTTCTGCAACCCTAAATAACACTTGATAATCGAAATTGAAAGTATTAATTAAAACCGCGTAATAGAGAAATAAATTATGTGCCAAGTTACTAGTTAATCATCAAGAAATGTCGCATCGGATACTAGCTTATGTCTTTGCAAAATTTCACATCCAAAAAATTTTCCAAGCCTTTTTCGAAGGGAGCATTAAAGTTTTCAAATTATAACCTGCACGGTGAGATAGCTATTACGGTAATTACCCACGACGCCCACGGCAATTGAAAAATTGTATTTTTAATGACAACATAGGCAACTCTGTATTCACGAATTGTCAAACTGTGTCAAACATTAAAGTTTGCGGTCATTGCGGTTATTGCGTTAATTCTACTGTCATGTCGGTTGCGTCCGTCATGATGTGCGCTGACGTTAATTGTTTGCGAGATAATCAGCGAAAAGTAGACGATTTGTTAAAATAAACAACGACTCACACAGCCGTCGCGGTGGTCACACTCATGTTTGAGTCGTAATTTTTCCAAACCAATGCAATCGCACCCAGAAACTCAGCGTGGGATAAAACGGTAAGTGGCAGATAAGCAATCGTCATTTCTCCTCCAAGTGCCGAATGCGGAGAGTTGTGCGCATATTTACGAAGAGCAAAATGTTGTGCATAATAACTCCTATTTTAAAGTACATTGCATCTCCGACGAACGCGTTAGCAATGGAAGATCGACATGCATACGAAAAACTGTCTATAAGGGATTCAGCGAGGTCTTCTAAGAAATATGGATCAACTAGTAACCGAAATAACACCAGAAACGAAAGCTACATGAAGCACCAAGTTACGAAGACCGATACTTTACAAGGAATTGCACTAAAATATGGCGTTACTGTGAGTAAATAACATGCCTTACCTTAAACGTACAATGAACTGCAATTCGATTCGATTGATACAGATGGAGCAAATTCGACGCGCAAATCGTCTTTTTGCCAGCGACAGCCTCTTCCTCAGAGAACATTTGCTGATTCCGATAACAGAAGCACCAAACACGTCCTCCTACGAAATAAATAATCAACTGGAAACATGCACAGTTACTTCACCAAGCTATGATGAAGATGAGGATGTTAATGAGTTTTTAGGAAAGATTGATGCTGCTATTGCAGTTACAAAGGCTGATGTTAAGAAATTTCACAAGAGTAGTGAATTCTCGGAGCTTGGTGGCACGGAAAGGCGAAAACCAGTTGTCAGTCGAATGAGGCAGACAGTAAACAATAATGGCATGGTAGATTTGGTCCAATTGCCGCAGACAGTTGTTATGACACAAGGGAATAAAATCAAGACATCAATGCAAAGGTAAGAATTCGCTTTTGTGATTCTATAGGTAATTCTTAAATGGATTTTTCCGTGTGTGCAGGTTTCAACAACAGCAAGATGATTTATTTGAGTTGTAGCAGACGGTCATCATTGTGTACATAAATTCAGTTCAGATCACCAAAAACGTTATTTCCATAGGTATGTAGAGGTTGTAGCATATTACTTCTTCCCAATACGACGTAGCTACGTAGACAATAAAAAACACTATCAGCGAGGCAACATGAAATGTCTTTATGTGTAAAATGTGAGAGACGTATATTATATACATATCAACACAGATATTGCTTTCAAAATATTTTCAAACGTTTCTACCTGTCGCAAGACAAATAACTGTAGTCATAGATTAAATTTGTGCTAATCTAATTAGCCGAGTGATAATTGCACAGTTGGCGCTTGTGCAATTATGATATTCTTGAATAACTACACAATTTTTCACTTATACGCAATGAATATTGAAAAGCACATTGTATAACTTGGAAATATTGTTTAATAATCTAAGAAAAATTAAAATGGTGCAAGGCAATCGCTTTAATTCTATGTTCTTTGATGTTGAGATCCGTTATTAGCATGCGATTGGCTAAACATGACAGCAAAAAGTGTAAAGTGTTCATAATTACTGTAAAAGTCCTTTAGTTGCTAATTCTCGAATTTGCTTATCATTACGATAGATACTATACTTAATCGAAGTAATCTCTCCGTGTTCATACTTGATATTGTCCAGGAGCGATTCCAACTGGGCATGCAGTGGTTGATTGCTGTCGTTATTAATTCTGAAAACATCATAAATGTGGTATGCTTCCACATGAAATTCAAGCAAATATAACGAAACCTTTTCTGCTTAGCAATTTCCAGCGTATATTGTCGATTCATAGAAAGCCAGGCTTCCAATTCTGTATGCATAGCCTCAACGTCTTCATATAAATAGCTAGCGAGCTTGCCTAACGGATTCGCCGTTTTGGTTAAAGCCTGAATGCAGGCACGCAGGGTCCATATATCCTTTGCCGTCGCATCTTTACCCTTGGCTCCATGTTCCCATTCGTGTTCTTGCTGTTCATGGCCGCCATCTTGCATCTGTTCTAATATTTGCTCCACCAGATGACCTCTATCCGCAGGAATATCCAAATTTAAATTAGGCCTTGTATATGCAACTTCTTCCGGTGTTTCACTGGTCGTTGACGCGACCACAACGATGTCCTCCTCATTCTCTTCGGTTGCACTGCGTTTGGCATCGAAATTCTCAACAATGACGTTGATTTTGCCGAGTGGAATGATTTCATTGAGAGGTATCGAAGAATCCGGGCGTAATCGTGGTGCACCTGGGCGAGCACTACTAGGGCGGACACTTGGTGGCCGCAGCATGGAACTTTTTGGCCTATCTAAATAACATATGTAAGAGCTACAATTTGCCCAATAAATATATACTTACTTGTTTTGACTTTGTCATCATTATCTATGTTACTCAACTTCATTGTTGGTAATTTTGCAGATTCCAACTCGATACCTTCACGTTCGGTTCGCGGCTTTGCGGATTTAGGGCGTGCCGATGGTTGTTTGATGACGCTTGCTTCATTAGCTGCCACGCTGTCATAATTCGGTAGATCATCTGCAACATTGGTGTCATCTTGTAGAATTGGCTGTTGTTCAACTTCTGCTGCATCAACAACTTTAATCACTTCTTTCTCTTCATCGACTCGTTCGGATGGATGTGTTGACGACTTCACTGCTGTTTCTTTAATGTTGCTTTTATTTCTATTCTTCTCCACTTTGTTCACTTTTACATCTTTACTAGTAATTGATGTTTTCGAATCGTTTCTAGATTTAGAATATGTGCTTTCACCTTTTTTAAGTGATGTTTTTCGCGTATTTGGTGATGCCTCCCCCTTTTGACCTGATTTCGTACTTTTTGGTGTTGTATTAGGTGCATCATTAGACTTACTCTTTAAAGTTTTCTTGTAGCTTTTCACGTATTCAGTTGTATCTACTTTATCGTCAACTAATTTGGCAATTGTTTGGAGCAAACGATTTGTCTCAGAAGCCTCAAGGCCTGCAATCACTTTCTTCGAATTTACTTGTAGATCCTTTCCACTGACAGTCTCTACAAGCAACAATAGCAATCATTTAACTAAATATTAATGTTAATGTAATATAATGTAATAATGTAACTTACTAACAGCTAAAATCAACTTATTTAAAAAGGCGATTTTCGACTCCCGATCCTTAACGTTATCAGACTTGAGTTCTGCATCTGAGTAGAGTCCCTTCAGGAACCCCTTGCGCACAAGACCGCTGATGATGTCGTGCAGGAATCGGAACGGCGGTTTGTTGAGAAGCTTCTCGCTTAATTCAGGTTTGGAGATGTGCTTTCTCAAGAGCTGTTGTGTACGGAGTATTAACTGCGGATTAACGTCTGACGACGCTGCCATGGTGGACAAAAGTGAACATTGCAAGACAGTGTGTACACTGTCACATAAATGTTGTCATGACAACAAGAAACTCTGCAATCAACGCTGCTGAAACTATTTCATAGTATATTTTTCTCAATTCACAATGGAAACAATAAATAATCTCATCTTCATTACATGTATAAGTATCAATAATTGGTGCAATTGCTATTTAGAAAACAAAACCGAAAAACGATCAACGTAGGGACAGAATGTGGCAGAATATGTTCCACAGTAAGGACCAACAAAATATAAATTACTGTATGTTGCCAACACACCGCAATCACGTTAATTTTGTTTTCTCTATTATATTACAGTAGCACTTCACAGGCCAGCAATCACAACACGAGGGTCTTCCACACCAGCCTTGATCTTGCGAAGGAACATCACAGCTTCGCGACCGTCAATCAGTCGGTGATCGTAAGTCAGTGCAACGTACATCATCGGTCTCACCACAACCTGCATCAAACCAACATAAACTAACGAGAAAGGCTAAGAGGCAGTAAGTGATAGTACCTGTCCCTTGATTGCAACTGGTCGTTCGAAAGTGCCGTGCATTCCAAGAATAGAAGATTGGGGCGGATTAATGATTGGAGTACCCAGGAGTGAACCGAAGACACCTCCATTGCTGATGGTGAAGGTTCCACCATCCATGTCTTCAACAGCCAGTTTACCGCTGCGAGCTTTTTCTCCCATCACAGAGATCGCCATCTCAATTTCGGCATAGTTCATGCGCTCAACGTTGCGAATGACTGGCACCACCAGACCCTTAGGTGTCGCAACGGCTACGGAGATGTCAACGTAGTCTCGATACACAATTTCTCCACCGTCTATTACGGCATTGACGACTGGTTGATCTTGCAACGCATACGCGGCTGCCTTAGCAAAGGCAGACATGAATCCCATTTTCATGCCGTACTTCTTTTGGAAGTGCTCCAAATTCGCTTTTCGAAACTCCATGATTTGGCTCATATCAATTTCGTTAAATGTAGTCAACATTGCATTCTCATTTTGGGCGCTCTTAAGGCGCTCGGCAATCTTTAACCGCATTCGGTTCATCTTTACCCGATGCTCGGTGCGTGTCCCGGAAATTTCTTTGGTTGGATCTGCAGGCGGCATCTAAATTTTACACATCGTATTAGAAACGCCCTCTATGTAATAAAGAATAAGAAATATCATACTCTAACAGTGGCAGAATCAATGGCTTGGGCGTGTCGGATAGCTGCGACAGGAATACTTGCAGCAGGTGTTGGCCGTGGCGACGGCGGCGGAGGTGTCGGAGGTGACGGTGGAGATGCAGCAGCTGTTTCAAGTAAGTAATTAAAAAATAAGCAACCAATGAAACCTACAATAATTACCAGCGGGCTGCGGTGACGATGACGCTGGAGGAGCGGGCGTTGGAGCAGCAGGTGCTGGAGATGGTGCATCGGCTTTTGCCGCTCCTGCTGGAGGTGCTTGACCAGTAAGATCAATCTTGAACAAGGCTTGACCTGACTTTACGGTATCACCATCTTTCACCAAGAGTTCTTTAATAATACCGTGACCAGGCGATGGTACGGGCATAGATGTCTTGTCAGTTTCAATTTCCAACACCACCTCATCCTCAGCCACGTGGTCACCAATCTTCTTTTGCCACTTAACATCTCCTTCCGATACTGAATCGGCAAACGGGGGCACATTTACTGTCCTTACTTCGAAGAGAACTGCACTGGTTCGCAGGTTTCGAATGCTTGGAAATAACCTCCTTGCACTAGAACACGTTTGAAGAGAACCATGTTACTGTAATGCACAGCTATGATACAGCGGTTTACCTCATTTTCAACATACTTATTCAAAAACGCATTGGGCTCTTTATGAAGAAGGCTGAATGAATTAGCCAATAAACTTGAATGATGAATGCTTCTCTCACTTAATTGCACCTGAAATAAATGTAAATCTAGTTTCCATTTTCCCGAGCAAATGCATCTCGGAATGTTCACACATTACATAATCCTGTTTGAGGTTACATCGGTGTGACAAGTGTTTACGTTACATAATTTTGCATTTTATGCCGATTAGTGCATCGAAGTGTTACAATATTGCTATGGTAGTCTCACTTGCCTCACTTAAATTTCGATCCACATTCTTTCGAAGGGCGCGTAGCACGGGCCGCGGCAGGTTCCTGGTCGCCACTCCGAGTATGCCTGCCATACTTGAAATTTAATGTGTTCGTTTTTAGTGGCAGTATTTGCAAAGTTGTTGTTGCGTTCCTTGTGGCAGATCGTAGGGCAGGCTTCGTGTTCCCAACTCAAGGGACTGCGTCTCCACAAGAATTCGTCGCGTTCGTCGCCACGCTCGTTAAACCACCGAAACCACCCACCAAACACAGGAGGAGAATAATCGGACGAGAGACAAATTGTGAAGAGAGGGACCGGGCGTAAAAGGTACGTGAATTTTTAGTTACGTTGACTGAAATGGTTCGCAGTGACATCTAGCAGAGGTTGAAGTGGTTAAGATGCAATGAGACGGGGTAGGCAACCAGATGTGCATGTTGTGAAATAATTTAAAACGACAAATTGTGAGCAGTCACTTTCGTAAATGAATACACAGAAATACATGATAATTAATAGTTTATGCTTAAGTGTATGTACGTTTTATCTAGGTAGTAGGATTAGGGGTACCAGGCGAACCGACTACGTCAATAATATCTCCTGCTACGGTTTTAACCGCTTCTCCTCCATCGTTGGGTGCCATTGGCATCAGCTCCCTTGGAATGGTCAATGTTTTACCAGGAGTGAGAGCTTCGAATTGATGACGAAGAGATTGCATGTCAAACTCGCAAGTGTCCAACGCTGCTTTCAGCTCCATTACCAGAACCAAATCGCTACGCAATTCGTTGAAACTCTGACATATTTCCTCGGTTGGAATTGGATTCATTTCTAGAATTAGGAAACATATTCATTAGAAGGTAGTGTAGTGTAGTAGAAGTTAGCCAGTCCATACGCATATCCATTTCTTGCAGCATTTGCTCCAGGCCCTTGCTCTTCTTCTGTCCAATGTTGGCAGGTAGTTTCATGCGTTGCGAACGCAGAGAAACGCCGCTACTTTTGCAGTCAGGAAACTTGATGCCGGTTGCCTCAACAGCCTGTAAAATTTGCTGTGAATTGAAAACTAGTACATTACGAATGAGATCAACCGTGTGGGAATCTGCATTTGCACAGTAACGTCTACTTTAGTTAATTAGCGATTGATGAATTCACTCACGGTCGGGTCTACCTTCGACGGCCTAGCCGGATTGGAGATCTTTTTCTTCGGCAGTTTCTTATCCGTCTTACGTGGCGCCTCGTTCTGATTGTCTGCCTGACTAATCAGCTTTTGCAAATCCTGCGTTTTGCGCTCACGTTCCTTTTTTCTAGCTTCGATCTTCTTGAGTTCAGCTAGCAGCATTTGCTCCTCTTCCATCTAATGTATGCAAACTCATATACATTTGAAACATTTGAAAACGTTATCTAGGCACGTAGTTACCTGTTCCGTTGTTCTTTCGTATAACTTATTAAGTTGCTCTTTTCTTCTCTTCTCATGATCTGCATCGAATGTAAATTGCTTTTTGCCATGTAACTAAAAGAAATATCAAGTTGCAAGAAACGCACCTCTTGAATCTGCTAGTTGTTATACCTTAGCCAGCACACCGGCAAGTTTATAATAGCGATCCTTCAAGTCTTCGATTGATCGTTTTCCATACTTTTCCGTGTCGAACCGATCGGCCATTATCACAAACCTTAAATCAAAGCGTCTAGCCAGGTCAATTAGATGATCAGTTTCATCTCTGCTCCAAACCTCGCTGGCCAAATGTTCATTGTATTCTACGTCAGTATATTCAGCAACCTCCACTTTCTGCAAGTTATTGAGAAATATATAGCAATGTATGCACACTTTCCAATTGTATCATACCTTATTGAACTTTGCAAAGGGATAATCAAGTGATTCATCATTTAGTCTCCTCCAGTGATAAAATTCTACACTGTCAGTTCGTGCAGAGTTTGTAAATGACATCCACTTCCACTTTCGCGGTTTTTTCATCCCTAATTTGATTTTAGTTTGCTTATATCCGTTACTCGTATCAGACGGAAATAGAGGTGGGACCTCCTTATTATCATTATAGAGCAAAGCAAACACTTCTCTATGCATTCCTTCTGGCCGACGTGGTAACTTCGGTACATTTGCATTACGCTTTTTATATTTGTCGGCTCCAATAATGGATTCTCTAGTTACTTCTAGAGCAGGCTGCTCCAGATCCATTATATCTCTGACATCTGCCATGTTTTTCTCAACAATTATACACAATTATTAACCATCAGTGTTGGAAACTGTGTGATCGTGCACTTGAGTTTGGGACGCTTGGGGTCCTTGGGGTGTTTTTCGGGTTATCGAAGTTGACAATTCTAACCTATAAATTTGGTAATTTTTAATTTCAGTATACATTCGTATTCTCAAGTTTTAAAAGAACATGTTGTTTAAGAATATGTTCAATTAAATTCCACTGATATAAGCGCATAAGTTATTATTTAGGATTTAAAAAAACCTAGTGTATTTAATCAGTAAAGTTACTAAATTTTGACATAAACTAGCAGTGGAGAGGGTGTGTCAATCGTGTCAATTGCGTGGCTTTGTGAACCGTTCACACCGTTCACACGGTTCACACTCTCGCACGATGCGCTCGTGTGCGCTCGTGCAAGGAGGAAGGGGGACGGTGCGGTGTAACCGGTGTAACGGGTGTAACACTCGCCTCGCCTACGCCTCTTGAGAGTGTGAACGATTACTTTCAGCTGATGCAGCTGTTCCAAGGTTATTCAAAAGTCTCGCAAATATCAACGCCATCTTTAACGTCATAGTATACCCGAAGTTAGAGCTTTTCTGTGGTTGAATAAGAATAGTTGAAGAGAAGTGAGACCAACAATAACGTGGAATTATACCGATCGTCATATCATACGGCATTTTCACCCTCCGTCCCGCGTAGAGAATTTTGTTCACATGCCGAGTTATTTCACAACCTTGGATATAGAATAACCTTGCGGCTGAAACAGCAATAGAGGTCAGAAGAGTCACGATTTGTCAGAAACGTCAGAAATTTTACTTGTCATTGTTGCTCATCGTTGTCACCGGTTGTCATCATTCCCATCATTCGCTCCATTCTGTCGATTCTGACATTCTCCACGACCAATCGTTGGAATGGTTGGAATATAGTGAACATAGTAATCTTGAATACGTTCTATTTGTACAGCTTAAGAAGTAAATTAGAACCCGTGGATTATTTCTAGTGAATATTGTTTTATAGAAAAGTGTACTGCAATATGGAATGGTATCAAGGGGGTATAGCAGAGGGTGTAACTGAATCTCGCAAGAATGGTTCCATATTTGTGGTATACATTCAAGGTATGTTAATTTCAGAATTTCATTATTACAATTTCATACTTTTATTTATATTTACAGGCAATGATGAGAAAAGCAAGCATCTCACAGCAACCATTAATACACCATCGCTGGCACACATGTTAAACAGCAAACATTTTGTTTCAATTTTAGTAGAATATGGAAGTGTCACTCATCAACAGTTTTGTGAGATTTGTAAGTCAAAATGTATAATTGACAACAGAGTCGTCAAATTACACATAATGACTTTCTAAAAATGGTTTAAATCTAATATTTCAGATAAACAGACTGAAGCTCCTTCAGTTTATTTCATTGGTAAGACAGGGACACCTTTAGACATTCTCAGGGATGCATACATAACCCCTACTGAGTTTGTTGCAAAGATTAATCAAATTTTGACAATGAATGGCTGTGAGCCTATTGAACCGATGCAGTTTCATCATGACAATGCGCAAGATGAAGCTGCTCCTGCTAAATCACAAATTGAAAATAAAGCGCAAGAGGACGCTGCTCCACCCACCGATATTCAGGTGTCCATTGAAGAGAAGGTGAGGTTAGCTCAAGAATTGATAGCAAAAAAGCGCAAGGAGAAGGAAGAGGAGGAAAGCAGAAAAGATCGCAATAAAGAAATAGAACGTCGCAAAGTAGGTCAAGATGTTCAAAAACTCAAGAGATGGCAGCAGGACCAAGATATAAAAAATATGATGGATGAGCGGCAGAAGGCGCGACGCGAAGATCAAGAAGCACGCGAACGAGTGCGTCGACAGATAGAGGAAGATAAGCGTGAGAAAGCAGCTCGAGCGAATAACTTACCGACGCCTGCAGCGGCTGTAGATGTGCCGAGAATACCGGCGCGGCCGGAAAACAGTCACACCGCCCGCTTGCAGTTCCGATTGCCCGATGGTTCGCAGATAACGCACGATTTCAAAAGTTCGGCATGCTTACAGGAAGTAATGGACTATTTACAGTTGCATGAAAACCAACGAGATTTCATTCTGTCGACTACATTCCCCAAGCGCGAGTTTACTGTGAATGACGCGAGTCAGAGTTTGATGGATTTGGAACTGGTGCCTAATGCAGCTATACTGGTGCTGCCAAGCAGCCGGAGAAGGACGGTGGTGTCAAATAATGCGTCGGGTGGTATCAGTGGCGTGTTCTGGTATATTCTTGCACCGCTTTTCAGCGTGCTCGAATATATCAAGAGCTTTTTGTGGGGCCCGCCCGGAACGCCGCGATCTGTACGCAACGCGAGGGATACACCAAATGTAGTAAGGTATTTCAGTATTGTTTTAATTTGAGAAGTGAATTTATATGCGGAAATTTTCTATTCGTCAGCGCTAAAAGACGAAATGCAGCCGAGACGACAGCAAAGAAACTTGGAAACGTACATCGTTTGCATGAACAGGACAGTGACGACGATAATAACACTTGGAATGGCAATTCAACACAGCAAATGTAATTTTCCATACCAAATTATATCTATCCCAACATTTATTAACACTATTAATCATAAGTATAGTAGATATTTTAATTAGTTGTCACATTATTGGTGTTTGCTTTACAGTGTTAAGTAACGAAGTGGGGTTGTTGAAGTTATTGTTTGAAGTTAGCTGTGGTATTAAAACAGTTTGAAACTCGTCTGTTTGTTTATTCTGGAAAGCGGTGTGCTAATGTATTTGTTGCCAAATTTCTTGTAATTGTAGTCAGGTTTTCATAGATTTGTGTTATCTCTTCACTACGCGCTTTATTACGAAATGTGAATTCTGATCATACAGAGAATTTACTAATGATGACTGGATCATGTGTAACAAATATTTTATCTAATCAATTTGCACATTGATTTTAATATCGTTCTTTCTTGCATATTTTGAGATAACATTGAAATTCGTGAATGAAATATTGTGAATAGATTATAATTTTAAATATGTATGTATTTACAGTAGACTCGATAATTGAGAGGCCAGCTAGAAATTTCGAAATACGGAGAGTTTTAAATTAGTGCGAGCTTTGATTTATTGAGAGGGGAAAAAATGTATGATATTTTAATGAAAACTGTGTATTGAACAGATGTACGGTGTAGAAGCCAAAACGAATACTGATTGTAAATTTCGTAATGCGACAAAATAACTTGCGGTACGTTTCCCGCATTTCTTTGCATCTTCAGGCAAAGAGCAGTTTCGCCACGTCACACTGATGGGGCCGTTTAGGTAACACCAAATTGTGTGCCTTGATTTCGTGATTTCGTTAATTGATTACCTCCTATATCTATTTCAACTTGATGGACGTATTCACGTTAATATATGACATTGCAAACCTCGATATATAGCAAAACGATGGCGCTATTCCAGTCCACTTCGCGAGATGTGTCCGGATCTTAATTTATCGTAATGAACTTTAGCTACCCACTTGTATTATTTTAATTCGGATAGAGTGGATTGATTCAAACCTACAATGCTAAACCCGATTTAAATATCACTAGGACTTAAAGTGGCGGCCACGCAGCATAAATTTTCTATAGTATTAATCAAAACTTAACTTTTGGCTTTGAAATATTTAATCCCAGAGAAGTACACAGTGGACTTTAAAATAATTTGGAGTTAATATGAATGAGTTACTCTTTATTTTCCAACAAAAAAGTAAAAATTTCACTTGAAATGTTCACCAAATCTACAATAATGAATATTTTCCAAAGCCGCTATGTATGTACTTCTCTTGATAATGCAATGTAGATTATGAAATTACTTTCCAAATTCGTTTCGTCTTAGGTAAATCTAGAGTTATAAAATGTTTGTTAATTTCTTACATCTTATAAAATTCACTATCAATATTTTAAGCTAATAGCTACATTTTCACGAGAGCTATCGTTTATAATTTTCCTGAAAGTCATAACTTGGCTGGGTCAAAAGTTATAGCAAACATAAATTTCAATATGCCGCAAAATGTCATCAAAATGGCGGCGCTTCCCGTTTCACTACGCACGATGTGTTAGCATTCTAATGCGCGTTATGAATTCTTAGAACCTTCACCAATGTAATGGTATTTTCTGCGCTATAATACCAAACCATAGCCCCTGATTTAGTTACACCCCCCCCCCATTGAAACCAAGAATTTAGACGTATTCACGTCATAATTTAATGCAATTATATTTACATGTATCCACTAATCGATTTGTGTGCAAGTTAACATTTAGTCTCAATTTCTTCGTAATTCGTTTTAGAATAAATTAAAGAACTATAATATTCCTCTCTGCGAACGTTCTGCGATTGGCGGCAAGAGTGTCGTTAGTTTTAATGGGCGCACTAATGAAACAATCCGGCGAAGCAATTATGAGAAATGACACATTCCGCCGGCGGATGGTCGTCCCCGTCGTCCCGAGGCGCTCGTAACGAAGGAGAAGGAGGTTTTTGCTTGATGCCAGCGTGACATCGGCACACAACGCCGAGTGGCGGCAAATGGAACTAGGCCGCCACCATGATATCTACTTTATAACATTTCAACGCGGCTGATTTAATCTGCATAATATTAAAACAGGCTAGGCACAGCATTTTGGTTTTGATTGATATTTGAATTGAAATTCTTTATCTTTGCTCTGTTGTTCGCAGAAGCTAGGCTTGCGCACACGTTTTCTACGCGCGTCCCTGGGGGTTGCGCCGCCCGACTATGATTACCGTTAAACCACAATGTTAATTGCCACCATAACGCTGATGCCAGAGCGAGCCCCGATATGAATACAGACTACACATAATTAGCAGCACTTGCGATCTATCCGTCTACATTCGCCACACGTTTCTGTGCTACTCTCAACGCCCACGCTAATTGTGCTGCAGCTGCGGGAGGAGCCCAGCTTTCAACTTGTAGCTTATTGTTCGCTAGAAATTGACATTAGCATGATGGGCGGCAAAAATCATTACACAGGCAGCGCAGTGCAGTGCTGATTGTTCATTTAGCTTGAACTAGTGTCCCTAATAAGCTAAGGCTTGATATGATTTGAATTGATCAAAATAAACAATCTCGCTGGCGATGGAGGTTGCAGGTAGCGAATGAGAGAATGCCGAGTGAGTGCCATTAGTGCCGAACGACGCAATTAGTCTAGCGCGGAACAAAAGCGTGTTTCGGCAGTGCGCCTTTTTTATTTGCCTCGCTTTTTCCCCACTCGCATTCGTCACTTTTGTCCTTTTTGCTCGTCCTTCGTTTATTTCGTTACATTAATCACCTCAATTCCTGCGCGGCCCCAAAAACAATCAACACTCGACTGAACTAACTGCACACTCCTCGCATAGTTTTCCGTATTTACAGTGGCGTCTAGCTAATTGTAAGATTAGGTCATAGATGAATGTATATTTTCCACATTAGAATAAAACTGGACTCGACAAAAGATTTCGCAGCGCTCGCCGCTCTTCGCGCTTGTTTTTTGCTCGGCGGGGGCGCAGCGAGAGTGCGCCCTCGACGATCATTTATCTCCGACCGTCGGCTTTAGCTGGGAGGGTTAGCGTTACCGCTGCCGCCCCGCCGCCTTCCCGCCTCGCTCACTCACACGCGCGCCGCTCCAACAAACCGGCGCAGTACACTTTTAATTAACAGAGCTAAATCGTTTAATGTGTCCCCAGACATTACTTTAATCTGGTGCTAATTATAACATCCCTTCCACGCGCCGCCACCGGCTTTGCCCGCCAGCCGCCTCTGTGCGACTTCACCATTTCACAATTTGTGAATGTCGCTTTGATACGAAAAATTACGAAAAAAATTATTTATTTAACGCGCGTAGTCAATATGAATAACATGTACATATAGATATCTATGGTAATATCTACGAAATGAGAAATGTGTTTAACATGCAATGTAATAAGCGGAAATGGAGGGCGGGAGTGAGTGCATAAAAATCAATTTCTAATATCAACACGATTAGTGTATGCTAATTCCGAAAACAATTAGCATACACATGTTACAAAATATGCGCGCCGTGCAATCTTATCGGGAGGTAGGTAAATCAATCCTGTTCAAATATTGAAGGACACAATTTTCATATGGAATATATGTCAATAGCTTTTAAAAGCGATTCCGCATACGATACATTATTCAAAAATCAAATAGCGGTGAATTTTGGGGGAATAACGCGCATTAAGGAAAAAATATGCTATTGTTTCTGGAGGTGACAAATGTTTCAAATGAAGCATGAAAAAAAATTACATTACATTGTCACGATCCTCAATAGGATCATTCCCCGAATGTTCAAGTTACATCTTCGAA
>JAODVP010000006.1:353621-375613 GCA_025400035.1 Tetradonia laticeps
TTCATTAATTATAATGTTAAAATTTACTTCCAAAACTATTTTCAATCTTAATATTTGTTTTTTGTGTTTTTGTGTAACGGGAAAAATGTTTTCTGTTTTTATTATTATATTAATATATATATGCTGCGGGAAAGTACGGTTCTCGGTCATAGAATGGAAAAATGTTTGGCATGGGGTGGTTCCAGTACTCCTCCTGTAAGGCAGTAAGTACAATGGGCCCACACTTTAAGGTGGTCCCGAAACCAGAGACAGTAGATAGATAGAATATCTATATTATATGCTTAATCACGCTGTAGAGATACGTCAACCAACTTTTTTAATACTAAAATTTATTAAACGAATGGCGATGATCCGCCAATTTTTCTTTATAGTTTGATTAACACTAAATAAAATTTGGACGGCGAAATCTACTTTATTCGCTTAATTCATTAGTCATTCCAAAATTACTTCTTACATAGCAATGAATTTCATTTCGAAACAACATTGACTAAAATTTATGTTTACGCATTAATGGATGGTTCATATCTTCTTCTACAGCTTTCTTTAGATAGAAGCTTTAGCATCTTTACGTGTAAAGTCGAATCTACAATTACAATACTTGCACATACGTGCATAATAATAGATACGAGTCATGTAGAATATACACATCGGATTGATATTTATAATAATTACCTCTATACTTCTCCCCAAAGTCTCCAAAGTGACTTAAAATCGACACCACCTTAACAAAACTTCGAGAAATTTCCACAATTTAACACAATCATGGAATGAAATTCAAAAAATAAAGTATAATCAGTGAAACTTCGATGTAATCTCGCCAACAAGGATATAACATTCAAATATACGCCATTTTATTATAGCTCTAACAAAATTAAATGAAAAAGTATAATACAAAAGTTTTCTACCCGTTTTGCCTACGTACAACTTTTTACACAACAAATAGTTAACAACTAATGTCATTCTTATTATAATTAATGGTTTCTCATATTTATTCTGTTCAGCTGCAAACATTATTTCCAGTTGAATGCAAGAGTAATCGATTTGTAGCATTGTTTTTTGACTAAATACCAATCGGATAATTACACATGCCGAAAGTGAATATTTCATTTTTTATTGCGGATTTGATGCAGTTCACAATCACTCACGTTTTATCAATACCTTACTATTTAAATGTACGAAAAACATATGGGGCAATGGCATATCTAATATGATTAATTTATTATGGTAACTCTGCCGTGTCATCCACGGCTCCCATCGACGTATATTGCTATTACTTATGGTATAAATATTTAGTAATCATTTTAATGATTTATTGTATTTTTCAATAATTAAAAATTATTATTTCTATTCTGCTATAGCCCACAGATGACGAATTTAATCTGAAAATGAGTTTACGCTTGAAACTTCACTTGCAATTTCACTATTCCAACATGTCCTGCTCATACTTATACTTATCAATAATCACTTTACAGATATAAAGTTAATATACAATGTAATTATTTGCGCTAGTCTCGGTCACCGGGAGGTTCATGAACTGGAATATTTTAATCATGTTAATCTTAACACTTTATTGATTCTTCAATGATCTTATGAATATAGATGATAAAAGTAAATTCGTCAGCAGGCACGGATATATAATTCATATGGGTAGGTTGCTAGGCAAGAAAGGGATTATCGAAGATTACAAAGAATGGTAATTACAAATGTTCCTATCTTCTATGACTATGAAAAAATTGAGTTTAAATAATTAACGATCATCAATCAACTCAGTTGTAATAATTATGCACAATATCTGTTTGTTAGCCTAGTAATGCGTGAAATATCTGTACAATATTATATTACAAATGTTGTTTTACATACAGGTGGTAAATTTGACTTCTCAATGAAATTGTTATACATTGTATAGTTCTACCCTCTTGTTTTCAAGCAAAAACTCCAAAGATTTTGAGATACTGCCTAGATAGAAACTTTCTAAGAAAAACACAATAAAAGGAACTTTGTTTTATTCCTAAAGAAAATGTTATTTTTGTAATTTTATGATAGATACATAATTCCAAGTAAGTATCCGATGCGAATTTTCGATTGTTTCCTTCGTTTATCTACGCTGCATTTCACTAACTACACTAACTAGAGAGATAGTTTTCAAGGATCTTGATAGTATTCAGACTCGTGGCACCTTAAATGGTGGATATTAAGACAAAAAGAAGAGAAAGACAATCTAAAAATGATATGATTCGAGCGATATTTTTCTGTTGCGTTCATTTCTCAGTAGAGTAAAATTTCATCAGTTCATAGAGCAGTCTTGGATATCGGTATGAAGTTCTTGCGCTGATTTTGTGTCTACGTTAAGTTTATTTACGTCGCTAACACAATGAATTACTTTAATATTGATGAAACTGTGCCACTTGCTCTTAATCTCGTCACATTCTCGCTAGTTACTTAAACCGAGCCGAGAAATCCCGGAATTTTATGAACTACAGAAAATAATTTAAAAACGTCAGTCGTCAGAATATGCCATTGTCTTATCATGATGGATATTCTGTTATGGTAATATAAAGATGTGAGATTGCTAGATTATCTACCTACTTGCTATCAAAGAAAGCTAATCATTCTTAACAAATTGAATAATGCAGGTTTTTGGAATTAAAGTCTTGCGAGTAATCTAATAGTAACTATCATAGTCATTTACTTATACAGAAATGTTAAGTAGATCGAGATAAATCACACACATTTGTCTCGAATCATTAGTGACTTTTAACATTATTTCACACATTTTTTCACAAATAAATGAAATCGGCATATTTGTGAATAAGGTTTCGATGAGAGATTCTGAATGATGATCGATGATTAGCGTTGGGATGTTTAATTCAACAACTTTAACAGTTTTATAGCAATTTTGCTTACGATTTCTTAGATTTGTAATTAGTAGGTAGATAGATAGCTTCATTTGCTAAATTGTACCCCTAAATTTGAGAAATGCCACCATCAACTGCAAATTATTATCTTACGATTTCTGGTTAGGTTGTATGTCGAATGTTGACATTATCTACAACAGTTAATTATATTGCGGTAGCATTTCTCCTATACAATAGTGTTTATTATCCTCTGTATTACATTATAATTTCACTGGGGTAAATTCAAAAGTATTTGCGTTATGAGCAGTAACATTTCACGTTGTCGGTGCTAGTTGTACACAATTTCGTTAGTTACGATTAAGCCTTGCCGCGGTCACACAATCCTTTGACAGTTTGTATACACGCATTGCTGTATTGATTAAAAGTTCACATAGTTCACACCTTGAAAAGTTCTTTGGCTCGGAGTGTCTCGTTCTGCTCTCTGGCAAGCAGAGAGCACGCGCACATTTTCCATCAGCTTATACATACCATTCCTTGATGTCCTTGCTGCCGCGTTTTTTCTGCTGCGCGGCGAGTTGTTGCTGGGCGACATACGCTTGCTGTTGCATTTGTTGCGTTTTGTCGCCATTCCTTAGAGCCCCATTTAACGGGTACTGCCCGTTGGTATTGCTGCCGCTACCGGCACCTGCGCCCAACAGCGCCGCATTAGGACCCTGCTGTTGGTAGTTTTTGTGTTCTTCCACTTTATATGAAGTGTCCCCTCGTGACTTGAATTTAAGTATCCCAAGTATGACGAGAATCACCGCAATCAACACACCCGCAGTGACTCCAATGATCAATGCTACGATCTCCGATGTTTCGGAACTCACTCGTTCCGGGCGTTTTCTCGGGTTTTTAGTTGGATACGGATAGTCAATGATCGGTGGTGGATGGGGTCGCGTTATGGGTGGTTCCATGTATCGTTCAGTTGTAGTTGTAGTTCGTATATCCGGAGATGTGAGCGGTGTCGTGTATTTGGTGGTTTCCTGATCAGTTGTGCTATGAGTCTCAACACGTGTGGTTCCCGTACTTGTTGATATGCCAGTTGAAATGTGTCGACCAGCCCCATCAGTTGTTGTGGTTATGGGATGACTCGCAGTACCAGTGGACGATGAGCCCTCAGTCATTTTTGAACTCTGATCGGTTGGAAGAATACTAGAACCTGGCGAGGTGTCTGTAAAAGTAGATTAATGTAGTAAACATTATAGATTAGATGCAGTGGTTACCTTTAGATGTAGTCGTTGTAGTAGACCCACCTTCTTCGGTTACTTCACCAGACCCTGAACCAGGGAAGCAGTCCTCATCGTCGCATGGTTTACCATCCTCTTTAGTTTGCTGACGACGAGGTGGCTTTGCAGTAGGCGGAGATCTTGTGGTTGGGGTGTAGACTGGTGTAATTAGGTCATCGTCTCCGGAACCCGACTCTGGCAACGGGGGACATTCGTCTTCGTCGTCGCCATTACATCCGGAGCCGGCGCCGCTGAAGACCAAGTCGTCCATCACACCCGGAAAGCCGGAGGCAGGCGTCTACAAAATAACAATTAATCATACGTGTAATACCGACATTCAACATGTGCGATCTCAAACATTTGCCCACACATCAGCCCTTGACAGCCCTTTCAAAATAATTGTTTACCGCAACGCGTAATGTGTGTATGTGTGGATAAACGTCAAAAGAAAGTGAAGCCTGCGTACTTGTTGCATCTTCTGCAGGGAATCCGATCCGTGTCTGTCCAAGATATTGGATATCAACTGAACATCCCCTCTGATGGAAGTGTGTACGTCTTTGTCAGCTGCCAAATCTAAAATCCTCATTCCATTGACTACCACTCCAGAGATCACACCAACAAAAGCACGCTCTATTTTCGATTTGCCCTTGCTCCACTTGCCTCCAATCTGGATCTGCGATTGGCTGTTGAACACGTGCAGTTGATGTCCTAAAAACGATAACAAGGAAAAGATTAGTTTAATCGAAGCATCCCTGGAGGAGAGACGGTCATTCAATTATTGGAAAAAGAGTCGAAAGCTAATATTGAACATTTCAATAGGTTGATCGCGGCGAGCAATTCGTAAACCAAAGAGAAATCGATACCTGTCGGATACGAATACTGCACATTGTAGTCATCCACTTGTAATGTTGAGTTTGCGCCGGAGCGTTTAAACCGTACGACGTGATACTGATTATCATTGACCTTCACCGAGATGTCGCCCAGAGGATGATCGTTTGTGCCAAGGTTGTAGACCATAAAGATGTTACCTTCCACCTGCGCACACAATTAAATGGGAGCAAATGGAGCACATCAGTAGTCGATAATCACGAGTTATTTATATCTTACAATCTCCAATTCAATGTAATCATTCGACGTTCCACTGACTATGCGCAATAAAACTGCGTCGGCTTTGGTCGTTAGGAATCCCAATGAAATGCTGTCTTCTTGTAATTCCGGTCGCCGATCTTCAGGGTGAGTATAGGTCACTATACCTCGATTAGGACCAAATTCATAGGCCACTGATTCTATAGTATAATAAAATAAGTACAAATAAAAACATCCGGATTTATGATAAAGGTTTTACCATCTGAGCAAGTGGGTCCTGTAAAAGTGGTCATTTCACAGTCGCAGGTGTAGGCGTTCCATTGTTGAACACATATGCCTCCATTGGCGCACACATTTTGACTACATTTCTGCGATTCACCTGCAATGGAACCCGATGCAAAAAGCTTTGCAGATTACCTCTGACGTAAAGTTGTCCTACATATGGAACAGGTACTAAAATCTAGTGTGCAAGACCCAATGAGAGGCGATGCATACCAGTGTTACCTTCACATCCGGGCGTGACCAACGAACTGTGAACAACAGCCTCTTCCATAATGTTAGGACTTTCTCCGTTTAGATCAATACCAGCCAGACATCCTTCGAAACCATGCTTCGACATAACATCATCTTGCGGAAGTTGGGAATAGAGGTCCTTGTGAACTCCGCCAAGGTATAAGATTCCATCAAGCTCCAAATTCCCAGTGCCGTCATGGGTTGAGACCACGATATCGTCGTCTACCATTAAAGTGTGTTGCTTTAGAGATGGTCGTCGGATGCCAACCGTGTGCCATCGGTTGTCATTTAAATTCGAACGCACCGTATCCCTAATATGAATAGGACCATCTCCTACATTCACCACATAATTTACATGTCCATTTACTAGTTCCACCGCCAGATAGTCCTCTTTCTTTCCACCGTTAAACATGATCAAACCGTTGGCTTCGCGCGTCTTGAACATGAAATCAATGTGAATGGAAGAGTATGCTCTCAGCATTGGCATGCCCATGAAAGTGTGCTTTGATCGGAATGTGACTGGACGATGCAAGTTATCCGTTGCTCGCTTGATAAACTTCGCCGCAACTTTAATATTCGGGAATCCTAGAATGGAATGGTCGGAACTAGAGGATCGAGCTAATTCAATATAAGGAATGTTATTTAAATAGAACTGTTGGATGTCCCCAACAAAGTTCGGTACTGTGGTTGTCATTGAAATTTCTTCCTCTTGATGGTAAAGTCCTCCCAGATGAATAGTGCGCCATTGAAGCGTATTGTATTTACCGAAGGTTTCGGCTGAAAACATTCGAAATATTTATAGGGCCGTTAAAAGCGCCTTACTTCATACCTCTATTTGGAGGCTGTCCGTCCAGTTGCAATTTGAGGTTGGCTCCGCGTCTGGAGAATTTCACCGTGTGCCATTCGTTGTCGTTCACATTTTGCCCAGCCATTAAGATCTGGAAATTACGATAAATTTTAGAGGACATTATATCCACCATCTGCTTTCCTCTTGAAGGTATCTTCGCATTCAGCCAGGAGTAATATCCACCGTTAAATAATAAATGTAGCAAAAACTACTATAACTAACTAACTAACCTTATCCTTCTCCTTATCTTCTTGTTTCTTATCTTTGACGCCTAATCGGAGAGCCATTCTGATTCTGCCCGCGGCTACTGCCAGTTCAATTCTATCTCCGGTTTGAACCGTACTTGTTATCAGAAGTAGACCTAGTGGTTTACTCGTCCTGAAGCGCAAAACGATGTCCTCAGTTTGCGTCAATTGCTCTTGATCCATAGTGACCTCCATGTGTTGACTGCCGTTGAAGTTCAACGTCGCTGCTTCTTTCCCACACGTGGGCCCAGTAAACATGGTCTCAGTACAATCGCAGACAAACCGATTCCATCCCTCTGTGCATACTCCTCCATTCAGACATGGTTGCGATGGACATTGTTCCGGCGTAGCATGGCAAAGTGTTTTAATAGCACCTGCAAACAACAAATAAATGTTGTTGTGGCTAATGTTATTGGGAGCTGTTTATAACTTGGTTGCCGTGCGCTTCACCAACCAATAGTTATAGCCAAAAGCGTTTTAAACATATTACACAATTTGTGCAATTTATTTGTCCCCACAGCAACCTGTGAACAATAGTGCGCTCGCAATTCGGAGCAGAGACATTAATATTAATTCGAGTTTAATTAATTGCACCGTAGAAAGCCTAAGCAAATAGAACTTTTGCCCAGCGCGGTTTTCGCAATCGGCAAGGCGTACGACATTTTCCGACTTCCATTTTACCTGCGCAAGCAAACTTTACCATTAGTAGTACGTTGCATCCTTCGATTAGAAACGGGACCCACTAGTACATTGTCGATTGTTGCTAATAGTTTTGATTGAATTTACGTCGTGCAAAAATCACGTGGGTATAACTAATTGGCACGTTTCACGGAAAGTCCATAGAGTCCAGTACTCGGAAACAAATGACCGTATAATTAAACGTAATTATAGGCCGTTTAAAAGTTTCGATTTATGCTAATTTGCTTGATTAATGACTCTGCGCTGGTGAAATGTGCGTTTGGCCAGCTGCGATTCTACGATTCAGCGATATGCGTGTTCCTAACATATGTGCAAGGTGGAAAAATTAATCGGTGATGAATTCGTTCTAGACACGTCATTTTCAACAACAACGTTGGTAATTAGGCTTTTTTGGGTTGCAAATTTCGAACTAAATAAGTGTAAACTTATGAACCCAACGAGAAATTCAGTTCGTGTGATTTTTAAAGTTTAGCTGCAATTACATCCTACTATATAATAACAATGGGAATTAAAAAAAGACTCCTCAAAATGCTACAAACAGAACTGAGGTTCAAAAACCATTGTTAGATATGTCTAACGAAATTTCTGATAAAAATGAGATTATAGGTAAAGCCTACGGCTATAAATTGCCCCAGATTATTACCAGTTTGGTTTCCTTTAGAACACAGTCCTCTTTCGGCATTTATTTCCCCCGCATCTAACGTTCATTTTGGACTGTTAATTTATGTCGGGCCAGATTCGATTTCGATTCCCGGGTGCTCGCCAAAAACTATGAAATTATTGGAATGTAATCGCTATCGCTCTGGATGATTTTCTCTATTTCTTCAAACCAATCGAGCTTCTGGATTGACTTTTTTTTCCTTCTTTCCACTTTTATGTTCCCTCACTTTTTTTCAGACAGTAGCAGTGAAATAATTTGTGGTTCTTCGATTACTGTCTGACTGGTCCGACTTCTTAACGGAAAGCTCCTTCCCAAGGGCTGCATTTGCACATTTCAGTGAGCAGTGATTTAATTACGACGCATCACAACGGAATTGAATGCTGAATTCGATTGCGCATTGCAATGTCGTGCTACGTATAGATAGAACAGGAGCACGTTAGGACTTTGGTAATTGGCGGCTTAATCATTATGCCATCAGGGCTGTTTTATTAGAATGTAATTCGATTAATTAAGGGCAGCGACGACGGCGACGGTCCGTGGGCGCGGATTAACGGCATTGCCGACATTCGGCATTAAACTGCTAATGCCTTGCAAATGAATGGAATGTCCTGGAATCCTTCTCAAAGAAGCATTCAAACATTCCAAAGTTAAGAATCTTGACACAATCTTGTCACAAAGCTAAACTATGCCTTTCAGATTTCTAGTAGGTAATACCCACAATTTACTTCTATATTTACAGAATACGGTTTGACTTACCGGAATCCTGCTCTCTGGCGTATCCGCTAACGTCGACTGGTTCGTTATTCATGACAAGATCCTTGAAGCAGCCGACAAAACCCTGCTGTAGGACAGCAGTCCAAAGTCCACTCGGCACCGGCACGTCCGTGAACGGCGGTCCCAGTCCGCCGACGAATAGATTTCCGTCCAGCTCCAAACTGGTTGAGCCCTCTGAAAAAAGGCGAACATAATGCATTCCGTGTCTCAAACGTAAATACATATTCAACTAAGTTGCTCTTCAGTTTGCATTAACGTCTAGGAAAAATGACAAAGCTGCACATGACAAAAATACAGACACGCTTGTTTAGGCATTTCAAGGATCCTTATACTTGAGGGTTTTATGTTTCATAGGAGCAGACATTCTTTTTACCATCTGTGGCTAAGCTGACAATTGAAAGACGTTGCAGACATAGAGCGGGTTTTTCATCAACGATCAACTAAGAGATACGAGCTGCGAAATTTCCACCGGATTGCAGCAGTACGTTGGTGGTGGACTTAGATGGGATTCTTACCGGGTGTCTTGAAATCGGTGTGAAAACCTTCCACGGTGATGCGAGCATCTCGACCAACACGCCTGAACGCGACCTCGTGCCATTTTCCGTCGTCGATTTTGCGCCGAGACGCGCGCTGCTTGGATGGCCCTGCGCCCAAATCTAGATGGACGTAGATGTGCCCATTAAAAACCTCAATGGCGAAGAGATCCGCCTGGAAATATTAATTGTAAGCAAACATTGCAGAGAGTTTGTTTGCTCTAGATTGAAAATAATTACTCTCGGTCTGCGTATTCCTCCGTTGAATAGTATCAATCCATTCGGTTCGTTTGTGCGGAATTTGAAGGATATGCTTCCGCTTTTCTTAGCATTCCACGCAGGAAGAACCTAGACGGAGCAAATATAAAGAAAAATATATTTAATTTTCCTCAATCACATAGTGATGCACATCCAAAAAGAAATCCGGTCTCATTGTTTGGTAGTTTCGACTTTCAAACAGAAAAGATTCGAAAGAAAAATGTGTTTTGCAATGTATGCATATGAAGGGAGCTATAGAGCTAAAGATAAAAGAAACTAAGAAAAAGTAGGTTATATAGGCTCCAAAGTTCCTAGTCTTTTTAATGGCTTTCCAGGCCGAGTGATGCCTTTGAAAAACTTGTCAAAGGGACGGTACATCTATTGCGTTTAAAATGCAGTAGGTATAATGATAAGAAGCTATTCTTCAGACCAGCTAATTTTGGAACCTTTGTTTAAAGTACATTTTAAATGCTGAAGACGCAATTACAGACATCGTGCATTACCAAACAATAAATCTAAAGTATTAATACATTAAACTTGTTACATAGAACGCGCTTTTAGTGATATTGCAGGCTATAGTTATGCGTAAATTTCGGAATGTCATTAAGCGAATTGGCACCGCCTCGCATCGCAAAACGCAAATGGCGTCTTGTTTGCTACTTCCTCCCTTGTCCGTCCGCATTCACATGCGCGCATGTGAAAACATCCTAGACCGAAACGTCGAGTGCGTCGGAAAGTTGGCTTGGCGCTTGTGAAAACATCATTTGAACGCTCGCAACATCCGAATACGCTCCTCCACTCTTACTTGGCTTGCTGGAGCCCGAGCGCTGAGCTGAGGTTAGGATTTTGCTTACCAAATGCGATTCTCTCGTCGTGAACGTAATGGGATCGTGCGTCTCGCCCGACGGGCATTTGTATTCGAGCCGGCCGACGACCTGAATCAAATCGTTGCCGGATCGCCCCAGTTCCAGCAGATTCAATCGCAGTGTGTCCGCAACGAACTCCACCTGCGAAAAACATCCGCGTTTCAGTGTGCGCGAGCGGAAAAACTTTTTAGCAAGCAGACGCATTTATACGAATTATGTTTGCGCGAATACTGGAAAATCGAAAACTCCAACTGTCATTATTTTACCTACTCTGTCAAAATGTGTCTTTGGCGAATTTATCTTTAGTTGCAAAACATGCTGAGATTGCAACTCGTATATCTAGAAAAATAAAATAGAGTAAAATAATAAATTTCTGATTCGAAATATGTACGTAATAAAATCATAGAGAAGTTAATTAACTTGGACGAATGAAAACATTTTTTGCTCAAACGTAAGAAACGTACACAAAAGAAATAAATTAAACCGCGTTTCACTGGGAATTTCGTTGGGAATTCTGTTTTCCGGAAACTTCTTTGAAGCCATATACTCTGCAGTTGTTTGGTTCAACAAACATGCCCGTCTCACGCCGAGTTTGCAGCATTGTCACTAGGTATAAGGAAACAAAGAGCGAATAGGTGCCTGCGCGAATTGATAAATACCTTTCGCATGCAGCCCACGTAGTTGGTGTGTACTCGTGAGCCAGGCAGCGAGCGCACGTTTATGCTGCCGCCCACGTAGAGGCGGCTTGACGAGAGCATCGTGAACTTGCCGGCGATGTGCGAGTGGTCAGCGTACACGCCGTCGACGACCGCCGACAACTGAAAATAGAAGACATGGAGGACAAATGGAAGATGGATAGAATCAGTAACATTTAATAATTGCCGAAATTAATCTACGACATAGAAATAATTACATCTTTTACTCCAGCGAAATTATCAAATAACTCGTTCTGTTGTTGTACTTGTTAGAAATAGAGCAAAATATATGTTAGGCAGTACTGGATAATATTGTAGTGCGCAATGTCGGTTGCATTGCTAACTGATCGCCTTCAATTATACCAAATTGGTTTCTCTAACTGCTCCCGAGCATGCGAGCAGATTTACACTTGCAGTCCTTGCAACTGGCGCATATCTATCAGTATCTCTAACGAACTGTGTTGCTATTAACATTGTTAACTCAAACCATGAGGTTGCTACCGGTATTTTCAATTCATGTCATCGATTATGACAAGTAGATACGAAATAAACAAAGTTGAGTAAGTAATAATGTTACATACCCGACAAAAGCTTGTAATTGCTGAAATCTGAAATTACATGAAAATAAATTCACAATGTATCAACTGTTCAATAAATTTCTTAGTAATTTTTTTAAAGTACATAGTTAGTAGCATTGTGAATTAAATTTAGGACATTACCTCCTGAATTCGCCGATGCACACTAACTTTATGCCACTGGTTGTCATCAAACCGCACTTTATTCGGTCGAATCTGCATTTCCTGCTTACCATTAGCCAATCCCATTGTCAACATCAGGCAGCCATCTTTAATGGCTACATTCAGATAGTCATTGTTGTCGCCTGTTTAAAAAGACATCTTCTAACAATATTTTCCGTTTATAAATGTTAAATTAGATGTGAAAAACAAATTCGAAAGAAAACGTGAAAATAAATGCGCAAAATGAACAAACAAGCTATTGCAAGATAGACGATGGACGGGGAAAAGGCACATGCACCTACGTCGCCCGGCACCTTCACCACAGACACTGTGGTTACTGCTGTCGCCCCGTATTAACAGAGATAATTGCGAGGGCTTAATTAAAACCACGCGCGGTCGTTTGTAGGCCGGGGACGCGAATGAATGCGCATAAAGGAATACGAAAATGTGCACGAGTATGCACGTGGGAATTCTGCTGAATTCAATTCTTCGGATGGAAATGAGCGAGTTGCAAACTTAAAGATACTGTTGTACGGGCAGCCATGTGACGTGCGTTCAACATGTGGAATAAAGTAAAGGATGATTCCTGTTTTACCTGTACCTGTATAAAACAACAACCCGTTCGGTTGACGAGTTTTAAAATAGAATGTGACTGAATCCTGCGCGCTGACAATCGGTTCGCCGCCCTTCTTCGTTAAATCATACGATAGAAATTCTGCTCCGTGAAAAACAGCTTCCGACGGTGCTTTATCTGCAAATAAAAAAAATGTTTAGCATTTATTATTAAGTTGCGGAGCTTAAATTTAATAATAACTTCATTTTATATTTGATAGGCATGCACGACAATAACCAGAGTGCATGTACAGCTACTGGCACTGGTAATATTGTTAGGCCGGAAAATTAGAAGTTCATCAACCTCGGCGCTGGCTCGATTGCCACTCTTTTCACTTCCGCTCGCTTTTCCCCCCCCGGCAAAAGTCTGCCCCGGCACGGCCTCGTTTCGTGTCCCATTAGGAAAGTCAATATGGCGTCGGCGGCGAGCACTTACGTTGCACTTAACGCAGCTCCCAACAACATCACAACATCGTCCTTAGGACGCCCTCGAAACATTAAAACTCGTCCGACCCTTAAAGGACTCGCAACGAGCTTTAGTAATAGCGTTTGGTTGGGAGTCACCCTTCTTAGTCTGAGTAGGATTAGGCAACCTTGGTTATGTGAGAATTATGTAAGAGGTATAATCATACGGGATTATGGAATAGATGACTTGCAAACATGGAAATTGTACTTTGCATGATTTATTGTGAAGTGTAGTAGCGAAAAAATGCCTTCAAAAAAATTAATTTATGCCTATTGATGAATGAATTGAAATTACCATTAGTCATGTTTACCAAACCTTATCAAGGCTTTTAATCAATTGGACATCGAGCTAACCTCTAGGGACATAGAAATATGAAATTCCTTGAAACGCGGAACTAAATCAACCAAGTATCAGTATAAAAATATCTTTTTGTATAATGAAGTTCATGTTAATGTTTGTAATCGTTTTTCAATTGAAACAAAGTCTAGAAATAGATTTGAATCGATTCCAAGCAAACCGTGCCAATTGCAGTGTAATAAGTGTTAATAAAATATACGCTCCATTTCCTAACATCCGTCAGTGAACTATGAAAATGCGTATTAATGTCAGTTCTTCGAATTTCACGTATTGTTCACCTGGCCTAGTTTTTATGTATGAATTAGTCCGGATTGAAAATTTTCCTCTGATATAATAAAAAAATGCCTTTGTGCGTATCAAAGCTAATACACGTTGTTGAAGTTAATACCTGGATCTATGAAAATAGACATACATTGCAGCGTTTTCCTCTACTTGTTGTAGGATAGAGGAATATGTGCATAATGACCTATATGGACAAAACAACATAGACTTTCTATTTGCTATTCGCGATCAATGATATCGGACTGAAGCTATTTCCAACTTCCGGTTCCGCTTCCCGATTGCAATGCAGAAAACTGCTTTTCGTTTTAGAATGTACACTGTAACGTGCGATGAAACGCTTTAATATTACAAGAGATGTCGTGAAACGGCTTTTACCAAGAGGCCTTTCAACATTTTATTTCCTCGAGGGTTACATTGGAACAATTAGAATTTTGGGGTACTTTGTATAATCACAAAGGCTGGGATGAAAAAAAGCAAAATGAACCAGTATAACCTTCATAAGGTTTATGCCGCATGACTACCGGAGCTGTGATCACATCACACCATATTCTGCCGAATCGAGTGCTGAAAACCATTTTTTAATATCTTTTATAGTTTTAGAGAAAACGCGTGACGGACTGAGAAAATGCATTTATGGCCTAAAAATGTCTCAAAATGACGCGAACATTTAAAAAACGACAAGTTTTATTTCTAAACGAGAACGGAGCGCATAAAACTTAAAATTACAATAAATTTTGAAAATTGAACTATATAAATAGAGTAAAATGGGGGAAATAGCCCTAGAGTGAAAACAGGCCAGTCGCTGTATCATTCGTCTTGTTATTTTGAAAAAAAAATTGTAGGTGTGATATTGAATTATTATTGTGATAGAATAACTAAAAATGGTGCAGGCGCTCCGAAGCCTCAATAATTACAGAGTGATAGTCAATTGAACGACAGGATTCAAATTAACAAAGAATAAACCTATACACTGAATAGATTAAAGTAGTTAAAAGTGCAGATCTCCGGCGGGTCGATGAGCTGAGATAAATATTTTAAGGTTGGGACCAATCGCGTTTAATCTACAAAAAATTGCTTTGCTTACATGTTCCCACTCCACTGCTGGGCGCTCTGGACAAAGCTGCTAGCTACATAGGTATGTACACAATGTATGCAATGCTATGTGTATCTATACACCTATAATGTTTCTTAAGATTCGTTATAAATCTATGTACTCCAGAATCAAACAAATTTTAATAATTACACAACTTATTATTGCAATATTTAATTTTGAACAATATATGTAGATTCATAAAGATTACTTTACACACGAGAACATGTTATTTCGTTATCTGGGCTGGTAGTTTGGGCTGGCAGTAGCCACTTGACTTGAATCTGCGCCTAGCTGCTTATCACTATGAGAAAACTGCTTAAACGCTAACTAGCATTAATCATTCGACAGTCTTTGTTGCGGTCCGCGTTTGCTGGCCAGTAGGACCATTTAATCGCAACATTTTTGCGGAGTAAATACGATTGGCGTATCCCTAAAAATTGATATCTCAGCTCCACGTTCCGATGGAAAACTCCTGTTTTAAGTGAATTAATCTGAATACTGTATACTTTTATTTTTAATAATTTGAATTCTGTCGCTACAAAAAAAGTATATGTGTTATTTTCGTGCTACGCAGATATTTTCTATAGCAATAACGTAGTTTTTGCTGTGAATCTTGAATGTCCCATGTACTTTAAGGTACCTGGTATCGGTTGCAAACACTTACAATTACAGTTCCTTCTTATTCAAGAATGTTTATTTTATCAATAAACAAATTTAATTTCGTTGATTTACTTAAAATTATACTGATTTCTTTGGGTAGTCCACCGATTCAACAACTAGGCCCGTCTTCTCTGTAGTATGGTGCAAGTGGCCTAAAAACAAATTGCCTTATTTTTCTATAGCGGAATTTCTGAAATTTTTATATGGTGAAAAGGGATAGTTAAACTAGTTATAAATCCCAGCCCTATCAAAAAGTATAGATACCATTTGATTCGATCCGTCGAAATCATTCAAAAAGAAAATATGTTTTAACTTCCGGTTTCACCGGAAAAGGGGTCACACTTTGGTCCAAAATGAGTCCAATGTTTCCTTTTGTGGCCTTGGTGGTGTAATGGGTAGAGCGTAATGTAATGACGTTATGCGCCAGTGTGGTAATGCTGGATCAAAACCACATGAACTTATCTGACTAAATTGCATTTTCTGCGATTGACAGAGGGGGAAAGTACGGTTCGGGGTTGCAGTACTCTGTCCTGTTGGGAAGTACGTATAGAAAGAGAGAGAGAACAAGGAACAGCCCAGAACAGTTTCTTATGCAAAATACGGTGAATTTTTAGTATTTATATCGAATGTTTTATTTTTCGATCGTAATGCGTTATATTGCAGCATATCGATTATTATCCCTCAGATAATCGGAAGAGCTGTTCATATTTTAGAAATTTATTTATATTATAGGTTTGATTTTCTGTTGATTTCTCAGAAACCAAAATCGAGTTCAAACGTACTTTAAAGTAACTTTGATACATAGATAATATAATTTATTAAGCTTATTATCAGTATTACAAGAAACGCTAATCAAAGATTCTGCACAATTGCACCTGGCCAAAGGGAATGAGCTTTTATATGATCTACAACATAAGGATATAATCCTTCACTTTAAAGAACAACTTGAAAAACAGGTCTCAGACCGCATGTAACCTGTATTATATTTAAATATGAAATCATTTGCTGGATAATCACAGAAGATTATTACAAAGTTTGACAGTGTTACGATTATCCAACCAACAGATATGACTAAATTGCATGTCATCGTCCACTGTTTCTAATAAAACCTTTGTTAAATACTATTACACTTAACCTAACACAAACTGATACTACTTCCCCTAGTCACAGTGAAGGCTACTGTGGTATAAAATGATCATAGATGCTTTACGACTAGTTACAATTATTGTAAATTCTAGATGCAACAGTCGGCAACGCATTACATTCATGTCAAATTGTTTATAGCGCGATTGGCTTCCCAACTGAAACCCACATAGGCTACAGAACACTGCAGTATAAAAGATTTAATCAACTCGCCAACTCGGTGGCCACAGTGACAGCAAATCGACTTTATTGCCAGCATACGATAACTCATTAGTGATGAGCGATGAGACTGATATTATGGACGGGGCGGCCGTTGCTATCGCAGCGAACCAGCAATCGCCACGAATCAATAAAAGCAGGCGCAGACGACGCAGACAACGACCTGATATATGGTCAATAATAAATTAGTTTAAATTAGCTTCTCATACACTTCAGGATGATGTCTATCGTAGTCTATAATAGGCAGAGTAAAGCGTGGAGAGATGGGCCGCTGTTAGGCAAATTCACTACTCTTTGGTAAAAATCCTGAAATCTTAATTTTTGTAGAATAACTACTCCAAGTATCTATAGATTCTCATAATAAAAAATAAGAATTTTCATTATAAAGCAAAACTAAAAGGTACACATGTTTCAAAAACATGTTTTGGCCCAGCTTGCCCCAATCCTACACGAGAAATATTCGAAGGGCTGAGAGTTCGTGCATATACTACTGGTGTAACGAATATTTGCATTCGTAAAAATATTGAGAATGTTTTGCGAATATGAACATCTAAAAAAAACATTGGAAACAAACGTAGGTTTTATCTCTTAGAGATGGCAGAATGACTGAGAACCATGCTTTCCTCCTTGGCGATCTCCGAAAATGCATTTTTTTATCAGATACGCTGATGCGGGTTTGATCCCGTATCACATGCTGGCGCGACTGGTCGGCGATAACAACCAATGAATCACCGAGGTTAAAAGTAAAATCGTATGGATTTTTATATTTTTTAATAGATTCAAGTAAAAGTAACTTAATCTCCGAATCACATTATCAGTCTTCCCTTCACATTATCATTTGATTCTATTCAGTTCATCTACACGGTGTTACACGGAAGTTGAAAAAAAACATTGCTCACGTCTCATAAGACCCTACCTATGCTGAAAACTGTTGACCATATAGTTATTCTAGTTATTAACACATTTCATAGCAAATTTTAATTGAGAAAAATCAGACACCATTTTTTTAAAATTTTATAACGCAACTGATATTGTATTCTTCATAAGTAAGGCGCGAATTTTGATGACGAATCACCAAAAATGTAAAATAACCATTGAAAATATAATCCAAAAAATGTCCCGAAAATGACGTTAAATAAATAATAAATTTTGTTTCTCAACGATAACGGAGCGCTTTCTACACAAGGCAACGCTTAAAAAACAATTTTGTAAATGTAACTAAATAACAAAGTTATTGTTTTTAAATACAATTACATAATTAGTATAATTAGTATGAACGTTAGGTTTAGTATTTCCAATCGAATTAGTATAGGTCTTCATTCAAAATCAAAATAAAATATAAAATGCAAAGAATGCAAGAAACACCTAAAGGAAATCTCAAAAACGCTGAAAATAACATATGGTTTTCGAAAAAATGTTCCATTTGCCAACAATGTCAAAGATGCAAACAATTCACAAACAATGAATTATCATAAGACGTCGCGTTAGGTAAATTTTAAAGTAGATGTCTTATTCTTGTATATGACAGTAAAATTTATTAACGCATTATCGGCTATCGATGTTTTTGATGATAATAATTTCAAGCGAGATAATTCGAAAACCTTAGTATTATCGGGGTAAAGGAGATATACCCATAGAAAATTGCAGGGTTTGAATAAATTATGAAAAGTATTTCTAATTTTTACATAAATAAAAACAAACTAAGGGATTTTTATTCGCATTATCATTTGCGATTGTTGAAAAAAATGACATTCCTTACATCGTTAGTACATTCATTAAATTCTATATTGAACACCTACAACTTTTTTCAAATCATCCAACACACCCCGTACTCTGTATGAAAATATTTATTACTATCCTTATTTCGTGTACATAAGTGTGGGTAAACAATCATAGCCTTAATAGCTCCTTGCAGAAATTTAATGAAAACGATTTTCCAAGTTTGTTGTAAAATAATTAATCACTACTCACACTTTTCATGCGTTCGAGCACAGCACAGAACTTGCGTTAAGTTTTCCGAACACCTACTTGCCGCCGCCGCAGGCGGCGCAACTGCTACTTTGGCTACTATTAATATCTATTAGTAGACATAATGCAGTGGAATACGAGTGCGCCTCGTAAAACATGCGCCATTAAATCATGCAAGAGTTTACCTAAGCTTGATTAATCATTGAATCTAATGTTGTACCTAAAGCTTATTTATGCAGGTACTTTTACATATACTATGTGCTTACTCAACTACTTTCGTGTTCGCGCCAATAAATTAATTTTATATAAAAAAAATTATTTGTTAATTCAAACTGGATATAATTTATAGCGTCAAATAAAATTATTTGATTTACTGTGTGGAGAAGAAAAAATAACAGAAAATTATATGTTTATTGTGCTAGTTTATACTCAGACGACTACACAAATGAACCAGATCCGCAGTGTTTGGCATGGACCTGGAATATTCAGGAATCCTCGCATTATGTAAACCTGACTTTGATTTAACGACTCTCACACCCCGAGCTCTGTCTAGACACTTCTATTCTCTCTCACCAACTAACCAAATCCAATCTACGGCTAAATGTCTTATTTTATTTAAAACTCACACACGGCACAGTTGTTTCAGTTTTTATGTTTACTGTTTATTCCTGAAATTAAGCATCGTGAAAGCCGAGCCGAGTCTTGCCAGTCGAATTATTTTATAAACCGAGATGAAATACGCACGAGAAAAAGTGGATAAGTTAAACTTTCAGACGTAACGAGATCGGGCAGCCACCACAGCTTGGAAAACGCGCGCAGGCTCCGCCGCCTCCAATGGCATCCAATAACCGTGGTGTGTCATGTCTGCTCGACGTGCGGATTTCTACGTGCATGACATGTAGCTTGTGCATCCTCCATCGGCGGCAACGCGTGATTTATTTATTCATTGCGCTAGCAATTCACAAGCAAACTCAGCTATGCGATTTTCTCATTTTCTCAATGTTTACCAAATTCCTTTCCTTCTTTCGCCTAAACGTGCAAATTCAGGACAGCGAACGACGCAATGTGAACTGAATGTCAACTGAATTGAAAATTAACCAATTAGCTCAATGAATTAAGCATTCAAGTCGGGTTGTTTGTCACTAGATACTAGACGATTAGCAAAGGGTCGAGCTAGAATTGCGGCCAACCCTTGACTGTTAAACAAACCACCAGCTTCATCTTTAACTCGGCAGCACACTTCACAACTTTACAGCTCCACGGCTTCACGTCTCCATTACTCAACAACTTTGTTTACCTACAACATATCCCCATTACGCTCTAATACATAATACTATGTACGTATGGAAATAATTAAATTTGCTAATGCGCGTACACGTGCCTACCAAATAAATGCAAAAATAATCAGCTTACCACTCGCCCAACAAAATAATACCCACCTCCATATTTCCATTCTCAGCTAATTTCAATTTGTAGCTGGGGCAATGCCGTTATGCGCATTTACTAGCAGCCGCTGCTGTTATTGTTATTTTCGTTTTTATCTGCTTTTCAAGCGGCGCGTACTCATTTTAAGCCATCGCTAATTACTACCCGCGCGCGTACAAATATTTCTGTCTGGACCTATTGTTGTTTCGAAGCTGAAGTAGGCTAGAATGTGCTTAAAACTCGACAAACTCTACAATTCCCATCGGCCATCGACTAGGCTCGCGAAGTAATCTTCTTACGGCTGCGCCGGCCTAAATTCACGCCGGTGCAATCGTTAATTGTATGTTCATTTGGAGCGCAATTTTTCGCAATGCTAAGAACACTTGCAGTTTCAAATTATCTACGCGGCAACTGTTTCAAGAGGTTAGTAACTCAATGAGAAGTCATTAAAATCAACTGCAGCTATGGCCTAAATTACACCAGCGTCGAAACCATGAATCACTTCATCTAACAACATGATTTTACATTGTTGCCAATTTAAGACGGCTCGTCTAGATCCAGATATGGTCTTGAAGTGTTTATTTCATTCCCTAGTCGAGCCAGGACTAGGTACGTACTTCACTCGGTTTTTTGCGTGCGCAGTTGTCCTGAACTTGTTCGTATTTTCAATTCAGTGTACATCTGCCGGCTCATACGTGACTCGAGTACTTGTCGTTGTTGCCAGTGCATCTTATCCTTTGTTGTGTACGAGACTGTATTACACTCACTAGTCTCATGTTTTTTTATTAAGGAAACGCATTTATCACTGTTGAGTAGAGTTTCTATAACTGTTTGAAGTTGATACAAAATTATTAGGCTTTATTGAAATATATTTCAAACTCAAATTCAGATAGATATATTAGGACAGTCAATACGCGCATCAAAAGTGGCTAAAATCGCAAATTGTCGGATAGTTTTTTTAATATGTTGTAAAGATCAGTGTCAGTAGATTAAATACAAGTTTTCAGCTTTGAAAAACCTTTCCAAAATTTAGGAAAGGTTATCGTTTTGTTTTACTATAATTCCTAAAGTATCCGTTTTTCGAAAAGCCTTATAGAGTTTCTAAAGCAGATTACATTTTCTACTATATGAGACCAAATTCAACTCTTTAGCTTGCATAGGAGTGGAGACACAATACCTGAAAACTATTTTTTCACAATAGTGAAATTTCCGGCTTTGCTCAATTTTAGCCGTTCAATTTGAGAAAAGTAGTCATACTACGAGGAAAGTTGATTATAACTAACTTGTAGTAAATTAGCTTTAAATTCAGCATGTGGATAAATTCTTCTATCAATACGTGCATTAAAAACGGCTAAAATTACAAATGGTTGGGTAGTACGGACTCGTTAATATCTATGTTGTCAAAATCAGTATCAATGCTTCGAAAAATGGGAGATATTGTGAAGAAATGAAGAAGTTATCACAAATTTTCGATTTTTTCAGTGTTAAAAGATAACATCTTAAATAGTATATTAAAATATGAATGGATTATGAGGGTTTTGCAGCACGCACGATTTTTCGAGCACGACCCGAAGGGGAGTGCTCTAAATATAGTAAGTGGTTTGAAAGACCAATTTCCACGAATACTTAAAGGTATTTTCTATCATTGATATGGGAGGAGATATTAACTAAAATGTAAATATTTATGAATGAATTTGAATTCATTAAATTCGTTCATATATTGATATCGT
>JAODVP010000006.1:409480-424674 GCA_025400035.1 Tetradonia laticeps
AGCAACCCCTAGCTGTTCACATGTGGAAGAGGAGTGCCCAAAAGATAACTCGATGTCTGTATGTACAAAATGTACAAACAGCATTGTTATAGAGGTAAAAGGGCAGAAAATTCCCGCCTACTAGACTTTCACAACTGATAACCCCAGAAAAAGGGGAATGACACATGAAAAACTGGATTAATAACCACGATGTCAAAATATACGGACGTTTAACATTACGTTTAAGTTATAAATTTCGTTAAATAACGAAATCTAGTTTAGTTGAGTCTATAGCAGCAGCAGAACACGTGTAATAAAGTTAGTGGACAGGTTTAGTGGTTGCTAAGGTATAGGTCCTGCCCGGCCAGCGTCCACTACACTGGCCTTGCTGCTTGGGCCGCAGCAGGAACGTCGAGATAATAAAACTCAGTGCCTAAGCTTTCGGCCCGACAAAGCTGCGGCTGAAGTAAATTGCCGTGCGCGGATTACGCTGGGATTTGTTTAGGAGCTTCTGCCACCTGCAGGACCACGCACTACGGACATTGCCGCGCTTTGCTATCTTTCCAAAGGTGGACATTGGTAGTAGGAGGAAGTAAGAGCGTCCTCAGGTTCTAAAACTAATTTGGTTATACGCGCAAAGGACTTAGACTTTATGTGCGCTGGAATTACGTACATGGGATGTGCATTTGCACTGCGGTCCGAGGAAAACACTTTGAGATACGTGGATGTGCAGCTGCAGCTGCTAAGCCTCGACTCTAGCGAAATCACTTAAAATTGTTTTCCGCTATTTTAGGAGCAATTGCAAGTCGGCCAGCGTTGAAATCAGTGACTTTAGACTTAAAATGTACTTTTTCCCATGGCATTCGGAGTATTCAGCAACCACAAACAAAATAAACAAATAAAGCGGCAAGCGTTGCAGACAATATATCATTCGAATATGAATTGTATGAGGTTATAACAACCAACAATGGACAGGCTGGTATTGTGATGTAAATGTCGGGATCTAGCCGACGTCAGCCACCAGCGAACCCCATATTCCTGCTCCCGCCCGCCGCCGCTTACATGGTTTGCAACATTTGCGCAGAGAGCAAACATTGGGATCTTCGCGCCATTGTCCGTGCCGCACACCACCCTGGATTAGATCAGTTATAACTTCGGCGCACTTCCAGCTAGGGATGCACTATTGTTCCTTGGGAGCGTCTGCTTTACGAACAAAGCGAGTTCGTCCCTAAACACGGGTAGGCCCAAGGTTTGCAGGTGTCAGCGCATATTAACTGCTAATAATGATGATATGGGTTTTCGTTGTTCAGTAGTTCACAACTATATGTGACATTGAGAGACATTAGAAAAGTTTAGGTGTTTGAATGTTTGAATACGCGACAGTGTAATCTTTTTCATAAGTATTTGCCTACAGTTGATCCTTGGATTACAAGGAACTTAATTTAGTTTTTAGAGCTATCCAGCAGAATATTTAGTTACTAAATGTCTATTAAAATGCTAACTATCGATATTCGGCAACAGCAACAATGCATCATGAACATTATATGCGGTGCGTGGTGTTTGTGACACGACAAAAAATATTTATCAAACGCGCTATCGTCGGATTGTGATTGATTTACGACCACTCGCGCCGCGACACAGATGCGACTGATAAACGTCACCAGTGCACTCAGTGAAAATTATTTATTTGCCTATTTTGTCAAAATCCTCAAACATCATATTCATCAAAAATAGTTTCACGTCATTAGTGGAATGATAGAAATTATTTAGGACATTAGTATTACTACACTTACTTTATTGTTAGTTGTTATTATTGTCTATCAGTATATTGATAGGAATTAAAGTCATTGTCATCTTGCAATGGGCCAACGCGATGGCAAAGTGCAAGCTTTGCAGGTGAACGCCGGCCGGAAGCTGTGCTTATCGAAGCAAGCACGCTGGCAGCCTCGCATTCCGGCATTCAGATGGGATAATAATCCGGCGCGCATTACGCAAAGTCTTCACTAGTCCTTCTCTTAGTCCTTTCGCCAAACCACGACCACATCCACAATCACGAGGATAACGGCGCGCTGCCAGCGTCGGAATGGAATCACCGGCGCGAGCAGAGTACCAGCTGATCCCGGCTCGGATTGAATTGCTTCGACAGTCCTACAAGGACTACAGCAAAGCTGCAGTGCTTTGCATGGACTACAGGCAACAGCAAAGTGAATTGAATGGGAATGATACATGCGGAATAGGTGGGTACATAATGTGCGGTGCTAATTAGAAATGGGTGATTGTGATGTTTTATCTGGCGTCGGCAGGAGGAGATCACGTGACATTGATGCGATTTGTCTGTTAGAAGTTGGGTAGGTGCAAGGGTGCGAATGACAGATTAGATTCGTAAAAGGCACAGACAGGCACACGTTGGCTTTCGACCCTGATAATTCAATAAGTGTTGGAGGACTATCTAAAGCCCGAGTTAGGTAAATAATTTTCTTTTTGATTTCATCTCATATTACCAAGATTAGCGTGTGTGGAAATACACATGGGCACGTGCCAGTCTATAAAATGGATTTATGTATATATATTCAATTGTGAATCACTCAATTCATAATAATTGGAGTAAAATTTGGTTCCTTTGCCACTTTTCTCACTGTCCGATTCAGCAGGTTCAGCAATTCAAATTAAGGTTTTATCGAAATTTTTGAAGAAACCCTAGTATTTTTGAATCAATTTTACTTTAATTGAGTCTCCATTAAAATGTGGAATAGAAGTTAATATTTTAATAACACAACGAGCATGTAATGTTGACGCTAGCCAATCGGTGTTTAAACAATTCGCATTATGTGCATTGTGCATACACTCCTCGGTGCAGTGTTGACACCATGATGACTAGATCTCCAAGCGATCAACGCGAAATGGTAACAAGAGGTATTTTCGTCCTGCATCGTGGCAGTAATCCTTGATGCGCGTAGAAGGGCACGACCGCTGCCTTAGCCAGTGAGGTGCTCCTGCCCCTCGAAACAAACTATTGACACGTGCATCAGCCCGGGTGATCGGGACGCGTCAAGCAAACATCACTCGAAGGATGCAAATGCAGCTGATAATTATGTATGATAATATTTAATTTTCGGTGAGTCCAAGAAAAATATTTATCAATTACTTATCCTTACTTAGATTGTAATTTTTGGTATATTAAAAGAATATCATTTAGAAGGTCTACGTCCTGTTTCCGAATCTGCAAATTAATGTGGGCTAGGACATCATACCAGTCCTTGCTCACTCAAACATGTACTTAAAACTTTTTCGAATACCTTTTCTAGTGATTGTTGTAGATTCTCAAGGATTTTTCACTAAAAATGCAGTTAAAGAAAATTGACAAGATTTTCTAATAAACGTAACAAAAAGTATGTAGAGATCTTGAAAGTTCAATGTAGTTAAAGTATCCTGATGTATCCAAAACTACGAAGAATATATAGAAATTTAATTTGTATTCAATCTCAGATAATTCCAAAATGATATATTTAACTTAAATCTTAACCAAACCTATCCTAACCTAACCTCCGCTTGTGACCGAAAGAGGAACAAAATACGATTTTATGCATGCCGAGATAACTCCAAAATCATAATTATAACCTAAACCTGATCTAAGCTAACCTGCAATTGTGATTAAAAGCCGAAAATGCGAGTTTATTCAAATTTAGGAAGAATATAAAGGAGCTTAGATTCTATTCATGCCGAAATAATTCCAAAATGATATTC
Organism: Tetradonia laticeps; assembly: GCA_025400035.1. Taxonomy (NCBI): domain Eukaryota; kingdom Metazoa; phylum Arthropoda; class Insecta; order Coleoptera; family Staphylinidae; genus Tetradonia; species Tetradonia laticeps. The sequence continues at coordinate 413,204 of JAODVP010000006.1, forward strand.
GTAACCTAAATCAAACTTAACCAACCTCCGGCTGGGACCGAAATTGATCCAAAATACAAATTTATGCAAAGTAAGGAAATATGTGTAAGAATTTAGATCCCATTCATGTCGAGATAATTCCAAAAAAATATTTTTAATATAAAATTTGACAATGTTGCTGAAGGTTAGACTAGTTTTAAGTGAATGAAATGAAATAGTTTGACTTTAATATATTCATGAAATTATACCTCGTTCGCTAATCCAGCAATTACCCGTTTGCCAAAATGCGCGCGGAAAAATCCATTCAATTAACAGCGCAAATCACCCAACGATTGAAAACAAAACGCCGCGCTGTATGTACAAGTAATACACTTAAGTGCCATAGTTCCATTGTGACATGAAGCGCAATCGTTTGTGAAATTCCAATTAGAGCGGCGGATTGCAGCGCCGAAATATTATTCGAGCAGAGGTCGAATCGGAGTGATCCGAGCTGAATCCAGGCGGACATGCAGCAAAAGTTACAATTAATTAAATTTTTCACAACCGAGTCAAATCCGAGCGAATGTAACTGAAGTAGTATCAGCATGCGCGATCAACGAATGTGCAACGAAATTAAAAATCGACTTTGCAGCGCGCCGCGCGCCGGGAAATTGATTTTAAATGCCATTGAACGCGGAATTCGGGATTAACGTTATTGCGTCGATCGTCCCACCGCAGTTTGCATATCTGTGCTATGTTGCTCTAGAAGCTTTGGATTATTGCTATTATTATCGAAACCATTGTAATTATTGAAAAGTCAAATTTGGAAATATGCACGATGTGGATTTTAAAATAAAAATTTAAATTCACCAAGGTCTTCTTTACATTGCAACGTTTTTCCTGCGATGCGCTTCTTTATATTCCGTTTTTTTGCTGTATGGGGGTGTATGCCGCCCACCGAATTCGTGTTGGCACATTTCTATTTCTTCCACCCTTCGAAAATGCGCGGGGATATAAAAAGAGAAACACGATTTTAAGTTATGTAATCCTCTCACGGACCGACGACACGTTTCCATTAGCATAAACATTCGCTTTTTATTTGTACCATTAATAAAGCAAATATTGGCCCGCACGCTTCAAAGAGGCGGCTGTTGTGAGAGGTGGCGTTTGGAAAAAGAACGTCGGGGTCGTGGGGGCTGGTGCGTGATCGTAAAACGGAGAATCTTCGTTTTCCTTTCAAATTTGGTTTGTCAGCACTCGAATGAGGGATGCAATATGAAATGAAATGAAATCACTGGCTTTAAAAAACAAAACATCGTGTGGGAAGCGCAGTGTTCAAATAACAAGGGTAACTGGTCTCAACTCTGATACTCTGATATTTTTACAATAACAATTGAGTGGCTACAAGTGGCGTGTGACATATTGTTCAATGTTTGTCTATCAAAATTTAAATTTTATATTCACTCACAGTGTTTGTATTTCTTTTATACGAAATTTATTCATGTTAATCAATGAATATTGAAACTTTGAAACATTCATTTCTTTATTCTTGGCCTGTTGTTGGGTGTTGGATGTTTCATGTTGGATGTTTGATGTTGGAATCGTTGATCGTTCTTTTTTCACTTCGTCGGCACGAATCTAGTTGAATGAAACATGAACAGCGGTCGAGTCTTCGAGAGGAGTATAGTCATAGATATATCGAGAACGGAAATATGAATCAAACATCGATTTCGCGTTGCATTTCGTTTACATTTTGTGTAAATTCTGGCATCTAGACGGCAATATTTCACCAGCAAACTGCGAGTCGATGTCATTCTTGGTGAAATGAGAAATGCATAAATCAAAGTATCAACAGTTCAAAATGGCAATAGCAAAGTTTTCCAACCGATTTAAAGTGACATTAGATTTGTCTAGATATAATATTCGATATTTTACCGAATTCGACTCTCGACTAGCTTGGTATTGGGTGCAAGCATGAAATTATTTAGCCATGATTAGGACCTCTGGGTACGGTCTCGTAATGTATCGACCACCCGCAGTGATGAAGATTGATAATGCACTCGCACCCTTCGCGCGACTCTTTTTTCCGCCATCAATTTCGCGCGCGCACCTGATGACTGTCGCAGCTTTCGTTTTTTACTTTGGTACATTAGCGATTAATCGTCCTGCGCCGATGATACGCATTGCCATCTGTTAGCCGATGCAAAACGCGCCACGCAGCGATTTGATAAACGATATTTAATTTAATGTGAAAATGAAATCTAAATACGAAACGCGACAAATATTGTCCTTCAGGCGCATTTCGAAGTTGATACAGTGAAATGACGACGCATTGAGGGCTAAAACTTTATTACCGTAGGTACACATTTACCCACTGATAAGACGTCAAACATCAAACATGCTGCGTGATGTAACTTATTATAGTGGTACATATAATAAAACTCTAGAATATGAGACTACAATTAAGGTATTAAGAAATATTGTCTCAAATTCTAGGTTAAGAAACTTTGGGTTAGTTAGACTCGAATCATCCTATCATCACGTAGTGTTTACATCTCTTTGTATGATTGTATCGCTTTTGTCATCTGCAAGCGTCGATGCTAATATTCATATTTCACGGCACGTTAAGCAGCCTTGCCTGTGGGGTTTCTGAACCCTTCGATAGCCCTATCTGGATACAATCTGACACCTCTGTTTGCCGATCACCCTTCCAGCAAAAGCGCAGTTGTAGTTGCAGTTGCGCTCCAGCAATTTTACAAGTGCATTCAAAGGGTGCATTGTTGTACTATTAGCAAGTGACCCAGGAGATTACCCATTGGGGAACAATTTGTTCATTAATTATAATTACGGTTAGGCTTATTTATAGATACACAAAAATAATTGAGGAATCGAAGTCACAACTTGAGTATTTGTTTGTCGGATATCTGCAAGCCTTTGATTCCGCCGCTAGATCACCATCAGTCAATAACACTTGATGAAAAAGTGTTATCAATTTATAATCAAATATTGATCATCTGATACTCCAATAAATAGCTCTGCTACTTACTAACTAACAAGATTTATTTTCAATTGTAATCATAAATAGAGATTAATCCCGCAATGAAAGAGACTTTTTTGTTGGAAATCATTTATGTGATACATTAGATTTTATTTGGTTCGTTGCGTCGTGACGCCGAGTGTCGTCTGTCGAGTTGCGCGGCGTCGTTGCACCGCCATGTTGGGCGCACACGCAGGAGCCACTCCTATCCCTGCTACTGGCCGATAAACAGTTATCTACATAGGCGGAGTTTGGGCTTTTGATTGACATCTCGTGATAACGCAAGGCACTTGTTCGGTAGTATGTTTTATTTCGTTGATGCTGTCGTCCTCGCACCAGTGTCCAAAAGCTCTCTCGCTCTCCGGCTTTCCTGCACGCGTTGCCTTTCTATTTTCCGCAGGTTGCCACTTTCATTTTTTGCATCGCTTAACTTTGAGCGCGCGCCGCTTGCCGGGAAAATTGATTCCGTCAAGCACGTTGTTGCACCTTGAACGCTAAACCTCTGGAAAGACCTCTGGAAAGACCCCTAGAAAGGCCTAAACCATGTTGAGGTCTTTGAGATAAATTTAATATTTTTATGTTTTGACGCTTTCGTTATTGATACTTTTTCCAGCAGAACGAGTTGGAAAGTAATTTGCTCGTGTGAGTTCTAGAGTCTAGACAATTTTTACGAGATTTTTTTGACCAAGTATGACAACCTACCTACTTATGCTCCTCCAGAGCTTTCGCATAACTTTTCATCCCACAGTTTACTCTAAAATAAATTTGGTCTCACTCTACTGTTACAGTAAGAAGTAACCAGTATGGAGTAAGGAGTATAAGGAAATACTACGGACACCCATAAACTTAAAATTTTCCTGCGCATGGAGCAAGGTGCAGAGCAATCTCCCCGAGGAGGCATTACTTCTGATATACCACGCTGAGCTCAATGCTACTAACACAAATCAATTTATTGCAGGGACTCTTTAGGCGTTATTTGTTCCCCGCAGGCAAAGAAGACCTTAGGTCGTCTCTGAGTGGATTTGCTTTATCTCGCGAGGAAAAAGCAGTGCGGCCAACAGGTACTTCACCTCAATAAAACCTCAAACCGCAGACCAGAAACCTCAAACCTAAACTTTAGCTCCTGATAAGCGCCCAGAAAGCCATAAATCATATCAAGATGGATGAGGCACTAAGACGTGGTAAATAAACATAAAGACTCGCGGATCCTAAATCAATATAATAAAATCGCGACCATCCACTGAGCTGATCCGGTGGAGAGTCCTCCGCCAGTTTTCGATCAGCGGCATTGCATCAATGAATGATTTCGTGACTTAGCCGGCGTCGGGGTGGGTCTGCGTCGATACACGCATCAGGCCGAAAACATGGCATCAGATAAGGATGGCTATCGGCGCCGGCGACGCATGCTCGACGCGTGGGCGTGCCGAATCGGGATGCGCTTGCCGCCGCTGGTGGAACTGAAACACTGCTATCTCCTGGATTTCAGCTAGCATGGAATAGAAGCTCGGCGCGCACGACGCGCGTCGAAGGCGGCCGAAGCCGGCGGTGGGAGGACCGATGCGGCGGGATGCCCGTCGCGCGGTCCCGGCGATGATATATAGAGTATCCCGACTTACGGTTAAACCGCGCTGGGAAGTGGCCCAGATTACAGAGACTTTGCGAGAGCATCAAGCGCCCCCGATATCTGTGCGGTCCGCTAAGCGCTTAAGACTTTTTAATACTTTCATAGGATTTCTGCGTGAAACCTCGCGCGGCGACGGCGGCGATCACAGGCGGCCGGCGTCGGGACGCAGCCGGGAGTCGTCAGTGATTTGTAAGCCGCGGGGCTGTCGTCGATGACGGTCGGGGATTTGCACCTGCAAGAATCTTACAAGTGCCTTGCTAAGTCCAGGACAAGGAGGTGTAGATACTTGCACGAACTGTAAAAGTGTAAACCGGGAAAGTGAAATGTTAGTGATCTCTATCCGACGGGAAGTACATGATCCAATCATCCGACGGCAACAGATTTGATAAATAATACTCATAAAGCACAGACAACAACATTGAGATTACAAATGAGGTATGTAATTTTTATTAGCTAGTGGATGATATATATTGGTATTTGTTTTGATGGAAACAAGTGTGAAGTTATTTGAAAGATCGTGGTACGAAAAATCAGGACGATATTTGGTGGATGCGCCTTGTTTGCGTGAACATCCGTCCGTCGCACGCCGTTTGCCGGTGTTCCATTGGTGGGGGTAGAAGGGGGATGATGGAAAAGCCGCGACGGGCTTAGCCCCGGGCGCCGCAAAGCCGTCCTCAGACCGACGCCGGCACCGTCGCGACGTTGCTTGCTACCGCTCGCAGATCGGGCCACGCGCTCCTCGTGATCCGCTCTAAACCGGGCGCAAAGCTGTTTTTAAGCTCCGACGCCGGTACTTTTTCTGCCGCCTCCTGCCCGCCACGGCTCACTTGGATTTGCTTACGAGATCTCGTCCTTAAAAAATCAACCGAGCTGATTTTGCTAACTGATTCGCTAATTGATTTGCTACCGTGATCCTTGTACCCTTCTTTCTATAAAGACCGTATTTTAAACCGAAACATAATACCAATATTTTGTTGTCTAGGTTGTCTAGACTGTAAGTGAATATTCGTCAAAATGTTTGCCAATGGTCGCATTCATTGTTTCAGATTAACTAATCAGTCGATTGTAATTAAGTGATATAAACTGTGTTTACCTACCTACCTACAAACTGATTACTACAGCGTTCGGTGATCATCAAAGGACTAAAGTGCTCTCCTTTACATTGATGAATTGTGCACCAAGACGAATTGACATGGAGCGCATGGAGTCGTTGACGGATCCGTCGCTTTGCTTGCAAGATCTTGTCTCCACGTCCACGGCAAACAGCGAGCACCTGCACGGCGTGCATCATCTGCACGACTCTGTCACCTCGGTGTCGGTGAGCTCGGCAATCTCGGGAATCATGAGCGGGACGTCTTCAGTCCTGGGTCACCACCTCACTCCGCACCATGACCCGCATCATCATGGGGTTGTCCCACACACGCCGTCGCTGCATCATGAACCTCTTGAAAAACTAAAGCGTAAGTAGATTTTTAAAATTTTGTTAGATAATTTATTGATCAATAACTTTCGGAAATATGTAGGCACGAAAATATGAAAATTGAGTCAGGGTTGCACGTAATTTAATTAATGTTCAATTTGTGGGTCGAGTTTACCGGCATGCTTATATTGATAATAATTCATCGTTTTATTGATAAGCGCGCCACTCGAGACTCGCTGAATAATTAATAATTATTTTTAGCTTTGGAAGGGTTTGATTAGCAATTGAACTTAATTAATCGGTCATTTGCTTTAAAGCTTCCTAACCTATAAATTTTCTCCTGGAAAATCCAAAAATTCTGATTGTAAGTGAAATTCTGTAAATATATTTATTTATCTATAATATCAGAATAAACAGACGTTATTGCTAACAACCATCTGTAACTCATCATTTGGTGATTTTTAATATCTCATATTGATAAGTAATGATAATGTCGGTATAATTCCGCTTAATATTAATTTGTTGTTTGTTCATAAATAATTTACGGTCTGTACCGGTTTTTCCACATAAAATTGGACGAAAAAGCACTTAATTTCTTTAGTGAAAAAATGATGCCAGTTAGATTAATTGTTTTTTGATTGTTAGATACCTCTAACAAATTATTGACATTATCAAGTAATGGTTGACAAGGTCTTATCAGTATTTGATCAATGTATCGGGAACGATAATATTGTGATGAGGGGCCGCCTGTTTTCGGAATTGGTCCATATGTTTCTGTTGCGCAGAAATATCGTATGATCCACAGTAACGGCGTAAATCTTCATATCAGGAGATAAGGCATGTACTTTACCGTAACTAAAACCTTTGTTTAAATTACTTAAGGTCAGTAATTATGTAAACTATCCAGAGAATTTATACTCTACAATAGAGGATTTTGTTGACAATATGTTGACAATACAGAAACTCGTTTTGGAAAGGCATAGACACAACTACCAACCCTTTGGGGATTTTATCACAAAATTGGAATCGTAATAGCAGTGGGAGGTGAAGGCGCTTTGGTTAACCAGGATAATCCACACTTCCTTATTGCCACAGCAGCCCTCATCGTTATTTTCAACTCAATATTCCAACCCTTTCTCTCCGAACCACCAACACCAACACCACAAATGCAGCAACAGAGAGAAAGAGAATTGGACTTATAGGGAGCAATTTGGAAATCAGTCCCAATCCACAATAATGAAAATGTTGTCTACACATCTGCTCGGTTGACTCACCAATCCGTAAAACAATGAGACAACAGCTTTTTCTGTTTCCTGCGGGGTTATTTTTAAAGTGTTTGGAGGAAAGTCACGTACAGGTTTTTACCAATTAGATGTTCTTTGTAGGTGGGTAGATATTTAGTCTAAAAAATACTGTATTAGTTATGGAAATATTATTTCCTTGGAGTTGAGTTGTCTTAATCTTTATAAAGTGTGCGTCCATTGGCACTGGGCCAAAGGTCCATCCCGCAGTGTTTTTCAGGGGAAGTTGACGTTGAAATTAATAAGTGGGATGTTTTGGAATGCTTGTTGAATTAACCGAGTCATTTGTAGCATTTACGAGCGCACAACTTTGACGTGATCTTTTAGAACTGGAAACTCGATACCAGAAGCTTGGTGGGATGAATGTGACACATTTTATTCGCATCTGGAAGTGAAATAAGAAATAAAGTACGTTGGTTGGCTTTCTATGTATACGGTTTTTATGCTCGTCGCATTTCATTGATGCACGATGCGCCGAATATGTTTACAGGATGTTGAGGAACGCCCCGAACATAAAAGCTCCTTCTTTGATGTATACGGTTGATTTTGTTAGGCGATGCTTCTATAGAAAGAATATAAGTAGATTGCAGGTTTGTAAGATTCGAAACATTAAATATAATTATACTTGGAGCCATTTGTTAACCCATATATTGTGTCAAGTAGTCTTGCTTACGGATCGTTTAGCAAGCCTCCTGGTGAGTCGGAAACGTTTCGCGGAATAAGGCGTGACAAGAAATGCGCCCGCGAGCATTAATTCCTCTTAGATCGGGCTTACGGCGCGTAATGCGCGCAGATTAAAGGGGGATCATTAAAATTATGCTAGGGAATTATGGTATAAAACTTGATAGCGCATCGAAGATTATGCGGATCAGGTCTTGTTTAAGAAAGCTTTCGTCCCGATTTGCCTTGTCGGAAGGCACATCTACACACTAGAAGTAAAAACTTGGAAATTAATTAGCCCCACTCGAATCAGTGATTTAAATCTAGAATAACAATGATAATACAATAATAACAAGATTTGTTTAATAATGCTCTCCGCTAAGCCTACGTGGTAATTTCGGTGATACGAGGATTTGTCGTGTTTGTTGGTTTGATTTTACTTCTGGATTTCTGGATTCGGCGTGCGGCTGCTGGAATATGAAAATAGAGTGCTGCATACCACCTGGCCAATATCTAGCACGCTGATAAATGACTTCCAGCATAAGCCGGTTGGACTCAGAGGAGGAAGCCCAGATTAAGGGTGGGCTTAGTGGACGTGTCGCGGCGCAAGCTCGGGCGTCCTCCACAAAACTGAGCAATTCTACTTTTTGTTCAGATGTGGATGTGCATCATAAATTTAATTTCATGTTGTGAGTTTCTACTTTTGTTGAACTATTGAGGAAGTATTGCACATGTTGCAAAAACATCAGCGGCTGTGTGTGACCGACAGGTTTCCCGTTGAAGATCGTTGAAATATCGGGAAACCTGGAAGGGTGCTTCGCTTTGAATATGGTTATAATAGCCATAATAGCGTCGGCGAATCGGAATAATTCGCTAATCTATGGTGTCATAACTAAACATGTCTGCAACTCCCTCCTGCACATCCTGCTCCCAATATTCCATTCGTTTTGCTCCCGTTTGGAATACTCCCATCGACACTTGCGAAATTCTCATGCAATTTTGCACGCCCTTCCAAGGCCTTTGTATTTCTTCCTACCATATTTTTCATCCGTTGCTTTCTATTCGCGGTCCTGGGAAGGAGAAGGGAAGATGACATTATAAGGAGCCTTCTGCAATGAGACGTAAAAAAGTATAAGACGAGGCAAACATCAAGGACATTCGGGGTGAGATAGATGAAAATGAGAATTGAGGCAATGTTTCTCGTGCTTACTCTCCTTCAACGGATTGGAGAGTAAGGGGAAGAGCCTTGGAAAGAAGCAGATGAAAAACGCGAGAAATTGGCAAGGCAAGTCGCGCATACTTTTTTGCATGCACAATACGCGTCAGGGATACTAGAAGGGAACTGATAAATTATGCGTGAAGTGTTTTACAAAACGAAAGAAGCGTGATCATTCATCATTTTCCTATCATAGAGGGGACTTTTCCCTATTCCCTATTCTATTAATAATTGCTGATTGTCATATTCATGAATTTTAGCAAAACTCATGCCAGGTGACTTTCAAGTTCATGACGTCTATCACCGTTTCCGTGCACTTGATATTTTATGTAAGAGACCATAAAATAATAAAACAAGATAATGAACAACCTACGAGTACACAGTATGTTGTTGTCGTGCCCTGAATTGTATAAAATCACTGTTCAACCCAGTAAACCACTTTTTTATGTCTTCGAAAAATCTTCTTGTATCTAACAATAAGGACATTTAATGGCTGAGATTCTATTGTATATTTAAAAATCAACCACAGCATGTAGTCGACATAAATGTAAAGGTGTTTTGGTAACCGTGATAAACTAGACCCGTGGGCAAATACGAGAAATGTTGTTTAAACATTTAATAAGCATTCCTAGGAACAAACAAACGCGATTACACCTCGCAACGAAATTATATCACTGAAACCTAGCGGGGTCTGTACTTCAGGGCCCATTACTAAACGTATTTTTCTCGCTGGAGGTCGTGTTTGATTACGTAACGCATTTTTCTTAGTGGCCGTGCAATAAACGTCTCCGGAGCTGCGTTATTGACGCCGTTTGCCTGACAATTTTATAATTGAATAAATATTGTTTCAGGCAAAAAAGGTGAAATGTGTGCATTGGACTTATTAGACAGGACAAGTTAAATAGAGACTGGGTGAGATTACCGACAGCAGATTTAGAAACAGTAACGGGCACGTGGACATTGAAAGAAAGAGATATCCAAATAACAAGACAATAAATAATTGGAAAAAATGGCGCATAAAGCGCCATGTTTATTGTTCGTATCACACAATATTAAGTCGGAACATAAAATACATCATGCAAGCCCCCAAGAACAGAAGCCAAATTAAAATAAATATTCAGCATAAATTTTGTAACTTTTAAATAAATAAATTCCCTTGCAGTTTCCCCTGCGCAGGACGAAAGACGAAATTTATGAAAATTTATTTTATATCTACAGCAGTGTTGCATCCTGCTGCCCAGTAATAGATGTAGACTTTTCTCGTGAGCAAGTCTTCCTGGGATGTCTAATGTCTGCGGCGGAGACGTCTCGACGCCGATAAATTAGGCTTGTAAAACTGTCGCGGACCATAAGGTAGTCGATAAATCTCCGCCGGCGGCTTTAAAGCGACGCACATGCACGCAGCCGAAGATGGGAAGATGTTAACTGCTCACTTCGGCGATGATGGCATATAAATCGGAGCGGCGTTACAACGTGTTTAGCGCTCAATTAGTAGACGCCTTGGAGCGAGTGACTAACTAGCGAGGCGCGACAGGACGACACATTGGGAGTATCACAACATTGCGCGGAAAATGTCGTGGAGCACTGGGGTTTTGTGCGCCGTTTTATTCGAAGCGTTCGTTTCATTGCGTCGCTTAATTTCACTTCTTGTTGGTTTATGTCGTTTGAGATCTATTTATGTTTAGCGACGAGCGTTAATCACGTCGGGATATAGTTCTAGTGGAGCTTAAAAAAGTTAGCATGGAAAACGACATTACCTGGGTGTTTAATAATGATATTAATTTTTGTACTCTTTACAGTTTGGGCTGAGACTGGGGACTTTCGAGATGCACATTCGGGAATGACAGGAGGTGGGAGTATGGATCATCCGCAGCTTCCGTTTCCGACTGCCGCCAGGAGTAGGACGAGGGAACGAAAAGGTAGTTTAACTCTTTATGTACTGCATGAGAAAAAATGTTCGGGGGGAATAATAATTGATCTAATTATGAACGAGGCATAGTAACAGAAAATAAGTTTTTGGTACCATATATGAGCTCGTATGACGTGAACTATCGGTTTCATATTCGTATTCATATTCGCAGATTTGTTATTTTGTTGTTTTTGTTTTTTGTTCCCAAGTTCGGTATCTTGCATCGTTATCACTTCCAAAGATTTAACTACTCTTCTGACTGAGGTACAATGCTTTTACAATTTAAATCGTTAGCATTATTATATATCATCACCGAAAATGGAATTACTAATGTTTTTGTTAAGAT
>JAODVP010000006.1:425974-443790 GCA_025400035.1 Tetradonia laticeps
ATGAAAAATTTTATTATTAAATTTATATATTTTATCGTTTTGGATTTGATATTGCATTATCAAAAAATCACTCTTGTAATAGCAAATTTCTGGCATAAAATTTAATTAAGAAAAGCATCCAAACTAATATTTGGATAATTTTAGTTTGCAAACGGAAAGCTTTTATTCTTTTTTCTTGGATTCAAAATATAAGTTTATCATTAAAAATTTAATGCATACGAGATTGCACCATATGGAATCGAAGGAAGACTAATTGTCTATATATAAAAAAAACATGAAAATATTGCTTTGTTAAAAGGAACTTAGGTTTTACTTTGTTATTGTACGTATTTTGAAAATGATTCACCCTACTTCAATTCTTCTTTTCACCAATTTACACAAATGAACATGTTTTTCAACACATATGTTATACATACTATAATGTTACGGATAATATTTTACATTTTATTATTACTGAATAGATATAAATATTGGATGGATTAAAATAATTTAAACGAACAAAATTTTCATTATTGAAATAATAGAAAATAATAGAAATTAAATTAAATATTGTTTTTTCTGTATTTAAAATAATATAGAAAACAAGATTATTTTATGTTCCTACAAAGAAATCTTAATTAAACTGATTTATTAAATTTGAAAAATTAATGTTACTATAACACCTTAACGATGTTTTTTTTAAATTGATTGTTAACAAAAACCAGTTAGCAAAATTAATTCATTTATTGGTGTTAGTTTTTAATACCTTATTTAAAATAAAATTCCTGTGTAGATTCAAAATTGTTTGATAATTTATTATTCACTATTATAGTTGAACAGATATAAATATTACATGGATTAAAATACTTTTTTTTTCATTAGTATTAGCTATTTTGCTAATATCAAGCATGCCGTAGCGTGGGCATTATAAATTATCTATCATTCGCGTTTTTCATTTTGAATTAATGCAATAGTAAACAATTCAAGTCTGTTGCAATCAATCACGTACTATCCACGACAACAAAAGATATAGTGAATGAATTTAATGAATTAAAATTCATTCATGAATATTTCCATTTTTGTTGTTATTATTATTATTCACTTATACTTTATTATATTAACGAAATTTTCATTGCTGAAACAAAAACGAAAACAAAATGAAAGTAAAATTACACTTTAGAGCATTAACAAATTTAGAACCAAATATTTGAAATATTGTTTTTCATATTTAAAAAGCATATCTAATAAGAACGTAATACAGTTTAAATATCTTCAAAAAAATCGTAAACAAAGAGATTTATAAAACTTGAAAAATTGTTAGATACTATAGTACATTAAAAAAATATATTTTAATGAGCCAACAATTAGCTTTTCATAAATAATTTTTTTACATTAATCTTTAACCATAACCAGTTAGCAAAATATTTAATTCATTTAATTTTAATAAAATTTAATAAAAAATTACTATGGACATTCAATAATTTATTATTAACTAATTAAAGATGAAATTAATTTAATCATTTTCTCTTCGCTTTTTGTATCTTTCTGTCGTATTTTTACATTTTATGTGCGTACTTTCATTTTAATAAACCTCTCATAATAAAATAATCATAATGACACCTCACAAAATTTATTGTCCTTCGGTGAGCAAAATTATTTTCAATTAATCTGACAGTATAACAATTTATCCCCAGTCATAAAATTCTATCATTTCATAGAATCCATACGTTTATACAATTATGTTCCGATGGAAGTTTTTGTTATTGATTCTGTTGTTATTATAATAAAACATGAGATCCACGTTGATAAGAGTAGATGATCACTATGTACTCGCATGGCTACCTCGCAAGTCTAGTGCATAGTGAACAAACTTCTGATAACTCATATCAAACGGTTGCCGCCTTCAATCAATCATGGCTGATTTGACACTGTGCCGATTTGAGAATGCCGACATCCTCACCTGTATTAATATGTACCTACTAACGCCTTTGATTAAAAGTCGGAAGAGCATGTTTACTGATATTATCTATAATTAAATAGAGTTGTAATCATGACTACAATCGCATTCAAGACTGCGAAATTATTATTTAGGTTAGTTTAGTAGAAAATGTAGCTGAACGTCTTCAGATTAAGTTAATTTACGAGCTGGGTGCTTGAGTCGCGCGCGTAATTTGTAAAAGGTAATAACCGTTTAACAAGGAAGCAAAATAACGGCCGATTTTCCACTAAATTTATTTAATCCACACGTGCTTGGATAATTATTTAAAGACGCTGTCTTCTCTTCTAATCTGGAAATAACTAACATGCGACGCGTGGTAGAGTCTGTCTCTCCTCTTCCCATGGCCTTTCTGAGATTTTCAACGAGCCCGACTGACTGGGCATGATCTGCTGGGTAGCAGTTTCCAGGTTATTCTATTCCACGTCGTTAGTTACCCAAAGGTGGTGCAAGCGGGTGCAAGCGCAGTCGCGGCCCGCGCTTTCTTTCATAAATTCCTTCATCATAATCCTTGTAATCCCGCGCGGTGCACTAAAATAGAACGCGTCGACGCCGCGCACTACTTATCACGAGGAGTCCTCTCGCCGCTGCGCTTTACACGCTGGCGTGGCTTTTTTATCGGCCAGGACTTAGGTTTGGTATTTCCGTCTTAAGTCTTTAAACCCGCTGTGAGTCGACTCAAGCCACAAGCCAAATTTCAGCATTTCAAGTTTAGCACTATTAATAGCTAGGCTATTGTTTCGGAATGTTACAGCTAGTCGATCCTTAGTGGACCCTGTGAAGACGGAGCAGGTTGGTGTGGACGGCGATAGTGAAGAAGGCAAGAATGATAAGAAATCGAAGCGCCAGCGAAGACAACGGACGCATTTCACTTCACAGCAACTGCAAGAGCTGGAGGCGACTTTTGCCAGAAATCGTTATCCGGATATGAGCACTCGGGAGGAGATTGCCATGTGGACGAATCTTACAGAAGCGAGGGTCAGGGTAGGTCCATCATACTGTTTTTAGTTAATTATATAATGGGCCTTAGAAACTTCCTACATTTTAACAAATGCAATTTTCAACTAAAGTCGTGACCAGCATTTGTGAATTTGGCCACAAAGAACTTTGCGTTTAATTAAAGATCCCTTTGGCTTACTCTGCCTCCGGTTTCGGTTAATTAAAAGTTTGTTTCGGAGTCCAGAGTTCCTCGCACGCAACACGGACATGAGTTATGATTATTAAAGTGTGAATATAAATAAAGCACCTACATAAATGAAAGAAGCGTAGCATCTTTGCAGAAATTTAATTATGTGTCTGTTGTCAGTGTTTCCGGACTTAGGCGCGTTTTGCAAATCTGGTTTAATAACTTAATTAGTAAATCGTCCACGATGCGCCGCGGGACGACGGGGGCGGCGGATATTTTTGGGGGAGAACGACGTCGTATTGATCCGGCGTGCGCGCGAAGGGAGAAGCGAGTTGGCCAACCGAGCCGAGGCGCGTACGAGGCACATGGCCGCCGCCGCCGTCAAGCACTCCCCCAAAATACGTGAGGGACGGCGCATTGCATCCCCAACTTCTCCAAACAGAATCGTTAAAATCGAATCATACTGATTGTAACCAGAAACTTAATGAGGAGTTTACTTACGGAATGGTAAATGATTTATGGAGTTTATAATAAGAATGCGAAGGAAAGTGCGTGATAAGTTGTCTTTGTACAAGTAAATCCATTCTGAAACCTATGGACTTAAACAGCCTATAAATGCGGTCGTGTCGTTTGTTTCGCATTGCCAATTCCGGGATAGCGCGATGCCGACGCGTTGTTTTTGTTCGACGGTGCGCAAAGCATATGGGTCTGGAAAGTCTCTCCCAAAGCCTCCAAATGGCCATCATCTTCTCTGCACGGCCGGTCCGAGATCCACTCCCATTCGGCGCTGATTTATTGCAACAACCTGCTTTGGAAGCTCGCGTGCACATATCGATGTTGTTCTTTTCGGCATTCCGGAATTACGCAGTGTTGGAAGTAAGGACTATGCAACTATTCAACGACGAAGAGTATCAAAGAGCACAGAGTATCAAATGTCATTTTGGTTATGTTTACACAAACATAAAACATGTTCTAGGAGGGACGATCTATGAATTTGTTGTAGGTGTCAATGAGCTGGCCTTTCACATCTTGTATCGATTACAAATTTTATGCTTGTACGACAAGATAAGAGTGAAGAATATGCATCACTCAGGACTGGAAGATAAATGTTTGTTTGTTCAGGTATGCTATATTCAGCCACAAATCGTGTCCTCAAACAGACCTTCTATAGATGGCGGCTACTTAAAAGCTTCTCGATTTCCTCCAATATAGGTTACAAGTCTATCAATATTGGTATACTAGGTGTAGGTTGAATATTTTTACGACTTGTTATTAGATCCTGCAACTAAGTTAGTCATTTGACGCCTAGTTTAATATCCCTCGATGAGTTTGTTTAAACGATTTGCGTTGCTCACTGACTAGCCAGCCAAATCAGCATGTAAAGTGATTTATGCTAAGCCCACACGCGGCCCTTTCGGGGCAGCCATTGTGCGCGCGTGCGGGCGCAAATCGGCGAGTTCTATGGTTTACGCGTGTCGGCGGGGTGCCGCAATATATGAGCCGCCCTGCTGAGCCCCTAGCGCTTCCTGTTGCCAAAAGTCAAGTTCCGAAATTGGCCGCACCGCGTTTAATTACAGTCCACATAGATTTTTCCGCAAATACGCATCACGTTTTGATGCATGCGCTTGGTATTCCGCTCGTAAATCAACCCCGCGCGAAATGTGGATTTCGATCCGAATTGGATATCGGGCGATTGTGACCAGCGTTATTTATCTTCCGATTACAATGCGGCAACGACAGGTGCCTAAAACGTCCGCGCGTTGTCGCGCCGCGAGCAAATATGTAATGTTGAATTACGACGCGGCCGCAGTTTGCATCCCACACCGACTCATCCAAGCCCACGTTCCTGTACGTGAATGGTGGGAAGCTTTCCCGACTATGTACTGATGCTGGTGTTGGTTGGTGGAATATTGGAATTTGTGCACAATATTCCAATCGGATGCAAATGCGCTAGGTCTATGCGGCATCCTGCGGGCCAGTAATGGAAATGAAATTGTTGCTATGGAGAGCGGGCGGATAGGGTTTTACCAGTTACCACAGATCATAACCGGCGTATCTGTTGTCATTCGGCGGGATGCAGTCGGCAAACAGTCGCCTGTTTGCAGTTAATTGTGATTAACAAACGACTTTGGCAGGCCAATCGGTCTTAATCGAAATTTATGCATTGCAGCACTCGTAAACAAGTCAATTTGAAATGTGCAAATCATTGCAATCAGTGCAATGAAGAATATTACCATTCCAATACATTAATGGTGTTTCGATGTTTCAATGTTTCGATATTTCAGTCAACATAGTGGCTGATACGCTTGATTCGAAATGTATCTATAGACAGTTAATAATTCAGAGTGAGCGAGTGATGCTATGCTATAGGCGTTATTGTTTGCGCCAATAAATTGAGCATGTGCCAGCCAACGTTACCCGCCTCAGCAGGCTGGGATGCAGAGTGCTTGCCAGTCTGGGTGGAATAGTCAGTGATGGCGATCTCGTTAATCCCACCTAGATTTATGGTGTTAATCATACACGGATTAGCGTACCTGGGCCAACTAGCCACTGCATAGACATCACTCATACCCACTCCAAATTCCAATCAAAAGATGTAATCAACTAATCAACTATGATGTAAAATGCACCAAATTCCAATTTTCAAGAGTTGCCTTCCTTGTTGGTGCTACTTACAAAATAAGACAAATGGCAATGATGTCCCAAAGCGACGTAGTGGAAAATCGACAGAATCGCTTCGCGAACTGGAAGGAATTGAGATTGGTGAGGTGGATTCTTGATAGCAGAGTCTATGATATTCGACTAGAAAAGCTCGTTTCGATCACATTAATCAGAAATTTTCCTACAACTGCAAAACTGCTCTGTAAACTAAAAAGAGTTTGATAATTCTCATGCGTGTGATGACTTGACGATCCCATAAAATAAATGAGCATTTAATGAGCACATCGACACACGTTCCGAATTTTCCACCCCACGCGGTCCCCGGAAAGAAAAGCAGAGTAACACGGCTGGAAACAGGGCAATAAGGAAACCGAGCGGGGCATGTTAATCGTATTAGTCTCGCCGCACATTCACACGCCTCATTTACCAAGAAAACTGACTTTGTAAGGGGAGCTGTAAATAATGCGCACGCGTGCCGTTTGGTCGAGGGTAATCAACATCAAACTCACACTTTCTCTGGTCACATCTTCATTTATTTGTTTCTATACATGCTATGGTAACTTTCAGGTCACAAGTTTTCCGGTGCACCAAGCGTGTCAACCAATGATGCGCACTTAACAGTATATAAATTAAGTAATTTGTATTAATTTCCGAAGAGCTGGCGTTCCACGACAAAGTTCGTAGACGCCGTAATACTTTAGACAAGTTTGACGTGTGCTACGCTTTTATTTTCCGCAATTCCGTATTTCCCAATTGAGTTTCCTTCCTCGCTCGTTCGTCTTCATTCGTTGTGGTATAGGCAGAGCAATTAGATGGATCGTTGCTCACCCACCATCTAATTCTTTTCTTTATGGCAGCAATGAAAGTCTTTAATAGACTCCTGTAATCATTATATCACAAGGTTTGTTGTTATTGTTGCAGGTATGGTTTAAGAATCGTCGGGCGAAGTGGCGTAAACGCGAGCGTAATGCAATGAATGCGATGAATGCAGCAGCAGAGTTCAAAACCGGTTTTGGGACTCAATTCAATGGTTTGATGCCATCCTTCGGCGACACCGATAGTTTGTATTCCTCCTACAGCTACAACAACTGGGCGACTAAGGTGCCCAGTCCACTGGGGGCCAAACCATTTTGGCCTGTGGTACCTACGAACCATCACCAGAGTCCTGTTAATTGCTTCAATGCTGCTACATCAGTAGCATCAATGTCAGGTGCTGCTAATTCGATGCTGCCAGGGACCATGGGGACCGGTTTATCTAGCACACCTGGAGGTGTATCAGCCCAGCAATGTCCTTATACTACACCTACGAATCCCTACTCGATGTACCATCATCGGACTACGGCGGAACCTTGTACTGCGTCTAGTATTGCTTCCCTGCGTCTGAAAGCTAAGCAACACTCCAACTTCGTAGGCTACTCCTCGGTGAGTCCAGTGCGTTCTAGCTCTGCGGGTTTGTCTGCTTGCCAGTACGCCGGGAGCGGGATTGGAGTAAGCGAACGACCAGGCTGAGAACACGAGCAGCCCCTCGGGGCCCAATGCAAAAGTGAAGTCCAAGACGACTAGGATGACTGCAAGTGTAAGATTATGTACAATCATCTTTACCACGAATACGCGAGTAGCCATCAACTGCTGATCTATAAAAATCTATAAGAAATAATAAGAAATAAATAAACAAAGCCCATACCAAAGTGTACATATTCGTAGTTGTGTATATGTGTTAATTTTTCTCTCAATACACCGTGCTTCATGTGCCATCTTTACTAAATGGTAAGCAGATAAGTTGTGATGTTTAGCACTTAATTTGCTCAACAGTTAAAAGTTCCCAGTACAAATTAAGTAACAGAATAGTCACCTTCAATACTGAATCAAGGTCATGCAACAAGAAGGTGGTATGTCTTAAATATGTACAGCTAAGTGGCCAAAGAACGTGCAATGGCATATTATCAATACCAATATCATTAAGTTAACTTAATCACTTATGTAACCCTCTAATTTTAGTCTAAATAATGAATGTATATTATTATATACGAACACTGAATGAGATTTTTTCAACCAAAATTACTAACTGTAAAATGTTAAAAATAAGTGAAAGTGATTGCAATATTGCTTAGGGATAGTCTGTTGTTGTTTTCTAGTACAAACCGAGAAGGCTGCCAAGTGCAATGTATTATAAATCAGTCGAAATAACAATAAGATAATAGTGAAACACAAAAGATGGAAAAATGCGTTGTACTTTCATTTTTATGTAGGTACTACATGTGAAATTTCAGCATTATTCGAGAAACAGAAATGATAATAATATATTTTAGCGAATGATTGTACTAAAAATACATTTAAATACTACAAGATACACGGAAATATAATCTAGACCCAAACCAAACCGAACAGCTTGTAAATATGTACGTATAACAAAATGTAAAACCCACCAATGACCTAAAGCTATAAAGTCTTAAAGAAATTCTTGTAATTATAAACTTTAATTGTAATATTAAACATGAAAATCGGAAAGCCATACTCTGTGCATATCTAAATTGTTTGTAACTGTTCAGACATTGTTTCAATCATCTAGTCACACAATAAAACAATTTAAACGATTTTGTGTTACGTCTTTATTCCATATTTTTTCTAATAAATGCTAATTTATTTAATGGATTAATGAATTTAATTATCATTCTATTGGTTCTATCAATCATGGGAAGACAAAGGAGGGCGGTGTATCAAAAAGGGAGGGTGAATCCATGTAATTAATGGCGAATTTAACGACATCATCTGTTCGATCATGAATGCAAATCGTTGTTGGTTTTGGCAATGAATTGGCCTCAAAATATAACTTAAAATATAGAATAAAAATACGTTCAAGAATACATGAATTTAATATAGCATGATGATGATAATCAGTTTTTAAATGTAACCAAATCATACTCACAATTTGTTTGTGGTGAAGGGTAGTGGCTACTGGGAAGTGAGAAACAAACGTTTTGAATTAATTTGCAATTGTCGTGATTGATGCTGAGCAAGCTTCCAACCCTCGAATTACAAGCCAAATAAAATGAAGCTATTTACATTACAATAGCGTCGTTCCTCTCTGATTCTCTCAGATTTATCCCCTCTAAGATACCATATGCAGAATGTATTCCTGCTCTTGCAACTAGGAATAGATCGATGGGTTTGTTTCTCTTTAGTAGCTCGCATTAGATTCGGTAATAAGTAATAAAGTGTCACCGATGCGTTATTTTTCGCACCCTTTGCATAATGAAGCATTTCGATTAAAGAAGATTGGGGTGTTAAAATAACATGTAATTTGTTCCATTCTATAAACTGCTCTCGACCAAAAGTTTTCCTCATTTCTGAATAGTGATTGTTAGAATATTGTAATTGTGATTGTGATACAGGTATCCTCTCTCGATGAGAAAATCATATGTGTGCTGATATTAGTTTAGCTGGACTGCTAGCAACATATCAGCAGTTTAACTATTATTATGCTGATGGCACCATGATAGCCGGATTACTGTCGCAATAAAACGGAGCGCTGATACATATCAATGCAACCTCAATATGCTTCTCTCACTTATTTATGACCCGCCGGCGAGCGGTGACAGTCGAGCCGCCTCCCTGCATGTGCCTTGCATCCCGGCACATATGTAGTTGGTTCTGGAAGAAGAGGAAGGAAGCAGGGTGGTCGAGAAAAAGGGGACTGAATGGTATTCCATTGGCGTGTCTCTACATGCTTTGCATTTAGATAAATGCTGTTATTGCGTGGTGGGTATGTATTATTTTATTAATCTATTTTGCATATAAATTGTTAGAGCTCTATATAGGGATAAGTTATATAGTATAGAAAACATTGTGGTATCTATTAGATAATCACGCTGGTATTGATAACACGACAACATTAAGCGAATTTCGCGCCTGAATGGTAAAAGATTGCTCGGAGCAGGAAGATGGAGTATATATCTTTAGAAGTGAGTCCGGGCGGATTGCAGGTTGAGAACCCGGACTAGCCTCGGAAGCTCGTGCAAAGCCGGGCCGCCTTCGCCGCCGCCGCGTGGAGAATAATGTGTGCGCGTCGGGGATTCCAGGGTGTGCTTCCAATGTGCTCGTTTACTGTCCATGAGGCTCGATCAAAAACACGTTACGTTTTCAAATGAAGAAATAGGAACTTTAACTGTGTATGGCTTCTCAAACAAAGTACTAAACACCTTACCATATGTAGCTAGCATGAAAAAAGACTACATTTCCTTACTTTATTTGAATGAATTGAGAAAGATTATATCACACGCCACGTTCACTCACAATCAGTGCAAGACATTTAATTAGTTAAAAGGAAGCTTTCAAAAATACTCAAAAGAACCACATCCAATTTAAATGCGCGAGGGCATTTAAATCCTTAATCCCTCTTTAACGACCAATTTAAAGTCCTCAGTACTTTTCTACGAGGATATCTTTCTTTCAAGAAAACATCTCAGTTTGTTTCATGACCCATCAAATCAAAACAAACATAAAAGACGATTGATGAAAAAGATTAGAATTGCTAAGTCCTCAAACTAAAATTATGTCAGTAGTAGGAAAATTGCATTGCACCTACGGACCCATCAATAGGAATTTTCCTTAGTTGAGAGTGAAATTTTATATTTGTCTGAAAATATTCAAAATTGGTTTCCTCTCCAGACCAGCCCCCAGCATTCCGTGCAATATGTTAAATGTAATTGCGTTTGTGTGCGCCTTAGTTTTCCTTCTCGCTCGCACCCACGGCTGGCGGCGACTGCCGCACGTCCTGCTCGTGTTAGTTTATTTTATATTCTGATCCGAATGCTGCGGAATGGAGGGATGAGTAAAAGGGAAGCCGTCGTTCCTCTCGCTGCTCTCGACGTGCTGTTGGCGGCGTATGCGTGCGCCTGTATTCGTCCGCCGCCGCCGCCGACTTGGTTCGCCCTTCAAAGTCGACGTGCGCTGGAAAATCCTTTAGTTTTCCCCGGCAATATTTTACTGGCCGGATGGAAGAGAACACACCGAGAGAAATAACGTGGGATTACCTCAGTGCGTTCCCCATGATTAGATTGTAAAATACTGGAAGTGACGTGTGCAAGGGTGGATAAATAAGACACATAAAACGGAAATGAAACAGATATAAAAATAGGAAAATGGCGGCTGTAAACTTACGCGCGGCGACTCTTATTCGTCCAGGGAACAATTGACAGTGTCATTTGTAGAAATAGCTAATTCTTATGCAAGTTTCAAAAAAATTCAATCATTGGAGGACTTGTGAATGAAGATGGTTAGGTGGTTGGAAAAGCAACGGAGATTGGTTTAAATTAGTTCGCTATGCGGTGGTGTCACAGGGACACAAATTTTCCTGGAGGATCAAATGACTCGGAAGTAAAGCTCGAAGGACTTAGGCCGTCTTACAGTTGGCATATCCTAGTTATCTCGTTTTATCTCTCGTCCATGACACACCGCAACACTGCGTTTCGCATGCGACGAGCGTCTTCGAGTCTTCTTTCTTGCAAAACCAGTTCAAATAGCGGGCTTGTCTGCAAGGATCTCGAACAAGAACTCCCTCATCCCGGAAGCGCTGTTTCTTAGACTAAAACCAAGAGATGCCAGGTGTCGCTGCTAAGCTGGCAGACGCTTCATTCGCTACCGGATCTATCCACTGTCACTCTTTACATCCAAAACTGGTCAATTGATTTCCCACGAGCTTCCTTATCCCTGCTTAGGCTTCTAAGGTTTTGCAGAAAAATTTTAAACTTTAGAACTTACTCATTTGTGAAACGTAGGTATTGGATGAATATCCTATCCATGTGGATTTATAAATTCATATAGAAAGATTTCATATAGAAGATCTTTTCTTATAAACTGAGCAAGGTACAAATGCATCACTTTTTCAATTTGCAAACAGATTTGCGTAAAGTCGCGTGAAAAACGAGCGGTTTGTTGGCTAAATCCGGTAACGATGGGTGGCATTATCCGAAGGTATTTTTATTTCAATTTCGCGCAATTCCGCTTGGCTTACTCTTAAATTAACACAGCATTAAGCCTTAATGGATTTTCGATATATTCATTTGATTATAACGATATTGGCTTTGTTGGACAACATTTGCATCGATTATATATTCATCCAAAAGCATGCAGATAATACATATCTGGTGTTAGGATCGGTATATATAGCTACCAAGCCAACAAAAAACTTTTGGGCGTTAAACACCACAACGGCGATTGTACATATCCATGCGGTAGGAGTTGGGAGGAAATGTTTCTGCTTTGCATTCTTTTCCATTTGGAAAACTCCACAGGTAGCTCATTCCGCCGTAATCACCTGAAAATTATACACCACATTACCTTTGCTCAATGGAACGTATACCCTTGTATTTTTATAACAAATGCAGGATATATCGACGATGTTCGTAAGGAATTTATAGAAAGTCTTGAGATAGATCTACATATAGTAAAACATATGAGCAAAGGAAGTTGAAAATAAAATAAATAGAATAGTACACCATAACTATTATTTTAACACCAATAACTTGAGGTATTACTTATTGTTAGTTGAATTCAGAGAGTGGAGTGTACACCCCATATGTTGAGGTAACTTCCTCAGAGGTGGTGAAGCGTGTCGTACAGCTCATAATTTCGTTTATGTTATGTTAAGATTACTTTTATGATAACATAAATCGACGCTTTCAGAAGTGGACAGTTTTATGATATTGCGCCGCTTGTTTGTCTATTCCTCGCGCATCGCGCGCAGAGCGAGGAAGATTCCTAGAATATCCTTACTTATAAACATTTCCAAAAAATATTACACTTGAATTTTTAATGATCTAAAATATCACAGGTTGTACATACAATGAAGCACTCAGCATTTTTCAAATGAGTTTCTCTAACATTTGGTATCTCTGCGGTAGTAAATCTTTGTCGAGGCAGTGTATGAGTGCAGATTGTGCGCCCCGCGGCCGGCGGCCGTCGGCGGCGGCGATGGCGGAGGGTGAACGCAAGCAGCTGGGGTGGCAGTCCCTTTTCGGTGTGCCGTCGCTTCTTTTGCAACGCGAAAACGCCACCAAGCCTTGATTGGCCCGAGCTCAACTAATCCCACTTTAGTCCCGGCGGTCGCTCCGGACTACCACCCGGAATATATTCCGGACCTTCTGACTTTAAACGAAATTGCTGCTGGTTTGCCACTGCGTCTGAATACTTCGCGAGTGTGAGGGTGCGCGGATGCGCTGCCGCCTCCTACGACTAACACCAGCGCAAGAGTACTCGTATTTCCTCCCGTTACTGTTGCCGGTCCCGACTCTCATTCCATACTCCACTCTATTACCAGCGCGTTTGTGTGCGGCTCACGAGCTGTGCAGCACACGGCATCGCCTACACAATATCGCATCAGGCGAAATTATTTGGGATTTCGTTTTAGTAAAGAGCAGCGCCGCCTCCACACATGAGACAGAGGGAGAGTCTGTTGCATTTGTGACTTCGAATGGAGTTGCTCAATTGTAGGAAGGAAGAAAGGAAGGAACGCCATCTTGGACATTTGGACATTATATTATCACCCAAACTCATTCCTGTTAATTAAATGTGTTAGAATTAATTACAGTCTAGCACTAACCAACATTCACCTATAATAGGTTAAAGAGTATAAAACCCATAACGAAAATAAATGTCTCAGTGATACTCTCCGGTCCTTCGAGTTTGAATTCGGGAGCTACGATAGTTACGATAAACTTACTTCTTCATCAGCTTCATATGTTCTTTTCTTTGGTGCAAAGCAAACGCTATCGTTGTCTGGTACGCGATGCCGAGCAGTCTACCAGCGCCTTGGTGCAAAGCGTCGCGACGCGTTCGGCATTCGAGTGAATCGAAGGTGTACGCGGTTGAAGGCGGTGGAGATTTATGGGTTGCCGCATAGACGGAAACAAATGGCTCGCGTAATCGATACTGATATCACAAAGAAGACCGATTTATCACCTGAACCTTAACGCAGACGAAGACAGGAGAATCACTTTGTGTCTAGGGATGAAAACTTAAACAAGAAATTAGCAAGCCAACAAGTATTTTTTAGCCGCGTACTTATACCTAAAAGCACTTAATCATCCTTAGGAACATAGCTGACTATATATTTAAAGTTTAAAAACGGTTTGAGCTAAGCATCCAGCGTTTGTGAGGCCTAGCAAAGCCACGACGTAAGCCCTCGAATACAATGAAAGGGAAATAAAATGCTTGTATCCACTCTGGGTCCTTTTCCGCACGTAATGGCGGTTAGATGTTGTTCGAGCTTGCTGGGGGCTGGTGGAGCGGCTGGACCTCGGTGGAGCGGGCGGCGCTGTGCAACTGTAAGCTTTTCGAGAGCGAAGAGCATCGGGACATTTATCATTTTATATTATTGCCACAATAAAACGCGCGCGACCGACCGCGCCGGCGTTATGAACGCGCACGGCGGCGTAAGGCACTCGGCAACGGCGGAGGCGCCGCCGCCAGCCGGCGCACATGTGTGTATGCGCGTCTGCCGGCGGGCGCGCACACGATTATTCATTTTGACTAGAACAAACAGCGGTGATTTACGCGAGGATGCACACTGGATTCGTAAAATTGCTTTCTTTAAAATATTCCTGTTTGTTGGGATTTTTTGCCAAAAACAAAATTTATAAATGTACAAAGTAAACATTACCATGTAAAAATCATTCCGTATTAATTTTATTTCTCCTGTAGTTTCTTAGCTTTGTGTTTGATTGTGTAAAATTATCCGATTCTCTATTGCACGTGGCATTGGTAACGTTATCGCGCTATTGTTGTCTACAACGTGTGATTACATTATAATCTTGTTTGGAACACTAATCCTCCGAAGGGAGCTTTTTACCCTCCACTGATAGTTCGTGCGGCGCGCTGTTAGCAGCGCCAGGAAGAAGGTCCTTCGACGTCGAACGTTGCTCATTCTGCGGCGGGGGCAACCCACCGAACCGAAAACGCATCATTAGAAAGGCAGGATGGAGACATAGTTAACTGTGCCATCCGGGGGCGGGCACGCGGCGTTTGCAGTGTCGGTGTTTCCAGCCGTAAACGAAGTTGTGCACCCGTATGATTCGATTATGTAATCTTGCGTAATAATTGAAATATTATTTTCAACCTTTGCCAACACAACACATTCTCCCAGTCATGAATTTATATTTTAAAGATAATGGAAGATAATGTCTTATAATGTCTTAGAATTTAAATATTATGTTGTAATGTAATATTTTATATTGTATAATTTATGTAAGTAATTATTTTCCGTTTTGCATCTCGAGATGCACTGGTTGTAAAGGTAAAGACGTCGTCGACAAATAGATCAAACTCCTGGCGGCAGCAGCGATCCGCAATTGAGTAGAAAGCTTTGGTAATGATCTCGAGTTGAGCCCCCTGGATGAGGCAGATATAAATTTGCGGCGCTTTCGCTAACCCGCTCACACTAGCGGCGGGCCGTCGCAGGATGTCCTTCTTGCTGATAGAGCCCGCGCCGCCGCCACGCGACAAAATGGCGTACGGCATGGCGTGCGCGGTTCCGGGCTCACCCTAGCCGCCGCCGCCGCCGTGCCAAGCGACTGCATGTTGCTATGACAACACGTTCCTTGGATCCAGTGCCTCCCAACGCTCTGTCGTCTTTTTTCATCTCTCCGAGAAGCGCACACGCTCGATGCCATTTATAACTATTAAATTTTCTCCACCGAGCTGCAGCAATTGTGAACGGAGACATTTCAATCAATCTGACGCGTTTAAAAAGCGCGGAGTCTAATATCAAATATATTACTCACTTTCTCAATACATTCATATTCGTTATTAGTTATATTATAATTATTAGTTATCAAAAATGTACTTGAAAAACTTATATAAACTCAACTGTTTTATACCTGATTTGTTTTGTGGGGTTATTAATGAGAATTCAGGAATGTGTGAATGTGTAAAGTAGTTATTGATACTTGCAGTATAGGATTCTGCGAAAACGCGACTTGCGCGTCGGGCAATAAAGAAGAATTATTAAGGAAACCTGTGAGCCAGCAAATCCAGTCAAACTTAGCAGCACAAGTTGGGGATCAATGGATCAAGACGCTGCGCGGACGGCGCGACGTCTACGTCGCCGACGCAAAAAGCTCCGCCACTGCTTCGTTTGATGAGCAAAAGGAGAAAAAGCTGCCTGTCCGTCTATCTTCTTCGTCTCGTCGACGGTCTCGCTGCGTGTTACAGCACTACTTATTATTTTATTCGTCATTTGCTTTAATTGGAGATTATTTTTTCTAGGCTCTCATTGCTGCAATTAATGTCTACATCCAAACCGAGAATAATTGAATAAAAACATATATTTTAATTTAGTAATAATTATTTATAGATATTAATTGTTTAAGGAACAGTACAGTGGTATTTTCAAACTTTCCAAATTAATAAATTTTAAGTCAACAAATCAAACAAGCAGCACCGTCTTTTGAATTGTAGCTTCATAACAATGTGATATATGTAATACCATGAAAGAAATCTGCAAACCTATAGTATTTCTTTCCGAATAGGTGTCTATACTGACCTCTATAGGTGAAACGCAGAAGCCATTAGCTAAAGCACGCATGGCGTCTCTTATACCTCCAGTAGTTTCTGTGACCCTAATCGAGGAAACCCGAAAAACAATGTGCACACAACAGGAATGGTCTCAGGCTGACGGTTTTTGCAGCATGGACGTTTTCCAAGTTTACGGAAACTCACGAAATCTGAATCTCGTAAAAATGCGCAAATTAATGAAATTTAGAGCAGTTTTTTTTATAATATAAGTTGTAATTTAAGTTTCTTCAAAATAATTTGGTATATTTTGTATTTAAGAAATTCTGCAGATATTTTGCTTGTATCAATTGTTGTAATATTGTTATAGTAATTAGTTCATATCAATTTATTGATTACAAAAATCTACTCTAGTTATAAATAGCGGAGCTTGTTTGAAAACAGAAAGTAGAAAATGGTAAACTTAGCTTGTTACAAGCTTACGAGCTACAGTCACAGAGTGCGCTAGAGTTGTTAAAGAACGTTTGCAGGAAACACCGCTTTGCACTTTGTAGATATTGATTTTCTTTTGGGTAGTTGAGCTATTCCTTATCAGAGGTTGGAATTGTTAAAATTTCAATTATTCAATTTACAACTTATGAGATTATCATATTCTTTACATATATAATTTTCCCAGAAATTGTTTGAAGAAAAACCGCTTTATTTAAAATCTATTTTCTTCTTGTAATACTGTAATAAAAACAACAACAAAGGTCACGTAAAAGCCTGGTAATACATAATATATTATGCATACTCTTCGCTTTGCTTAAAGAACAAGGGCTTTCGTGTATGCCAACAAAGAAATTGCAATATTGAAGTGATGATTTAGAAACACAAAACATGCTTGGCTATTCGAAGCACGTCCGAGTTTGGCGTGTGGATTGGACGAAATATATTTTAAAGTGGTAAATTTACCTTTAAAAAGAGAGCTACTTTATATGGTACGCAGGCATCGCCTGCTTTTGCCGCTGTTATTTCTTTGTGCTCCAAGGAGTGCAGTGCAAACCGCAGGGTAGACGAAATACGTCGGTTGATGGTGGAGGAACGAAAAGCCTGCAATACTTCAAACATTCGTTATGTATAGTGTTCGTCGTGCGGTTTTCAGATACATTGTTGTACTTGCTCTGAATTTAAATTATTCAATACCTGAAAGTGGCAAAGGAAAACGTCCACTCCAGTCGACTGGAGTCGAATTTGAAAAATATAGTTGCAGAAGAATAGCCACGATGTATGCAACAAGCTATTGTAAATTTGCAGTTTATTGTGCTTTAGCTACAATTGTAGAAGTTAAATAATTTCGGAATTCTATACAAATGTGAAAGAAATAGGAATGTTTAGGGTCCTGTTGCCCGCGTGAGTTCGTGCTTGTTGGTGTGGTGTGATCCACGAACTATCTAATAATAATTCGACACGGATTCGCGTGGCGAATTGTATTTGGCAAACTTTCGCAATAGCTTGATGCGCGCGAGGTTGACAGGCGTGCGGGGTCGAAGTTTGGCCCGCTCG
>JAODVP010000006.1:488893-508000 GCA_025400035.1 Tetradonia laticeps
CTCTGCTTAACCTAATTTATTGATTAAGTATAGTATATTACCGTAATTTTGAACTGATGATGAAGTGACAGCCGTAATAATACAATCTTCACGTTCACGTTCATTATGCCACACTTCCGGATTTTCCACAACGGAAGACGACCAAACAGACCAGGTATCTAAATCGTTCTCTCTCAGTAAACGTTTCCCAATTGCATTATCAGAAGTGCGCACTATCGGAATACAATTCGACACTTTTCCTTGATGTGATTGTGAGTTTCTCTGTTTAGCATTATCAACTTCCATTAATGCTCTTTGAGCATTGTTTGCCTGGTTCAAGTTCGTATTACCTTGAACTGATTGTTCCGTATGTTCAGCACTTTTGAGAATCGCATTAAACATGCGTTGTTTATTCGACAACCGACTGAAAATCACGTATCTCTCCGGCTCGGGAAGTCTTTCTGTGTTTCTAAGTTCGTAATCAGCTGAATGTATAGTAGTACAAGCAAGCCATGAGCAGGAGAAATATTTCTTTAGTTTCTTGAAAAAACTATTCGATGCACTATGCGATAAATTTGATGTATGATTAGACTTAATTGAGCCGTAGCAAGTTGTATGCGGCATATTTAGAATATTAAATAGCCTAATATAAAAATGGAGATTATAATATCCGTGTGTGTTATATCGAGTTTGAAATACGACTGGTTCTACACCATTGTGTTTTTGATAAAAACAAATAAAATCCAACTGATGATTCAGTCTACTTCCGCAGAATTATGTTCAAGATCTGCGGTACTTTTCGAATTGTGGTTTCCACCGTTTTTGATCTAATCAGGATTATAAAGAAAAAATATATAATTTCTTAAGATCGAAATATAAATGTTAGAATAGCACAGCAAGGTTCACTTCGTAGAAGAAAATTTTATCCATAGTTTCAGTCACTATGTGAATTAATTAACAAATGCAGTTATAATGTTGCATGCTGCGAAAACAGTACGCTTGCATAACTGTAAAAGGATGCAGAATAATAACGTTCTATGTTGAAACTACTCTGCGAATTCTCGTATACAAATTTGAATGCACACCTCGCACAAGCCAAAGAATGTGTTTAAACACAGCGTGTTCAGTTATTATTGTTGCAAACTCGCGTTTTACATTCCCCTCTCGGCTATTTCAGTTCATATTACATTATGTTTTATTCACTTCTTCTTTGTTTTCATAATTCCACAAATTAGGGTGCATTTTAGGCTCTTAGTTCAATTCAATCGCAAATGTTTTATTAATTGTTGAGAAATGTTTGTTATTTGTTTATTAATCCATAGAAAATTACACCAAACACTAATTATAATATTCAGCAATTCCGCTCTTATCTGTATCCTGTTCATTAAATAATTGCGCTTCACATGTGCAGATGAAGCGGGGAAAAGAAAGTTGAATTTCTAAATTTATAATAACCAGTTTTCTTTCGACCTCAACGACAGACATACAGAATACGGGAAAAATGTTTATGTTTAATCACTGGAAATTTTACTTTTAACTCTTTGTGTACCTGTGTCGTTCACACATCAGTGACATGAGTGACGGTAACGTAGCTCAACAATACGTCATTCATGTCAGTTGAACGGATCACATTTGCATTTAGTAGTTGTCGTCTTTCTCCGTAGTGCAGCTTATAGTTTTGAACTACATACTTTCTTTTTCTTTTTATTACAAGCGTAGAATGTACTAATTAAATTATATAAATTGAAAGCGATATGTCGTCTAACAAGGTTTAGGAAGTATTTGCGTTTATATGGTATTCCAAGTGTAGAATGACGCAAAACATTAGTATATTTCTTTTTATAGGTACTCTGTATAGGAAATATGGTAAAGCGTATTCATTTATTTTATAGTTAACGCTTTTTAAATCAGGAATTGATAAATTACCTTTAAATTTTGAACACAACAATGATATTATACGGGTACTTGAATAGTGCATTCAAATAGTTTAGTTTGTAGTTGCAAAGTTTAATTGCCCATGTTCCTAAAACTATTATCAGTTTTTTTATCACTTTATTATACATAGATAAGTTAGTGTATTGTTTGAAGCACTGATACCTTTGTATGGTTTCAGTACTGAAATCGAATAATATAGGATATATAGTAGTATCTCTTAAGGGTTTGACCAGTCCTCAAGAAATAATTTCAACAATTTATTCTTTGAGCACGAAACATGGAATGGAATTTCTCGATCTATTTTTATAAATGTCGTATATAGCTATTTGAGGTACAAAAAATATACATTGTAGGATTTTGTTTAATATTTCGTCAGTAGAAGGTTTATGCAAACAAAGATTCTATTTTCGACGAAAAATCAGCTGTAATTATTTATTTATTTATTATTATTTGGGAAAAAGTTGTAATGATAACAAAAAAACGTAGGTACTTTAATAGAGAATGTTACTGAAGCAACCATTAAAATTTTAATTGGTTACATGTGCTTGTCTCTTATTGTTAGTACATACTTCAGTCGCACGATTTGGAAAATATAGTTTCGAGAAAAATGCATTAAAATGTTTTACGCACTGATAATTTTGTCTACGCTGCCTGCTATCGACAAATAACAATGTTTTTCTCTATTCTACCAATTAAATAATGTTTTTAGTTCCATAACCTGTAGATACTTGTTGCAAAAAAACAAAATAACGATTTTTGACCAACCTAAATTGGTCTAACTGTTTCTATACATAACATAGTCAATGTATTTCCGCAAGTTGTGGACCGTAACCACACCTAATTTATTGCCGCATAGCTAGTTGCTATAGCTAAAAATTTATAGTAATGTTAAATGTTTATGAGAAATAGAAAAATGGACTAGCACCCCGTACCATAGCAATTATCCTCTGGGTGAGGGGGCAACTGCCTTTAATTTACCTCTTTTCTGTAAATATACGTATAGCAAAGCAATTGCGTGAGGGGGCGAAGCCCCCCCTAGCCCCATAGGCTGCTACGGGCCTGCTAGCACCTCACAATAACTGAAAACTTCAAAAAGTAACTGGATATATCAAAAGTCTTACAATATGCTAGCAACAAATAATAAAATCCTAATAAACTTATACTTCTCCCCTTTCCATGCGCCTTATAATATGTATCACCATTTTATTTCTATTTTATTATCAGAACCTGCTCTAGGGTACATTATAAGATTTTACCATATAGGTTACATGTTTAAATAGCATTGTAAAGATATCAAACTTGTACTATAATTAAAACTGGATTACATATTCACATATTTTATCATTATTTACTGGATTCCCATAATAATATGAAGGTCATAACATAAATTTCTTCAAGCTACATTCAAAATATTTCTGGAATTTATGTTCTGTTCCCCATCCATACTTTCATATTTAAAAATTGGACATACATAACTATTTTGAATATTCTATACAGGTATTCTTGTTGTATGAGCTTGTTATTTGAGTCGAACATTGAAAGCGATAATACAAAACACGCTAGTAATGCAAAGGTCAAATAAACCAAACAGTCCTTACAATTGCTAGTTATGTATTTCAAAATGGTATTTTTGTGATTAACATTAAACATGTGATGTATGATTTGTCGAGTATAATTTTAAGATGTTAGTCCTTTCTTTCAAAACAACTCGACTCATTAAATTGCATGTTATGTTATATATACGTCGTGTACATCACAATCGCGATGATTCACTGATTGCATTGAAGGAATGTCTTTGTTTTAAAGAACAACCTAAGATACAATATACTATTTGCTATATTGTACTCTAAAATATATTATTCTCAATTGTTCTTCTAGTTGATAAATATTTCTACATATTATATGCACATATTGGTTTTCTAACAATGAACTAGGGGAATTTAATTAAATTAATAACGTAATGTAAATTTAATTCCAAATATTCGTGACAGTATGTATAACCAAATTAAAATACTGTACTGAAAATAATTAAATTTTGTTACCAGCGGTTGGTTCAACATAAAAAAAATACCTATTTTACACTGGGGCCTTAATATAGCTGATTAAGGCTTATCAATATTATTAACACTTACAATTAGTCATGGTTTCAAACACATGCGAGTAGTATTTAGATTATAGTAAGACTGTCATGAAACATGAGTTATGACCAAGTGTATTGTATTACTGTTGACCTATTTGCCACCCACTAGTAAACCAATGCACAACAATACATTTGCAAGCAATTTACTAAACCAATATATTTGTTATATGTTAATTTGTTCCGTCTCTCCCAAATATTAATAGAACTCTTTTCATAATACGAAGTAATAAAAAGGGCTAATTCTCAGAGTACTGCAGCGGACTTAAATTGTCTTGAAATTTCAAGGCGTCTTAATAAGAATCCGAATTCTAAAATGCATAAGATTCAGCTTGGTGAACGAAATAAAATACCAACTTTACTCTGAATTAACAGCACATAAAAGTCGTTCATTCAACCTAGTATGTAATATACAAGAGTTGCAAGGACATTAGGAAATATTTAACATAATTACCATCAACGATTTCAACTTCCATGTGTATCAAATATTTCAACATAATTTACCATAGGATTTGAACCTCAACGAATCAACGAAGTGGAAAATGGGAGCAAATACTGCTGTGCTCCATTGGCAATTGGTTTTAATTGCCTTAAGACATCAAGACTAAGTGAATAATTGATCTTTTAATAAACAATAAATAGCTTGGCAATTGCGGGCAGTTAATTAAATTTCATTGCTTGCTTAAAACGCAGTTTATCTAGGTTTTGAGGAGATTTACTCATTATGGAGTGTCACTTGCAGCCCGCGGAGAATTGCAGAATAAGACTATAAAAGCAGCTGCAATCGCTCATGGCGAATCAAGTACGTTTCTTAATTAAAAAGCTGGTTAACAACATCCAATTAGAATCGTAATAGGCCATTCAATGCATTACAGCATTATATTGTGGGAAAGTATATTTTAACTGAAATATTCGCAATTATTATAATAACTGCATTCCTGTAATATATACGGAATCTCAGCTTTGTGATTTAAATGGGTAAAGTTGAGAGAATGTAAACTGTAGATCAACAAAAATAGGATATTCGATAGTGAAGTGAAAGTTGCAAGACCAGTTTCACCAAATATAAATAAAATCTAATTTAAAACCTGACAATTCGTTTAGTATTTGTTGGTTCACTGGTGTAAAGGAAAACTCAAGTGTAAATACAGCGTGGATAGTGCAAATTTGCAACATACTACCATCTAGGTCAAGGTGAGTTGTCGTCTTTCGAGTATAATCAACTTCTTGCAATCCGTTACTTCGAGAAACATCTCTCTGCACATAAATTCCTTACACATAAATTCTACTTAAGTTGTGATACTTGCAATCACACATGTGGAATATGCGGATATGCACATGCGGCCTTAATCTACCTCTAGAATTGATAGCATTGAACAAGGTTATATCAACGGGAATAAACATTATAGCAGTGATTGGAAATGCCGTTGAGAATTCCAGCCAGTATCAGCTGTTGACAGTAATAAAAAATAACAGTCCAAACATTTACATACATCAACTTAAACAATTAAAACGTGGGTGGAGTGGCATTGACATTTGCAGACTAGTGTGTTATGTGCGTTTGCATAATAATGAAGTTCATAAGACCAGCGATCAAAGAGAAAATTGGTGTTACCATCAGATTAGCTAACTCACCAGTTGGAGTTGTAAGTACAGTAGATTGTTGCCTTCTTCCACGTCTTTGAGGTGTAGGCTGCAGCCCTGGAGCGGACACAGCACGCTTAGGAACACTACTTGTGATAAGTCTACTAAAACCCGGGGGTCTGTAACGCGCACTTTTAACATTGTTCTGAGGTGGAAAGTGATGCATTGATTGCGCCTTCTGCATACTACTGCTTGCCGTGCTTGTTGGCAATCGAGGCAACGAGTTAGTTGTAGCTGTGGTAGATTGCAAAGAACGGGGAAGCGTTGAACGGTTTTCCAGCTCATCTTCTTCATCATCCTCCCCATCTGCAGACCCACCTGAACCACAAGAAGCATCAGGTACACTTGAGCGACGTCGGGAAGGTCGTCCACTTGCAACCCACAATTTGTCCTCACTATTTGCACCACCAATGCTTCCACAACTACGAACGCGATCTAATTGTTCCCTGCTCAGACTCTTGTTACTGAAGAGAAGATCACCTGCAGATCGGCGTTTGGCTGCTATAGCTAGAGCGGAAGCGGATGCAGAGCCTTCTCCTCCAATAAGGGATAACTTATTCCGGCTGTCAGTTGCTAATAAGGCCGACTCAAAACTTCCCCTCCAACTAAACCTCTCACAATCTGATGTTTCTCGTTCTTCTGCAATATCAGATACCGATTGGTGGTGCGCTCTACCCTCACTGACCAGAAGATCATGAGATTTACTTCTAGGGAGCAAATTGTACGGAGTTACGTCATCCAAACCAGCCAGTTTATCGTTTATATTACTATCGGAAGTACTATCGTCGTCTTCAGTAGTTGTAGCTGACAATGAAAGTTTTGGGTGAGTTCGCCGATGATACCTTTGTTTAGGACTATTGGAAGCATGACTTTCTCCACTAGAAACTTCATGCATCAAAGCTACTAGTCTACTACCTATGTGATGCATGACCTTGGCAATCAATGGCGGTGAGTTGGTTTTATTATCGTCAGTATCACCAGTAGCAATTTTTTCGAAGGAAGCCACAAGTTTTTGATAAACAAATGCAGTTTCCCTATTAAGACCTTGTTTTTCTTCTAATATACCGCCATCACCTTCGTCACCTTCATCATCCACACTAGTATCAAACTTATTGATTATTTGCTTACAACTATCAGATATTTGCTGCTGAAGGACGGATTTGTTACAAACAGCGTTGCCTTCCAAGTCGCTGCTTGTGTAATCAGACGAGTCGTATGAATCACTCCACGTGTCCTCGCTACTAAGGTATTCCACGATCTCGCGCACTTGATCATCACGGATACCCGGAATTGTCTTCATCAATCTAGTCAGTTCATTTTCGAAATATACTAATTGAGGTGGTTTACAACGATTTTTAAGGCGAGGGCTTGGTATTGGCTTTGGTGATCCACGAGGACCACCCATAATTGGAGTGGTTGGTTTGGAGGTGTTATTAGAAGCAACCATTGTCTTAAAGAACTGCCTCATTTTACACATCATCAAGTTGGTTTCTTCATCTGAACTCCAATTGTTGAAACTATCTTTTCGTGTTAGTGATGTGGCTGGAGGAGTAGATTCTGTGATGCGTTCATCTACTCGCTTCTCTTCAGATATATTATACAAATTCATGCGTAATTCGTTGCGATTATCACTTAAAGTTAGTTCGTTGTTATTATCACGTGTATCTTTATTTAAGTCATCGTTGCTTCCTATAAAACCACTGTCACGGCTTTGTTGCTTATTGCGATTGTTGAAATCGGATGTGAATGCCTCCAAAGGTTGCGGGGTCTTATGTCCGTCATCTTCAGAGTCCTCATTGACTTCTTGCGTTGTTTCCAATAATTTGGTATCTTCTGATGGAGAAGAGGTTCCATTGCGTTTTTTGTTCTTTTTTCGCTTGACTGTATCAAATTGACCATCACTTCTATCAAAGTTGGAGTCATCATATGTATCAGTATCGGAACTGGAGGATGCCTCCTCCAACTGGTCATTAGCTTCAGTGTTTGATAAGTCCGGATTAGAAACAATGAGATTGTCCAAGGAAGATGAATGCGATCTGCCTGTTCCTCTAGCACGCACCAATCGTTTCCTTCGTTGCTCTGGGCTTGGTTTACCCTCACTGTCACTGCCCACAGAACCATCAGAATCCCTACGTGCTGATTTGAAGTTTGTGAAGCCACTAAGAAAATACTTCTCCAATCTGGAAGACGCAAGCTCAGCAGGATCTGTATTGCTCTCATCGTTGGTTGGTTCTTCAGGGCCTACATAAGAATCTAAACTTTCACTACAAATACTGCTAGTTTCTGAAAGTGCATCATCACGTGTGGCATTACCATCCCCAAGCCCAAAGAAGAAATACTTTTCGAGATCCGTGGCAGACTGGGGACGTCTTTTCGTAGTAGTCGTTTCAACTTCACTTTCTTCACAACTCTCTTCGATAATTGTGTGAAGAGTAAAGTCAATGGCAGTGCGGTGGTATCCCCTAAGCTCATCCTCATGATCAATAGCAGCCGTGCAATGAAGAACTTCCTCTCCCGAAGAAGAATCATTGGAATCAAACTCTTGATCATCATGACTCAAGTCTTCTACCCATGAATCGTCGTCAGCCAAACCTTCTTCAAGACACACTACCGCAGATAATGTATCCGCGCCTGTTATCACGGTGACATTTTCAGCATCTTTGATATCAGTGTTTCCAACGCCAAGTTCAACGCCGTTTGTTGTATTTACGACCTGCGACTTTTGTGCGTGTGCGAGCAGATCGGCCGCGCCAACAAGCGTGATATCTTCATTGTCTTCCACCTCCAACACTGCTTCATTCCTTGCATCATTTATGCGTAATTCCTTTGCGACGAACGTCTCCGTTGTTTCGGATGCAACAGGTGGTCGCTGTTCATTCTCTACCATTAATGTAAAGTACACTGCGTCGGTGGCGGCGACAGTGTCGGTTGCGTTTGAATCGGTATTATCGGACGACCGTTGTGCGCTCGTCTGGTCTTGGCAGTTTGTATGACGCACTACGATGTCGTCATCTTTATCGGCTACCAGTGTTGTTGTGTCGGACGTGACCACGCTGACAGGTGCGTACGGCGGCGGCGCCGCCGCGTCCTGCGTGATCATTATCAGGCTCGTATAGCGCGCACTGTTGTTCGCGTGTCGCAGCGGCGACGTAGCGGCATACGATTCATGCTCGACCGAGACTGCTGCGCCGCGCGCACCTGATCGTTCGCCGAGGCAACGTGTGTCCGCTTCGTTTGCGAGCCCCTCCTTCGCTACAACCGCATCACTCAACTGTAGCCTAGCAGGAATGCCGCGCTGCGTAACGGATCCACGATCACCGGAGCGGAGCCCCGTGTTTTCGTTCCGCTCACTGACGGCGCCCTCCCCAACTTCATCAGAACATGCGTCATCAACCTCTTTTTCTTTAACGCACCCACCTGAAACTGCGGATTCCATTTTGGCGTATTCCACATGTTGTATTCCGTCTTCTTCAACCGAACTGTCACTTAACATTGGTTCATTATCACAATCCGCTTCACATATCACAGGTGTATTAGGTTTCACTATTTGGAACACTTCATCATCGAGTGGTTTAATTTTGGTTAATATTATATCAAAGTTGCCATCCACATCAGTATCACTGTCAGATGAACTATCACTCGAGTTGCCAACATTCACCACATAAATCCTTGAACATTTGCGTTTCCCCTTTTCCTTGACAACCTCATTGTCTAACTTCATCTCACTATTGCTAGTATCCTCTTCGAAGTCATCCGAATCTGAATCGGACGTACAACTAAGTTCCTCCATTACTCTCAATTCATTCACTGGACTATTCTTACCACTTACACAATAACGACGTGATTTAATCGATTTTGTCACTTTGCTTACGTACTGCATGTCTTCATCCTCCTCACTGTCTGTGCAGGACGTGGATGATGTTTCTGAGTCCAGTTTTTTATCACTTTGTAAGTATCCTTCAAGGTCCGTGGAATCATTTTGTGGAATTAGGAACTCTTTTGATTTGGATATAGGTTGTTTACTGCACTTATCGTGCTCCTTGAGCTTCATTTCTTCTGCGTTGTCTGCTACTTTGAGGGGTACAGTTGAAACTGTAGCAGTGTCACCCGCAAACGTGTCGTTTAAGGTTGGGGAGCATTGGGCAGCCGAGTCATCCACTGCGTCTGCTTCGGCTTGAGTTTCACAACCTTTTGATGATCCGGTATCGCTCTGCTGCTCGCCGGAATTACCGCTGGCTGCGTCGATAGTCGCTGTGGTCTGCTGCTGCTGTTGCTGAAGCACCGAGGCAAAAGGATTGGGTTCGCCGGCGTTGATCAATGGCCAAAAGATAGCTGCTTGATTGAGGTAGGCGCACAACGCCCGTGGTAGCAAGCGTAGCTGGTTGCGTAGCGCTTCTAGAGTTTCAGGTGTGTAAACAACCAACTCGTTCGGATGCCAGTGCGACATTGGTACCGGAATAGGGACAGGAACCGGAATAGGCACATACTGCGTCGTGCTGCCACCGATACCAACACTACTCCCTCCACAGTTTTTACATTGCGTGCGCTGAGGCGTTTCGATACTTTCCTGGTGCACACATTGAAGAGACGCATCGTCGACGCCGACCGCATTGCTGCCACCCGGACGCACTTTTTCCTTTTCTTCATTCTCCACTTCCCGCGACGATGATGACGAGGGCGATCTCGAATCAAATCTCACAATATCATCATCTGTGCCTGTGTCCGTACCGGATTCACGGACGTTTCTTCTGAACACTAATGGGGATCCAAGGGGCGAGTCTGCTAATCCCTTACGATAAACACTTGGCGACCCAAATGGCGAAGTGGTCCAAGATAACATTGGTTTGCTCTGACCAGGTGTTCCACCACCTGGTTCAAAGTAGTCCCAGTCACACTCATCAAACGGATAACTGGAGCTTGTAGTTGTACTGTCGTTGTCATCTGGATCTTCTTCTTTGGAAGACGAATCAGAACTGATGAAAACCAGCTTATAGTCGTCGCTATCGGGCAAGAGGCTGTCCAATAGCTCGGGATCGTGCTGTGTGCCTCCGCGC
The DNA here is from genome assembly GCA_025400035.1 of Tetradonia laticeps. Classification (NCBI taxonomy): domain Eukaryota; kingdom Metazoa; phylum Arthropoda; class Insecta; order Coleoptera; family Staphylinidae; genus Tetradonia; species Tetradonia laticeps. The sequence goes on from JAODVP010000006.1 coordinate 499,643, forward strand.
CGCCAACCTAGTCGCATACAGTCGCGAATGAACAAAGACATGTGTTACAATGAAGGAATAAATTCTTGCGGAGAGCCAGCAGTTACAATGCGTGTGTGGCTGTGTGTGTGTGTGTCAGTCCCTGCCCTCCACCCAACATGCGGACCACGAGTTTAAGTGCTGCAGCGCCCACGTTAAAATTGCCTTGTTATGGGCATGCATTATAGCAGTTACTCCTCCGTCCGTATTTATATATTTGTGCTACACGCCTGTTTGCATTTTAATGCAGAAGGCTTGTTTATTAGTCAGCAAAGGGATAGAGCACTTCAGTCACCCACAAGGTATTCCAACCGCCCCGTAATCGCCAAACAACTTACTACATATAGAGGCGCTTATGATGTCATGCAATTTTATTAATGAAAGTTAATTTCAGTATAACGTGTATAACTTGAGTCCCACATAAAATACACTTAACTTAGTTTATGGTAGGCAATTAATAATACACCAGCATATTATTAGCATTTACACCAAGCCTATTTTTATTAATTTATATCGTGTTAGTTCATTATTACACAGAAATTTAGATGAATTTAAAAGAGAAAAATCATCTTACCAGATTCGACAGCTTGCATTTTCCTCAGATCTTGTCTTCTTCTCCGAACTGTGACTTTTCGAAAAACGGTACCACTTATAGGTTCAATGTCACATAATTCAATCGGGGAGTCTTCATTTTCTGTTACCTGGATTTCCGATCTTACTAATTTTCCTGTAGGAGAAGGAATAGGAACATGTCTTGTTGTTCCACCTCTCAACAATATGGGATCATCCGAGGCTTTGTCATTGTGCTCCGTTGTAAAGCTAACACGCTTTTCGCTTAGACGACGGGTAACACTTGAGCTGTCCTCTGACCTGCTAGTCTCGAAAAGCCTTCTTGTGTTCACTTTTCCCGATTCTCGTTCGTGTCCTCCATCGGACTTCGCATGCTGTAATCTACGCTTTCCCTTCGTTACCTTTAGTAGATCCATCGTGTCGCTATCAGACGCATCCGATTCCGAGCTGACCTCCACTTTAGAATTTTTCCTCTCTTGAGCATACTTAATTAAAGGATTTACTCGAGGCTTTGATGAAGTCGCCCTCTTCACTGTGGTCACATTCGAGTTATCGACAGTGAAATTGTGCTTTAGGGACAAAAATCCAAAAGAATCCGATAGGTCTCTTAAAAAACTCAAGGACCTGCCTGTGAATGGTTCAGTACTTGAATCGTGATACACATCCTCAGAACAACGACGCCAAATTGAAGATATCCTTACTCCAATTTTACTAGGCTCGTGTTGGGCATGGTGTGAATTCGTTTGTGTGCACGAATTTATTTTCGGGGGAGTAAGTGGACGGGGTTCCTGTGATCGCACAGGTATTTTAGGCAGTATCTTCCTCTTACATGAACACTGAGGACCTAATTGTTGATGTTGTATTAGAGTTGGATAGTCGTTGACGTCGTTCGTGCGAGGCAGACTTCGGTACTGCCGAAAAGCAGAATTTCCTCTTATAAAACTCCAACTACAGGATGGACCTAAAACCAGAATAAGGTTATACGATTTAATTGGGTTGAAGTCAATGTAAATCTTACTGGAAATCGTCCAGGAGCGATGGAGGGACTTCTTGACAATGTCATTGGATGAATTTTGTCCTCGATTATCTCTCCGCCTGCTGGGACGCCGAACAAACTCATTCATCCACTCACCGGTCGCCGCTTGGATTTCCCTGTAACCATTAGGACCGCATGCCGGTTATAACTCACTTTAGCAATAAAGCTCAGTCAACACTAGTCCTAATGTGCTAATGATATTACGCACTCCAATCTGACATTTAAACCACACTCACCACCAAGGCATATACTACTAAGTTCAACATCGACGAGTAACAGCACACTCTCAGTACATCCATCTCATCAATTAAGCATTCTGAACAATCAGTAATAATAATACTTGCGCCGACAGATGAATCATTCACCCACATAATTTCCCATGGCGGACGATGCAGCCATTGATGTGATGATCGTGACGGGTATGACTCCGAATGGCAGTAGTGTCGAAATGTTAATGGTCGGTACAATTATTATTGTCATTGAGGATTACTTATGGGCACATGGATGGCACAACGACACAATGATATTGCGAATCTGCATGAACAATGCAACGCCTAATCGGGTTACGAGGATGGCGGTTTGCTGTGGGATCCTTACATGTATTTGTGGCACACGGTGCACACCCACTCGTATCCAGAGAGATTGTAGACCCGGCAGTTCTTGCATACGCGGAATCTGCACGCTCGGCAAGGACAGCCGCGATTAAAAACGCGTCCTAGCTCGACGCGGCACCTCCCGCATGAATGGTCTGGATCTGGTCCCTTATGTTCGGCGCGGATGGCGCCTTGTTGCCGAAGTATCTGGAGTTCTGCCTTAAGTCGCCTAGAAGGGAAAATCCTATTCAGTTGAGAGACAGTAACAGTATCTCTGGGTTTAAATTGAATTAGTACCATAAATATATAAGTAAATTATCTATTTTCATCACAATCGTAGTTGTACAATTGTTATGGGGGTTCTATTAGTACATATTACGATTCTCACATGCAATCAGATCGCAGATAAGGTACCTATCTCCATAAAATGTCATTAACACTGAGTTTTAAGTAAACATGATAACGCCTTACAATATAAACGCATTGCCGAGTTTATCTGTAATTAAAAACACCAGCAAATCATTTAGCAGCTGATAAGCAGTTCGATCATTGGTGTTATATGGACCGTTCATCAAAATGTTTGTTCCAGAATCAGGTAAATATATCCAAGTATGCACTAGGAAACACAATATTTAAATATTTCTATTAGATGGATCCCCTGCTGAAAATACAATATTTCTTCCGAGCATGTTACGAAAAAATGGAGGTAAATTTGCAGTTACTGTAGCCCATGCCCTTTTGAACCAAAAGAAAACACCTGGTGAACGAAGAAAACCTGATGACAATGAAGTCCAAGCGAAGCCATGTGATGACACCACAACAGCTGACTTACCTTCAACAGTTGATGGAAATTTGAACAAATTAGGATCTAGAATGTACATGTTCCAAAAACACAAAACTATGGATTTGGAGTATGTGTTGGCAAAAGACCCACTTGCACAAACTGAATCTAATACAACCATATCAACTGACACAAATACCTTATCACCTGCAGAATATACAAACACAGATATCGACACTTTAGATAGTGTAAACCGACAGGCACTCCTAAAGGATGTACGAGCCCACCGAGCTAAAGCCCCTTCAACGCGTCCAAAATCAACAGTTATTCTGAAGGAACAACTTACTGCATCTAACAACCTATTTCATGCTGAGGCAAAAGATTCTACATCAAACCTTCCTGCAGTAAAGACGGAAGAAGAAAAACCTACTGTGAAATTGATGAAAATTGCATGTGACCAAGCCGAAGCGGAAGCAATACGTCGACAGAATCCTCTTAGAAACAGATCGGAACGGCCGCATTCAATTGCAAATACCTTAGTCCTTACTGATAAATCTTCCGACAACAAAATAACAACCAGAGGGAATAATGAAGTAGGCAGAAGTAAGGATAGAAACAAAGTTATTGCTAAAGGGCTACATCATTCAAAGTCGACTGAAGTTCTGAATTCGAATGAGAGTGAGGTACTTGACAAACCTGAATCTTTTAGTAGCACAAAACTGGAGAAAGATAATGATGTTGTTGATAAATTGACAGTCCGGAGCATGAAAAATGTTACAGTTAGTTTAGCAAAAAGCGTGAAATCCATGGAAGGCGAGCTATCAAGCATGAAACTGCAATTAAGTCAACTTGCGCAGTTAATTCGAGAAATGGAAGAGCACGATAAGAAGTAAAACAAATCACAAGATTGTTCCTAAATTCTTATTGTATAAAATCAATATACGAGTAGGTATTAAGAACAGTATATTACTTCTTTCCATTTAAAACTCTTTGCGCACCAATTTAATTATAAATGCATTAACTTCCTGTGCTTTCCCATTACTTAGAAACTCAGGATGGTACTATATCCAATTCACAATAGTCTGCCTATGTTAATAACTCCTGTCTGCAGCACTACTGCTGAAATCTTAATGAGGAAATAAACTTGTCCTGGCGTAATAGCAAAAAATTCAAAAGTAATTCTTGAGGTACGCAAGGGAAATGTAATTTTGCTGTGGATAAGAGACACCAGTATTTTTATAATGAGAAACTCTAGTAGAAGATGATAGGTTGCTGAACGTTGAACTTGTACCGAGTCTAAATAAGTTATGCATGACACCAACAATTGTTGGAATAGTAAATCTGACGCATTCCTGGCGTACTGTTGAGAAGTAGCATTTTTTCCCACATTATAGATCAATTTATGCAACTTGCCGGATCGTTAAGTTTATAAAGTAAAATTACTTCCTTTCATGCTATATCACGTGCATTTAATATAATTCACATGGCCGTTAATTGAAAACTTAAAGTAGAATGAACTTAATTCTGTTTATATAGTCACAGCAATTGTTTTATTACATTTTTTACATATAATGTGTACCATTTGTGTTCCATAACCATTTTGGGAGTCTCATGTCGTAATAATATAAACAAATGATTACTAAACAAAGACTTCCTACGGTTGTAGTTGAAAGGATGACATTTAAATATGTACATAGAAATACATATTTAATAAATTTCATTTCTGTAGTGTGTAAGTCTACCGGATATGATCTGTTGGTTTCATTCCTTGAACAAATAACTTAAGCCATTATATATTCCACTTCCTGTAGAGTTTCTGGGACGAAAAGTATCGTAAGGCATACAATCTAAATTTGAAGCCTTTCTTCAATAAATCATACTCTAGCGGCTAGAGTCTAGCCTAGTGTACCCAACCGGCTCAACGAGAGAATGAAGTTCGACGGTTTACTCTTACTTGTTGCTGCTCGTTGTTTGCTCCGTTGGCGGATGCAAAAAGGACAGACGTGCACGCGATTTATCAGGGGGGATTGTGTTGAGCAACCACAGCACGCGTCGAACGATAGAAACGCGAGCGTCGCCGGCTTGCGAATCGATAGGATACGTGCGCGTTGGCGTTCGCTGACAGTCTCTGACATACTTTCCATTTTCGTGTTCGCCTGCCGCAAACGGCTGCCATTTAGGCACACAGGATGCCGACTCGTAGCACTATGCTTGCCGCTGCTAAGGACTGCAACGCAACGCCGGAAGACCTGGGACAACAAGGAAGGAAGCAGACGCGATGTCTGCGCCGAGGGGATATATTCTCGACTAGAATGTAACGAAGAGACAAAGGCAGCGCCAGATAAAAATGCGATCGGTATTGTTTAAACTTCACAAAAGCTTTCAATTTATTTCGAAATAAACTTAAGCTACTTTGTGAGATCTCTTGAATACACTTAGAAACTAAAGTATTGCTTACGAGTGTATAGGTAATATGAGTAATAATAGTTGAGCAAACGTATTATTAAAAACAAGGATATTAATATTCGTGTGGCGCCTATCAAGGCCAAATAATTAACTGCTAGGTACTAGTTTTTAATAGAAGTCTGCAATTATGTCATCCCAATTTTGAATATTACAGACATATTTAGGTAAACCGTCTTCCGTGGTTACGTCAAAATTAAATACCAACTGGTATAGCCCGCGGGTAGACGTGCTCTCGAGATAATGAGAATAATCTACGGTGTTATTGTTATACTGAGGTCCCCTGAACGCCTGGAACATTTATGCGCTGCATTGCGTCACTGGTATCATCTCGTGGATTATTTGAGTCTATATTATGAGTGATGAGCAAAAATAAACCCACCAAGCGTTAATAAAGCGTGCAATTGTTACCGCCTTTAGATATTGCAGGATACACGTACTATGTTCGCTCGTGAAGTAAATTTTAAAAACCCATGAAGAAGCTTACTCATAGAGATGACAGGTGAGGAGGTAAGGTTGATGAACCTGAACGGAGTGACGCGCCGCAAAACATTGAAACAGACTTACATGAACAACTTGTTGAACCTGCTACCAGCTGGGAACGTCTCGGATGCATATAATAATCGTAAACACCTATATCTACATCCTGCAAATTCAAGAGCAACTACACGACAACCTCCTTAAGCTCAGATATTTGTTCCTTGTAGCTTATTTGGGTAATTCTTTAGTTTAAACTTCAATTATATATGAACTAAGGATTACCATGAATAACCCAGTATAGCTGGTGGTATTCTCTGGTATATACTCCAAAGAAACCTGGCAGTCTCGAGGTGAATAAGCGACCAAGAAGGCACGAACCCGTTTCACAACCAGACTCACTTAACCGACTGCGCGGACCGCACTCAACGACACATTCATTCCGGCTAGCCTGCATCTACCTGATCTGCTGGTGTTTGCCTGTGTTGGTCACTCCGGCCGATGGACGTTCGTTTCTTGAGCTCACACAATCGCCGCCGCAAGTCAGCCACAATTCTGATTTTCCACACCGCACCAGCGTTGCATTATAATGCAACCCACACTATTTCAATTGTCACTACTGGCTAGCGAGAAATTAAAGGTGTGCAAACTCACTGCACAGAGGGCTATAGAGCAAAGTTACTCGCGTTTGTGATTTAGTCACACTCATACTATTGGCGTCCCAGAATAGTAATCCCAATCGTGTTGTGATATATTACTTACTTGGACTTGTTTCAAACTGCAGTAAACTTTAATGATCGTGACTGTGATTAGTGATAATGAAGCACTTTTCGGAGATTTCCGTGTTCGGTTTCACTTTTACAACTCGATTGTAGTGGCTCTGGCACGCCGGCTGACCAAGAACAGAATACTTAAACAACAAGACGCGGACCGACCAGCTACGACACGCAGAAGGTGAGCTCCACTCACTTAAGTCGAGTCATGGTACCTCCTGTGCCGCTGGTACCTACTGATGGTAGGCCGCGCACCAACATGGGAACCACTGTCGTGCACGGAATACCACGAGTCGAGCCGATTGAGTCAACTTGAGTCAACTGATATGCTGGCTGGAAATGCGAGGAGCTAACCCAGCTAACATGCAAAGTGAACAAATGCAAGCAACCATTTGGTTCAAAGTGGACATCCGATTTGCGCATCACTGACCATGCTCTAGTACGTCTTGTAATTCTCCGAAACTTATGCAATTATATCGTGCAGAAATTATAATTAAATTGGATTTACTCCCAACCAATTTTTTGCGTGATACTGGGTCGGATTGGGCTTTTTAATTATTCCCGTTAAACTGAGTTGTTAGCAAACAACGTTTTAACGATTAAATACTAGTTGGGAAACAAAGCCCGAGGTGACAAAATTTCATTAAAACTTTCAAACATTTCACATGAGTTTTAGCCAGACAGACACAAGAAAAAACTATATACTAACAACGGTATTTACTGTATGTACGCTTGGAATTAATGGGAATCCTTGTTTAATCCTTTTTACATTTTGTTATTTACATTTGTACGGCAAGACCAGGTTCCAGTTTACTAGGTTAAAAGTTAATTGGTTTACTAAAGAAGATTAGTAACTGGGACAACCGCAATTGGAACAGAAAGTGAAATTTGTTTGATGCTATTAAGGGGGTTGCGTATCTTTGTTCATGCAGGCTCGCCCTCGGGGAATATCAATAAACTGCCCTACGGGGTTAATGAAATATACACACATGTGAAATGATGGTGTGATAATTGGACATTGATTTGTATACTTTAACTTACATGATCCGCATATTCTGTTCCTTCTGAAGTAGTTCATTCCGTTTAAGTACGTCGCAAATCATCTGCCGTTCTGTAATTGAGAGAAAAGCGGCTTCATGAGAGGCGGCGTCCGTCAACGCATGCATGCATGCTGGATCACTGCAGCAACTTTGTGAAGAGTGCGGTTGGCTTTCGCGGGGGGATTTTTTAAAACTCATTTCAATAATTTTGACGTATTTTCCAAGCAAGTGTGAAAATGAACACTGTAATTAATTGCGAAGGGTATTCTATTTCGTCTTGATTTATTCCTTAATGTTTTCAAAGTTTATGCGTAGACGATTGTCCCTCCCGAAAATTTTCACATGTGGCGGCGGCGGCATGTCCATTTTGCACGACGGCGGCGCACAGACTAACATCTGTTGCATCTCGCGGGAGACTCCAGCCGCCGCCTCGTGCAGTCGTCAGGGCAACCTCGACCTGCATTCTCCCGACAGACACCCCCAATTAATGGGCGACACACACAGCTAATTAGAGCATCAAACAGGGCGCGGGTTCATGTATTTATTGAAATATTTTTTAATTACAAAGAAAACTTCTTGTAATTCTTGTGGTATTATAAAATATAGT
>JAODVP010000006.1:556880-583563 GCA_025400035.1 Tetradonia laticeps
ACGCACGCTATGGCGTGCTAGATACAAGCAAAATAGTGTACCAATGATAGAAAATAATTAAAAATTCTAATTGTGAAAACTTTTCATCTTTTCATTCATTTGAGTTCTTAATCATGGATCTAGAAATTTCTTAATTTCTTAAGAATAATAATAGTAAGCTATTTTTATAATTATTGTTTATTGCATATTAAAGGTCAGAAAGACCATGGGCATCAGTCGTTTAACCAAATATCATAGGTACAGCAAACAGTTTTTAGGCTTTCTCAAATTTATAACGGCATACTTCTTATTTTAAGGACTTCTATGCCTGGTGTAATACCAATGGGGTGCATTATTGAATTTGTGGCGTGAAATTTTGATTACCTACATCTGTTATTCGTTGAAATAAAAATAACTTTCAGAGGATTAACCGACTCGTAAAATAACCGGTATATACCGATTATTCGAAAACAAAATAACCGGTTACTCGAGTACTCGGTTAATACCGCCTATTTCTATTAGTATTTTTTTGCTCTTATACATTTAATACCCTATTTCATATTAAACGAAAAATATTTTGAAAATTTAATTGCAAGTTATCGAAAGTTTTTGAGTATGAAAACTGAAAATTTCCTTCAATAAATTGCTTTGAACATTATATATCTACATTTCATATATTTATCTACATACATACTATATTTAGGTTAGTTTACCTACTTATGTAGTTTTATTACTCTAGTCTAGTAATCATATTTAAAACAGCTCCCAAAAACTTAGTGCGCGATTATGCACCTATATAAACCCTCCTCTACACAAGCTCAACAAACCGAAGGCCATTGTTTTTCACTGTATACTGATGTAACCCGATACTCCAGCAAACGCGCTGGCACGCAAGGTTATAGGCAAATTAATCTCGTCAAGCCTTTCATTTACAGTGGATCGCCAGAAACTCTGCCAAAAAATCGCTGGGTAGTAGTGTCGGTATTAGGGGTGTCAATCCCGGGTTCCGGGATCTCGAAATTCCGGGATCCCTGCAACTTTTTTGATCCCGTAATCCCGAACATCATTCCCGGGATTTTCGAGATTATCTGGATTGATCATTTACACATTTCCATATGCTATTATATAATATATCTACTACTAGTGGCAGTTCTTATTGCAGATAAGATCCACTCGATGTTAGAAAGTGTCGTCATAAACATTTTGTTTATTTTTAGAAGAACTTCGTCAATTATCTCTCTTCGTCATACTTAAATTTCAATATACATCAAAACCAAAAATGTTATAATTTTCCAAAACGTTTTTTCTTGCTGCATCGTGCGGAGAGTCGGGCAGTGGGCCACCCAATAAAAACAGTGTAAATTTTTAGCTTCATAAAATAACCTTAATTGAATATGGAGAAATTGTTATGTTGATAATTTTTGTAAAATTAATAGGTACATATTTCAAATTTTCTACATTTAATTTCCCATCCCCGAAATATAGTACAACGAAACTAGTACAACGTATTAGCATATCGCTGTTTTGTTTTTTCTGTTAATATATATTTTAATTCATATTTTATTATTTAGTAATTGTCTTAGCTTATATAGATGTGAATTTGTTTATTCTGCTGCATTGTAGCAAGGTAACTGATTCCCGAGACTGACCCCGGAATCCCGGGATTGTGAATAATCTAATCCCGATTCCCGGCATTGACATTTTCGGCTGAAATTGACACCCTTAGTTGGTTTACATAAAAAGCATGGCACCCCAATTCATTTATAATTCTGCTATGCCGCCTGACAACTTTATTCTACCAGGTAGTTTATAGCTTTTACGGAGCGGAGCATATATGGATTCTACCAGTTATCACGGCCCGTAAAAGTATGACTAGTAGATCGTATCTTGGAAACCCGTGGTATATCGTTTCCATGTGTTCATTTGAGAGGCGATGGAAGGTTGTGACTAAATTTATAATAATTTATTAAAGTCTTTTTAAATTCCCAAATTACAATGGATAAGAAAATATTACATTTCTTTTTTCCCCAATAACTACTGAAATTAACTGCGCACTTCCAACTTTACAACGTGATATGAATGGTTTAACCATTACGCTCGTTATTGAGAACGTTTGCATTCTTAATAGACACATATAAAGTGAATAAAACTACCGCGCACTCGCTGGACCGTTGCTTTTATTAGTAAATTATACCTACTTGCGCATCCAACAAAACATAAACGCTTTAATTTAATAACTTTATCGTAAAATTAAGCCAAGATAAACGTCGTAAAGCTCACCGGCAACGAGATTTCCGCGCGCGATATAATCACAAATTCTATCACAAATGAAATGCTTAATTACACACGTGCGCATGCACATAAAACGTATTAATTACCAGTAGTGGCGGATTGGACAATGACCATCTTTATTTTATGCACTCGTACCTAAGTAAAGATTACATTTACGACACATTTTTAAACAAACTAAATTCAGTGCAGGATGGAATGTGTTGTTTATTTACAGCATTCAATCAGCATGTCGGTGTCTAATGTGGTTTACGCACATGTTTACATTTTGATCGCTTCTTTATTTATTTGTTTAGCTGAAATAAATCCGGTAGTGATAGCATATGGAATGCGTTACACAACACTGAAAAAGTTAATTCGCCGATTGCAACGACCGCAGATGCGTTCGCCACCCTTCGTTATCACGATCGGAATGCAAACAGACAGAAAAATCAAAGGGTGTGGGCACGAGTGAAGTCATGAATACAAACATGGCGCGTGAGATTGAATGCAGCCAAATGAATCGCAACGCAATACAGAACGCGGTGTCAATTTGAGAGTGGAATGCAACTTGTGCGAATTTGAATAATTTGCATTACACCCCCATAACAGGCCGAAAGCGAAGCACAGACGTGTGGAATAAGAGCATGTATGCAAATCAGCATCAGCGGGTCCAAATGGAATAATATGAGTTTTGGGCATGCATCAAGGGGTGGATTACAATTATGTCATTTTACCCTCAAAGCAACACGCACACATACTCTGTACCCTTTCGCTCAACTCTTGTCACAGCCTTAGCCATGTTTCCCGATTAAATTGATGCAGAACGCGTTTTGATGGATACGCGCAGGAGTCAACTGCAAGATTCGCAAATAAATGAATAAATAGTGTGGGTGGTAGAAGCGGAAAGACAGCAAGTGCGCAGCGCGGTGTACCAAATGGTTTAGAGTACCATTATGCCATTAGGCTATTTAGATAGCAAGTGCTTGCGTCTTCTGGGAGTTGACGGTTTAAAGGGTTGCACGTGATGGAAAATGAGATGCAGAGTAATATCGGATTAGATAATGAGCGAAACAGGGGCTTCGTGCATGAAGAGAGGGTTTCCGAATTTGTATCCAAACTACCAAAAGTGTTCTGCCATTGTTAAGTATTAAAAGACTTAGGAGAATCTTATGAAAACCCTGTACAATTTAATGGAATTTTTAACATCCTGTATATTATATTTATATCTATATACCTAGATATAAGCCCAGACAGACTAGCATAGATGTGAGGATAACAGTTGGAGTTTGGGGAGCACCGGCTGGTGGATGTATGTGTTGCTCCAACTGTTGTGCAAAGTGGAGAACTGGAGACGAACGACAGCGACCGCCCGCCCGGGAGCGGCACGAGCTTAAGTTAGTAATTAGTCCCAGCTGGCGGAGGCGCCGCCACGGCCTTCCGTAATCGACGGATGGCGCCCACACACATGAGACCAGCAGTGTTGTCGTCATCAGACCTTCTCCCAAAACACAGCAGCGCTCCAATCCAATACCTCCGCAGTTCACTGGAAAAATAACTGGAGGCCAAAGTTTCCATATATACAAAGGCAACAAATAATACTTTCTAATATTACTTTATATAAATTGTATCCAGAGCTATAGGTAACGAAAATGCTAATCTTCCCCATTGTTACCATGTGAAGTTCACATAGTTCATACTGCTAGATATATAACGTGAAGCTTATTTACAAAACGGTCGCAGCTCAACTTAGGAGTATGAAACGAGTTTTGCATCCTGGGGGGACTGATGGTCATAATCGCAGCACATCAATCCGCGCTGGGTCAGCGATGCTGGCCCGCTCCTGATAAACAAACCCCGTCCGCAGACTCACGTCCCGCACGTATGTGGGATGCAGATTGCTAGCTTCGACGTGTCTTCCCGCCGCGGCAGCCTGGGGCCGCGGACACTGATGGCCACCGAGGGGCGGCGGCGCTAAGCTCTTTAGGCATTAAGCTTTGTTTAATCGCGCGAAACTCGTCGTGAATAAAGCGTTTATATTAAACGTTTGCGCGATTTAAACCCCCATAATTCCCTCGCATGCGCGCGCGCTCTCCACCCGCTTAATACCTTCTATATTACGCGCTTAAATAATCTACGGCATCACCGGCCACTGGCTGAGGACCATGCAGGATCCCATCACAATATTTTATTTTCTACAGACTAGAAATATTTATAATAGATTAGAACATTTCAAATCCTGTACCAATTATATGTAAAGCTAATTTCAATCGTTGAATAAACAATTCTACATACCGAAATAACTAAATAAATAAATTACGAAACTCCTGCACAAATTCAAATTAAAAAGTAAATATTTAATTTAGTTCTATTTTATGCTGTAGTGCAATTTCAATGTAATGTTAATTGTGTAATGTACTTGGACAACATTAACATTGTTGGACTGTAGTAGTCTAATGTTGAGCAGTAGGAATAACAAGTAACAACATGTTCGGTAGTCCTGATTATTGTGTAAATGTGTTGTTAGGTAGTTTTACAGCGCCCGAATTCGACTCGGGAATGGCAGCTCACTCTGGCCATAATAGTTAAGCGATGCGAACTTGTTGCGGAGGTAGTTGTTGTTTCCTGTGTTGTTGTTGTTGTTGTTCCCAACATTACCAGCGCATCAAGTATGTACTAAACCCTCTAATTACATTAATAGTTGTTACTCCGTTTCGAGTCAGTGCGGACCAAAAATAACATATCCTATATGTGATTATTACTGAAAACTGAAGAACAGTAAACTAACATTGTAGGTGCATTGACTTAAGAAACTACGTTATTAAGAAATTACTTTTTTCTGGTGCTGAAAATCGATTTAAAATTTTACGAAATTCTTTTGCTTATTATCTTGTGCAGAGGAGCCCGGCCCCCCAAATTTAATTTCCTGTTCAATTAACAACACGTTTATCAAATTCTGAAAGCAATGTCAGATAATGTAGAAACTGAATTTAAATAAATATTACTTGTTTATCTGAGTTGGTGTCTAATTAATCATTTAAAAATTTTGAATTTCACTTTTGTTTTTCCTCCGCATGGGCTTTAATACCAGCAATGTTGGAGTGGTATCTTTTAAAATAGCAATCATTACATGCAAGGGATTTCGGCCCTGCACGATCCCCTTGATGGCAAAAACACATTGGAAACAAAACAATTTCAATTTGGGATTTTGTTCCCGTTCTCTTTCTGAATGAAAGAAACACACATGCATGTCGTAAAATGTGTTTTATGAAAAACTGGAGCGACCACGGCAGTAACCAGTTATACATACATAGAAGGCATCGGCGGCGAGCCTCCCTCGCTTTTTCCTGCGGCGGCGGTGGAGGTAGTTGCCGCAACAAAGGCGAACGCTCGCTGCCGCCATAAATCACTGTGAGCTCTCCGGGTGCGTCTCGCGTAAACCCTGTGCCGCCTCCCAACCCCCATCGGCGCTCCTGGGTGCGTCGGCTTGGCGAAAAGTCACGCGTATGCGACTCCATGCAACCAGTACATCCTCGCCATCCGGAATTATCATTTACGGGCGAAAAACGACAATAGTCAACGCGCACCAGACAAGCCAACTCCCGCAGTCAACGGGGAAAAGTAAGGAAACGCACAACAAATGCGGAAAATATAAACCTACCAACAAAGTGTACTACAACAATTGCGGAAGTGACAAAATCCCACAATGGTAGTACCGGAAAAGCATTACTGTAGCTTTACCTATTATTCGGCTAAGGGTTCTTGGTAGTAAACATGAATATAGACAATACAAACATCTTATATGTCGCTTCTTGCTAATGTAAATGGAAGTTACAGGATAATCAATTGGCCCACTACATGAAGACCTGTCAATCACATGCAGCGTAAACCTCAGCCTATAATATTCGGATATCGGTTAACTATAGCGGTTGATTGATTATTCAAGGTGGAAGATGAAATACCAATCCTCGATATAGATGCCTGCCATTACATTCACCATCACTACTATATTCATAACTAGGCGGATACAACTCAAGTTGATGTATGTCAGAAACTATTTTGTGTGAGATATATGTAATATATTCTGGAATAGTCTACCAGAAAAAATAAATTACCGCTTCATAAAAACTTTAAAGTTCTATGTTACGACCGGGTTACCTATATAACAATATTACCTATAAATATATTTTTGAAAGGTCTCGTCATTGGTCCGACAATAAGCGCATTAAAACGGGTGAAAACCGCACATGGCCGGCTTATTCTGATTTTTTAATATGTTGTAAGGATCAGAATCAATCATTAGTGTAATAGTCTTCAGTTTCGAGATACCTGTACTAAATTTGTGGCACTCGAGGAACTGCAAAATTTGTGAAACTTTTTCTTTTTTTTTCACTAGATCTTCTAAAGCATCCGGTTTTTGCAAAACCTTGTAAGTTTGTATTTCCTGCAATATTAGACCAACTTTTTAGGTGATACAGATGTGGAGATACAGCTCTTCAAAAACCAATTCTGTTTTTCACGATAGTGAAATTTCCAGCTTTGATCAACTTTTCTTATTAATTTTTGGTAAACCAATCTACAAAAATATTTGAATGTAACCAAGTTATTGCAATTTTAATTACCCATCATTTCAGCGCAAAATAACGTACAATTTCCGCAACCGTTAAAAAAGAAAATTATAGAAAATTTGCCTATCAATAATTGCAATAACAACGGCAAAAATTGCAAATGCTCCGACAGTTCTGATTCTTTAATATGTTGACAGGAGGTACGTGAAAAACGGAACATTTATAGGTGTTTTTTCGTTATTTTCACTATATCAGCCCAAGTAAACACCTTTATAATAAATTTTTTGATTATTGATTTTTTTTAAATAAATATAATTTTGTATCATTTGAGACCAAACTCTGTTGAAAAAATACGAAGCACAATAGTGAAATATGCGGTGTTTATCAATTTTAGCTTAAAAATTTGAGGAAATCAATCATCCCTTGTTTCAAGAAAATTTCAGGCTAGTTAACCAAAGTAGGAAATGTAAGCATTGTGAAATACACCACTGTCTGCCGTCTGGTATAACTCAGGTTGATTTTGGTATCATATTATAGCGAATTCATCCCACTTAGAAAACACTACTTTACAGTTTCTTCGAAAAATGTAGATATACTTTGAAGCATAGGATGGAAAAAAAGCAGAACTTTGCAAATTTTCGAGTGCTAAAAATTAAACCAGATCTTTCGAAGCTGCAAACTTGGATTTAGATGATATATAGTGATTCTAACAACGTCTAAAACTTTCAGAAATTCATTTGAGATTTTAGCCATGTTATTCTCAACTTATTTTACTATTTCTACTATTTCTTAAGAGTTGTGAAGGAACATTGTGCTCTTAAATATGTGGATTTGTAATATAATTTAAGTAGTTTGATTTGCTATTGCTTCCTTATATTTAATATATTTCGTAGGATACATTGTTTCCCCGAAATTCCAGCTGAAATTGAGCAAATTTGAAAATGTCGCTATTGTGACATGCTGTCTTTATCTCCACTTTTATGTAGACGTATAGATATTTTAGAAGATATAAAATCTCACAAAAATTACAGTTTGTCGCGTGTCACAAAGTTAGTCTTTTGAAGCTGAAAACCTGCATTCACGACACTAATCTCAATAACATATTACTAGTAGAACTAGGGCATTCCCGATTTTAATGTTTTTATTGACTATATCTACTATCAGTCTGAATGGAATGTTTAATTATCAAATTGCTACCTGTTCTTCCAAAATATAAATAAACTCATATTTTAGGTAAGTGCGGATCGCAATGTGACACATCTTACTGCTCAATTGAATTCTGAAAGCCATTGTTCAATATCTTTTTTAGTCTAAATTTGGCAATGTGAAGTTCCGTGCCTTATCTCTTACAAAAATTATATGAGATATCGTTAAATTTCCGGTTCCTGCCGAGGGTGATTAACCGAAGCGAATAACTAACACTTTGATGTATAGTTCTTGGAAAGCACATGGTAAGGACTTCCAAATGAGGCAAAACCAAGCTTTGCTAAACTAAATTTTGAAAATCGTTCTTCGAAATCTGTTCTTGTTTAAAAGATAGCACTATAAGAGACATAGGAAAACTTGCAGTCTAAACAAAGTAGGATCAACCAAAACGTACGGCCAACACACCAGATCCTGCTAAATCGAATTTTAAAAACCATTTTCTAATACCTTTTATCTATAGTTATCAGAATACCATAGAAAGAGGAACAGTCAGAAATAAAAGTCCCAAAGAAAGCGACCACTAAGAATTCATTAAAATATTGTAAAGGAAATCACCTGATAGACATGGTGCTACTTCCACATCTTCCTGCATTCAGCGTACAGAATTTAAAGAATTATCTATCTAAATTCAAAAGCCGGCAAGTTAGGAAAGTTTAATCGCATATAATTTTCTAACCAGGAGCTACTAAACCACCATGTCCCTACTAAAAATAAAAGATTGAAATAAAGACTTAAATGAAGATCATGAGGTTTTAAGTGTTCTTGACCTTTAATTCTAGAATTCAGCCTCACGAAGCGACTGTAATTAAAGAGGTGTCGTGGTCTCGTGCAATATCGTCCCAATCAATGCCCCGAATCAACTCATCGTTCTTACTGAGCGCTAATTGAAAGTCACTTTTAATTAGCCACCCATGTCCCACAATCTCGCCGCAAGAAAAACGATTCTGTTTGCATAGGTGGAAGACTCGTACCTCTCAAACAAGGTAACTAACAGATGGAAACCGTTATAAAACTAGAATGAACTGAATACCTACTATATCGTTATTCTAGGCTATTATTATTCAAAGGACCTAAAAGTTGTAATGAGCTATAGAAATGGTATAGTAGAAAATCGTGTATCCAGTAGTAATACAAACAAAAAATGCTTTGATAATTGCAGAAGATGAAGATGATGTCTACAAGGTTGCAATGTGCATGCATGCAGAAGGTGAATTGTGTGAGAAGATCTGCAGACCCATTTAAACTTGCATGTAAGCAAATGGTATGCAAGTGTCACCAAGACAAAACATAGCATTGAAAACAACAAAACTTCTGCGGGGACATGGAGTTTCGTAGGCTGAAGTGATCATCACTTTGACGTCATTGCCTGCCGGTCCGATGTGAGCGCGTGCATCTGTTTTCTGGACACTTCTTCCCTCCGGATGTTTTACGAGCGCAGTGGATATTTGTGACCTCGTCGCGGAAGACGCTCTCTCCGTACGAAGGGCAGGAGCGAATTATGTTTGAGCGCGCGCATCACGTTCCGAATAAAACGTTTAATATGCAATGCCGCGCCGCGGCAGACATGACAGCGAAACGTTGCAAGCGATATTTACAACTGCAAGGACTACCGTAAACTTGTCACCTCGACGGCGACGCGCCGCGCGAGAGACGCATAACGAATGCATAAAAGTATAAACAACGCAGGCGGCAGGACGGAACCGCCATTTGCATGCTCCTTGCAAACCTTATAAGTTCATATGTAAGTCTAACCACCACCGAACACCTTTCGAAATTAGATTCCACAACCAGTAGCGGCACCTGCAGCAAATTGCGCTGGAATTGCATTATTTGAACTTAAATATCATGTAAATATATTATTTGTATTTTTAGACGCATTCGAATAGTGAGCACGAGTCGCAACTTGGTTAAATTGACTTTTTGCGTCGCGTGTCATAAATTTCACGCGATAGCGCAACGCTCGCGTTATAATGCATGCATATTATTGCGCGCCGGCGATACCGGACGCGATATAACGCGACCATAACACGGCGTTATGTCCTTCTTCTTATTCTTCGTCTTGTGCTGCTCCTCGCGAATGTTCATACTCATACTGGCAATTTCACACACGCAAAAAGTGCAACACGACAGGACGATGAGATTGCGTCCAATATGTCGCGCGCGTAAACGAGAAAACGAGAATCGCAGTCTCCAACTGAGCGGACTCACGCAGCAGCGAACCCCATAGCGCTGCACTTTGCAAATGTAAAAATAAGACGAGATACAAAACGTACAACATTCAGAGAGACGCAAAAATTAAAAGCGGATTCTCGCCGCGGTCGCCGGCATATATTTGGAATATACGGCTAACGTGTGCGTTGTGTGTGAAACACAAAGTCGATGGTCGTTCCGAGGTTGTTAAGCGTGCAAATAAAATCGAACGAAACGACACTCAATAATAACAGATAATAAAAGTTGTGCGGCACAACTCCGTGCGCGCTGATAAAAAGTTGAAAAGTTCGCCAACTCAGAGTTAAAAGTTTCCCTCTGAGGATACAAAACAAGAACTCGCCAACTAGGAAAGTCTCAAATTAAACTAAACTGATGCGAAGTCGAGTGAACAAAACATGAAACACGAGATTTCAACAGCGCAAAGTATACATACATAACCTGAAAAACATAACACCACGCGAAACATGCACAAAGGATCGTCATAAAATCGGATAAAGAAATAAGGAAAGAGACAACTCTGGCGCTGTACTGATAAGGAAATGCGGCATACATTCATTACGCACTTAATTATGTTGCTCGCTATGTTTATGGCGATTGCTACATGTTTCATGTTGGGCGGCGTGCGCAAACGCACTAGCTAATTTTATCTCGACATCCCCGCACGCGCTCTCAGCGCTCAGGACTTCGTGGTTTCCGTAAAATATCGCCCATGCCAAATGCCAAATGGTCAGTTTGACTCAGAGTCATAATGCGTGTAATTTGTGGATTTTAATTATCGCTGCCAAAACACTGGAAACAAAGCGGATTACATTACACAGATTAATTAAAATCAAAAATCGATACTACTTTATGCGTTCGCTACACGAGTATCCATGTTTGATACATGATGCAAATCTAATTTTCTGGATTTCGCGATTTATTCCACTATGTGCCATCAAAACCTAGCACCAGCTTCACATTTTTCGAAGGCTGCAAAGATTTTGCGCGATTGTCTTTGCTTTTTTCTGCACATTTTATACACTCCAAAGTATTTAAAAGCGGCTGGTGCGTTTAATGTCGGCTGGTGGCGTGTGTTTGTAAACGCTGAAGCGGCGTGTCGATAGGATCTCGTTCGCGGATGGGCCGCTGATTTATGGCGGCCGAATATGGTGCGCACTGTATCTAATTACTGACGATTTATGGCCGGCCCAGCGAAAAACCTCTCCTTCGTTTGTTCTCTCATCGGCAGCTTCCAATGTTTATTTTACATTTTATTTCAACGCGCATCGATTCTCCCCGCATACAAAAAAAAAAGTGCAAAAAGCAACGCACTGAAAAATCAAATTGAAATCAAACAATATTTTTCTATATTTCGCATGAAGATTACTACACCGATTTGTAGTAGTTAAACAGCATTTTGTAAGCTGTCTCAAGTGCGTCTTATCAAACACCATGACGAAGAAGAAGCACCTCGTGAACTTTAAGCAAAAGAAATAGTGGAAAGACTTGCTTCACGCATCGGCCATCAATGTCTGTCTCGTCGGCCACACTAGCATTGCGACACATCGACCAGTTTGATTGACGCTTGAAGTTTTTTATGACGACGCGATGATGGTGCCGAGGATTAACTCTTCGAACATCCTTAACGTCCGTTTTTCTGCACAGGCACGCGTGACAAGCGGCCGTAAAAATTTAATAAAGACATTTACCACGTTGTCATTTAATCGCATGTAGATACGAAGGTATTTATAATGAAAATCGGCGAAATTAATTTCAACGAGCGTAGATGTTTGCGGATTGATTATTTCGTGATTCCGTTATTAATGGTGAGTTTAGTGACGTCATGGCGTCATTGCGGCCATGCATATCCGCGCCGTGGTGCATATTCATGAAGGGGGTGGCTACTCATGCAACCTGCACATTAATTACCATACGAGGCTTGCTTCTTCGACTTTCTTGCCTCGGTTGGCTGGCGATAATGTGTACGTGCGAGCGTGTACTTTGCGATTCCCACCCGCTGATGCCCTCCCGTCGTTTGGCTATAGGAAATTACTTTGTTCCAAAATGGGTGGTCAAGTCTGAAACGCGACGGAACATACAACAGAATAAATTTCATCCAGAAAGAAATCCACGAAATAATACAAAACATGCTATGCAAATGATTTTGATACTAATGTTTGCAAAAACGAGGTAGTAGACACTAATGAGCAAATTGCATTTTATGTCGAATTTACTGATTTTATTACATATTTTTATGCAATCGGTTTTGAATTAAGTACTTAGCACGACATCCTCGCATTAAATTCACTTCTTCTAATTTCTATGCAAAAATACATTTTCCATTACTTTTTGTCCTCGTGTCCTTTCAATTTGCATGCACCGCGCTCGGAAACAAAACGCATTGTGAATTCCCAACGCTTGTTGTACCATGTTTGCTCGCTGTTCGCAAGAGAACGCTGGTGATTTATGCACTGGAATCTGTTTCGCATTTTCACAATTTCTCGTATTTTACGTTGCGTTTTCACGTCTCCGTGCCGCCACACATATTTTCGCACCACGCGCCTTTTCCCCAACGTTTCGTTTTTCTTTCCCGGGAACGCTTATTGCTCCGATCGTATATTCACAGGACCTTTTCCCACCGGCTACCAGTGAGTGCCACCCTGCGTGAATATGGTCGCGATCGCTGGAAATACCGAATAGGAAATACCAAACGGAATAGAAGACGACAAGAAGCAGGAGCAAGGAGGCAAACATGTGAGGAAAAGGGGAACTGTGCGTGTGGCTTCTAGTGATATGTGATAGGTGTACAATCCAACCCAAAAGGTGCCGAAGGTATTCGTGTGTAGTATTGAAATTGGGTTGGAAATCGGAAATCGACTATAAATCTATTGCTCACTGAACTCCTACAACTAGCTAACCACACCAGGAAGACTAACAGTTTTACAAACATAATATCCACGCATATTAGCAGGTAATTATCCATATATTAATAGGATTGGTATGTAGCAATCTATATAAATCCGTCTCTAATTTGATATACTTATATGTATCTGAATCTTGTAAATTTAACACGTTCAAACAAAATCGTTTTCCTAGTTATCGGTCGCACTATCGGGATTTCGGGTCCAAGCGTCCATAACTCACCAGGACACCTCGTTACGCGCCCGAAACCCATCGCCACCCTCGTCTCCGTGCACAGAAATATTCCCACACATAGACTTCCAACACACACGGATGTAAGTATCTTTTCACGTGAGTTTTCCATGCGAGTCGCAAAATCTATGCCGCATTGCGTCGTCGAACGGCGCCGACGCCGACGTGTTGATCCCTTGCTTCCATCGTCTATCCCAAACTGTCCCGTTCGCTTGTTATTTACACCCTTCGATAGACGGGTAGGTATCTACTGGACAATTCCCCAGGTATCCACACAATTCCACTGTACACAATCCCATCTCCAAGCAAATATTAAACCAACTCGGATGATTTTTATAAATCTATAAATGACAAGTACGAATTATTTTTTATATCTAAATAAACAGCATTTATATGGTCTCATCAGTCACATCAGTCATCACGTATTATGTACCTATCGTCAAACACATTATGAAAGAATAAAAACGAGAGTTAGTGTATCAAATCGTTTACGATGACAAAGTGTTCTAATTTTACGAGCAGATACTAGTGTTATTTGAAAGCAGAATAAAGAAGCCGAACTTTTACGATTGTTTTACGATTTCCGACCTATGCTTAAGCCTTAAGTAATAGCTAATACTATGTTAACATTTTGTGATTCAATGAACTTGATCTTGAACTACTAATTAGAATAACAAGTCGGTAAGCTTAAGAGGTTAGAACAGTGGCACACGAATAGACCAAAGCGAAAGTAAAAAGTTGAACTTCAGATTACTTCGTATTCAATTCTACTGGTAACTAATCATTTGCAGACTCGCATAAATCACTAGGTGGCGTCTTAATTACCTACTGTTTTTGTCGATAAGGCTTTAGATCAAAATCTACAGTTATATCAATATATGCTTACTCCGTGTAATTTAGTAATTTGTCAGGTCGTAAAGTATACTTATTCCACCATAAAGGACACATTTAAAAACGTTTTGACGCCTTGGCACACAGAAGAAGCGCCTTAAACGTCCAGCACGCACGCGAGGAACGAAAAGAGCGTTCCTTTAAAATGCTGCCGAAAGGACACCAATTTACGACACTTTAATTCCTTATAATGTCGAAAAAACGACGGTCGTGAAGAGAATCTAAAGTTGCGTATCTTTTTGTTCACAGGCTCATGCAGGCTTCATTTTTAAATTTAGAAATTTTTCCATTAAGTTCCATATTAATGAATGTTATGTGTATTACGTTCAAGTTTATTATACAGTAGACTTACAAGTTCGATTGTTGGTCGCATATTTATTCCAAGCCTGGTCTTCTCATGGGTGACGAGAAATGAGCGCCCTGAAAAAGAGATCTGATCTACGACCGTTGTCGCATCGGGCAACAACGCCGACAGGTCGAAGACGCTGGGAATGAAAAATCGAAACGGCCCGCGCATCAGCAGCGCATCTCGCGAGAGACATACACGCATGCCAGACTCCCAAAAACAAAACAAATGCAGTGAATGTGAAAATATTCCGAATCTGACTATCTTGATCGAAGTTAGTCAAACGACACGCCGGACTCAAAAGTTCAACATATTGCTGCCTCTCGGTACCGTCCAGCTCGAAAATTCCACAGGGTGTTGGGGAACTCACTGCTCCAGATTGAATGTAACTTTAAGGCACTCGTGCAGATCAGAGAATATGAGGAGTGCGTTTTCTATGAGGCTCGGTATGCTGAAATCGGTGGAAGATGATACCCAATGTTTCAAGCTGCCTGCAGACGTTTACAAATCTTCCAAAGCGCAGCGTTCGAATAAATATGCGCGCAGACGGACGACGGACGGGGCGGATTGTGATTGAGATAAAATGTTTAACGTGCTTTTAATTCATCAGCAAGGAGACGATCGGAGCGCGGCGATAAGCGGACTTATAATTTTTCCTTTATTTCTCGGAAATCAGAAATCGTCAAACGAGAGGAAATAACTCACGTTGCAGCGACTCCAAATAGGCCATCAGAGGAGTCATCTTATTGAATTCCCCTTGATCTGTTATTAGTATAGTATCCATAGCGGAGTCGCTAATAACATCCAACATTGCCATGGCTGGGACTTGGGACTGCAGGTCGTAAGTCAAAATTGAATTCGACCCCAGGTTTTTTCCTTGCTTCGCTCGCGATTGCTATTAAATCAAAGCACAGGGCCATTATTTATCATCAGCCAAATGGGAGAGTGGAATGAGCCTGAACACTCCGTGGTTAGAAAAGTGAGGGAGCCCCTTGCAATCCCGACAAAGAAATACACAGCTAGTCAAGACGTCCCCCACAATCAATCTAATGATGATGATCCAGTAGGGAAATAATTGCAATAACAGGTCATCATCTATTTTTATTAAGGCCGCATACGAAATACTAAACATCTTCGTTTTTGTTCCTTACAAATATTCAATGATGAATTATAAAGTTTTATGTCTCTGCATTTACATTTAGATAGATTCCGATCATCGTTGACCGCATGTCGTTATTTGTACTTGTTCCCATCACCTGTCACTAAAATTCAACTACGATCAAAGTAATTGACATTCTTGACACCCTAACAGAGTGCATAATAAAGGTGTACACAAACGCTGGTCGTATGCAGATCGTTACAACAAAACTCAACACTTTTGACACCTTTCTTCGTACTTGTACATGCTGCGCTAAATGTTTCAGAATAATTACAAACAAATACATTGAAGGTAGCAGGTGCGTGCAAAGTTGACTTAGGTAACACTTACCTCTTCAAACATAAGTAACTTGACACATTCTGTTTGTTTCTCTTCGAATGCAATGGAACGCAATGTCATTTGTTACCTCTAATCCACTCCAGAGTCGATTGCGTTATCAACATGTAAATTTCCATGTTGGCACACGAAGCCCAGCGAAAAATTCTAACGAGTTTTTAATTTTGTCCCACTTAAAATGCCCAGATGACGCTAACGCGCCAGCATAAAGTGGTAAGTGTCTTTATATTGCTTTATATTAGCGAGTATCAAGTTATCATTATCATTACCGTTGATTACTAATGGATTCGCTAATGTTCCTCTCATTACACGTTTCCTAAGTGTGCTTAATGCTCGCGCCGAGAGCGCGACGAAAAATGGTCGGCGCGGTCGGTCGTGATAGTTAGGCGATAATTATATGGCGGCTTGGTCGAACGAGCATCGGGTGTATTAAATCGGCGGAAAGCAGGAAGGCAGCAGGACCTGCAGCAGGACGTAATGGTGGAAAGCAAGAAGGAAGAGAGTGATAACATTATTATACCTACTATTAAACCATGGTAATTGATATAAAAAACAAAAATCTGCAGGTAGATTAAATAACTAAGTAAATGAAAATTAATTAGAATTATAATGATTTACTTAGGTAGGTAAATGAAATGTATCCGTAGAGGTAATTAATTGCTTTTATAATTATGGAGACAGTTATAGCTCCTAAATGTCACACACCCTTTTCATCCTGGGTTTTCTTTTATTATGACACTCATTCTTCGCGCAGCTTTTCACTGACAAAGAAAACAAATTGCAGGAAGCGATACATATAAAAAATAAGAATTACGCACGTCCGGTGCTATTTACGCGCTAATAAAACTCGAACCACCCCAGTGCATCAACGCAGAAGATAAAAACACGCACAATGTCGCGCGCGTGCCCTCTTTTTACAGTGACAGGAGATGTATAAATTTCCAAAAACATCTCAACTTCCTGCAAACATCGTCGTCGACGTGCGCATGATGAAGATGGAGGATAGAGCGTGCGAAGAAGGTTTTAACTAGCGAGGAAGGTGTCCGAAAACTCGCTTGATTTACGAGCCAGCAACTAATTCAAGTCTTTCAGTGGACTGGAAAACCTTCATTTAATTCTTTTCCTAATGAATGCCATAAAACTAACTATCTAATTCTAATCAGACTAAAATTATTTTTAAATTAAGAAAAGCGTAGTAATATTCCTGTAATTACATAATTGAATTGTCAGTATAGTGTAACTAATTGCTTCCTACAAGTGATCTTTGTGCAAGATCAAACAAAAAGTATCAAATTTTATGCCTATCGATTTTGATGAATTACTCGACTATGAATCGCTGAAAGCACAGTTCGTGTGATTGACATGTCCGATTGGTAACCGTTTAACAAGCCATAACATTTCGGATTATGTCTCGTGCTCTAGTCTTCGGTAGTCTACTCAACTACAGTCTAGCCAACTCATGAGTCGTTAAACTTTTGATAACTCCCGTTATACTCACTGAAATAATTTTATTCCTCGCATTGCTTCACCATACTGCAGATGATGCGCAGACCCTTAGACTATCTAAACTGCTATAAAAGCCAGTGGAAAATGAAATAAAACGCCCCGAATAAAAATGATGCGTTTGTGAATGAAGTTGATGTGGATGAGATGACGAGACGAGGAAGAGATGAGGCTGCTCATGTCCATGATGACGTGACGTGGGCTAACAGGAGCACCGCGTCGATTAGAATTTTACTTCTTTTTTATTGTCACTTTTAGTGCTCGTCCTTTTTATTTACAAGTGAGTTTTATGCGACCGTTATCCATCTGCTACGCTTCCGAGCTGTTGCTCACTATAGGCGCGAGCACTCTAAGCGAAATAACCGGAATAACCCAATAAAGCCGAAACTAGTCGGCCATTAGACGCCATCAAATGCACATATATAATTGATTATGTCGGTGTTTTGATAGTGGTACACCTATTCCTGTGCTATTCGCTGTTATTTTATTCCTTTGCTCTTTTAGTACTGTAAGCGGCCTCTGTTTGCAGAAGACACAAGCTGTGATTCATGCTACAGCAAGATTTGGAAGATAAATTCGATCAAATCGTAATGTTTACTTGGCAGGACACTCGCAGCCAAAACCAACAAACGTACTCGTGGTACTCGTAAAAGAGATGCATGTTGTGCACATACGCGTGGTGCAGTTTGTGCACAAAGGCAGCAAACGAACGCCCGTCTGACAACAACAACAACACAACGATGGTTGGATGGGCGCGCGCGGCCGACGACGACGATGCTCTAATCGGAAATGCTAATGAATGCGGCACGGATTAATTGATGGCCGTGTTTATTCTGTAAATGCTAATTCTGGCTTTATGTAAATACGCTTAATGAATACGTTCGCGTATATGGCAGGCGGGTACCGGCAGCGACAGCCGCGACTCCCACGAAAGCATCCAGTGAGCTTTCGCAACAAGATTTAAGTTTTTGAAATTCGCCAAAAAATCCTACAAAAGTTGCGATGTCCATGGTGTTTGAAATTGTAAGTGTTTGTGTGTGGATACTTGAAATCAGTTTGGGGTAAACTTTAGGAAACACCCTTTCAGGAGTGCTTCAAGCAATTCAAGCAGTTTTGAATCGTTCGTACACGGATTTGAATAATGGAATAATTTTGTCGTTACTGGTCTGGAATTCCCGTAGTTTCTAGTTGTCGACTTTTGAGTGCGTTATCTGAAAGTCAAATGCAGACCGGGAGGGGCTGAAAAATGGCATTACACGTCTTGATTTCACATATCTGCATACCAACAGACCAGCTTTAACAGGCGATGGAATGAACCCCGGAATGAACCCCAAATGCACAAAAAAAAACGAATAAACTACACTAGAATAAAAACAGAAAATGGCAATATCTACAGCATCTATACACAATTTAGATAAATATATACATTACAGTTCATAGTATATTAAATTATAAATATTGCTTATACAAGATTTACTTCCTATACCGAGTTTGATGCTTTCCAATACCCAAAAATAATACTATGCAACTGTATATAAAACAAAAAAATCTCCCTTTTATTGGTTTTCTATAAACACGAATTGTTGGATGTCTTTCCTTGATATGCTTGATGTGCACCGGAAAGCCGGCAATGTCGGGAGTGCGCACTGCGGAAAAGCTAGGAAAGCTTTGCGAGGACAAATATTATCGTCGGGCGAACAAAAGACGCGAGCGAACGTCCCATTTCGGATTATGCTAATGCGCGATTTTCCCGAACGCTCGCAAGCTCGCTCGCCGTTTCCTCTTCCCGTTACACATACTTACTCGCACCCGAGCTGCCGAAAAATAAGGAAAACCCCTCGCACAATATACACGATTCGACGACGTCCCGACGACAATTCGCGTGTACAAATTCAAATGTCACCCATTGAATTGATACCAGTATTAGGTAAGATCCAAGCCGCACAACGCCAAAGAACTTCCTTGCTGTAGCAGATCGAAGATATTTGTCTATTTCTTCGTGTTTTTTCATTGAAACCATTACCTACATAAGTGAATGTAACTTCCTATGTCAATATTGGTACCAATTGTCAAAATATTGGCATTGAAAATATAAAGGGACCCTGTACATACAAAAAGTTTACGAAATTAAATAGGATTCCGAAGAATTGAGAGAATTGAAGGATTCTAAAGATCGTGAAGAATGCAGGTCTTAAGAATGCGTTTCAGAATGCGAAACTATTTCGACCAATGTCCACCGTTCCGCCGAACTGTATGTATTTTGTGCCTTCGATGGTTGTGATACCTTAAGACACCACGAACATGGAACGAGAGAGGCGAATGGGTAACGTGGCGTCGTTACGCAGGTTAACGAATGAGCACATCGAACCATTGTCCATCCCAGCACTCAGGGCACATTTTTAATGGGCGGCGAGTAAAATTATTTCGACATGTAAAGCAGCCAAGACAACCTACAACTAACCAATGTAAAAAGTCGACAAAAAATCAGTGCCAGTCAAGGATCACCAACAAGAAAAAGGGAATACATGCTACCAAACCCGGTAAACTCTGGCCACAGATTGAGAATTGAGAGGATTGAAAATTGTGGAGATTACAGACGAATGCAGAAACAATGGTTGCGATGGCCACAATGGTGAGATATTTTCGTGTCGCCCGCGCGTCGTTCTCATCTTCGTCGGCGGCTCAGAATTCACGGCAATAAGTTTGATTCGGTGGCTTCACGTTCGCCTGAATGCAAACACATGCATATTCCTCTTCTTCCATCCACCTGAAGAACCGTGCGCGTTGATTTGTATTTCGCAGACCTGACGGCGACGCCGACAAAACGCTAAACGGATTACGTACCTTAAAAGGATTACAATATAACTTTACCTGAATGCGCGCATTCACCGACCGACTGTGTGAACGCTACGTTAGACTCATCTTTTTTATTTTTTCTTTATTCCTTTAATGTACAGTTTTGAGCTTAATATACAGAGAGATACAAAGGATATCAAGTAAGTAAAGATCATTTTAATGCTGGATAAGTAACCCTAGTCTTCAGTAGAAACATGAAATTCCTTTAATTAAAATCATATCTAACATGTGGTTATTGAAAAGTGAAAATATTAATTTATGGCAACTCCTTGTATATTCCTGCATGTAGGTATCATCCATTATCTCCTACTATACTATATATTACTCCAGCTACGCTTCAAAACACAACAAAGCTTCTATCAAAGATGAATCCATCGCATTTTGAAAGGTTCCTAGATTGTACCTACCATCAATAGATCTAACAAACCTAGTGATTAACTTTAAATTCAAAATGAGATAATACGAGCCTTCATAATCTTATACACAGATTTTAATGAAATACTTACTACCTATTAACTAATCTGAAATTAAAAATAAATCAACTAATCCAGTATTACTAGAAATTATGTACCCACCTATAAAATACATAATTATCAGTTACAGATTACACGTCAGAAACGACCAAAGTATTTCACCTGATGTGCAACTCCACTCATCCAATGTTGATCTCCTACTGATTGTCGTAACTCGTTGATGATGACGGCCGCTGGTAGCCGGCTGATCTGCTCCAAGCAGATGTCTTCGAAACTTCAAGTCACCTCGCTGGCAGGACATCATCAATCTTGGCTGCAGTTTATACGCACTGGCACTGTTCACAACACCCGAAAAGTTTACATCCTTGATCTACGATGTATCTACCAGTGTTTGTTTTAAAGTCAATCTGATACTATTGCATTTCACGATTTCACCTATATAAAAGATTTACGAGACTATCCACTAAAGGATTGCGGAAAAAAATATTATGGTTGTTGGAACTTCATTGAATGTTATTCACGAATCAATTTATTTTAGAACGGGTAGTGTTGATGGTGGTAACGTATGATAAGAGAAGGTGGCTAGGGTGCCATTTTCATCTCCACTAATAGGATTTTAATTATTCATGGTGCGCTTAAGGTTGGGAATTATTTATGAGTCTGGAGTCTGGACCCCTTCACTTGAGAAAATTAAATTTAATACCAGCATTTTAATACTCTCAGATATTGAGCTTAAAATTAAGACTTAAGAGGCAATAAAATTGCATTTTTGACTTTTACCATGAAAGATTCAATTTTTAAAAATCTGTGGGGGTTTCTTTACTTTAATATATCATTAGATATACATTGAACCCCTTGCTAGAAATAACTATGTATTACCACGTTGCACCTGTTAAAAGCAATAAAAACAAATTTCCGCCCGCCGCGTGTCGCCTTTGTGCCTTCACACATCACATATCGTCTGGCAGTGCGGCGATGCGTGTGACGATAACGATTCGAGGAATTAGCCGAAACGATTTTCGAACAGATCCATACGCTCGTCTGGCCGTCGGCGGCGACGGTGCGCAGTTTGAGTCCCGGGGGTCGCGCGCGCGGCGGGGCGTCCAGATTTACGCGTCGCGCTGCCGCGAGATTAAGCTAACCCCACGGCGCGGGACGATTTCCATCTCGCACCGCTGACGAACAACACATCTATCTTAGGTCCATCAATACGAGCAGTATTATAAGAAGACGTCATAAGATGCAGTCACAATCAGCATTTGTATTCCTCGGAGGTTGAAGACCATCGGCATATAGTCCAAACATCAAGCATACTCTTTGATATATAGAATCTTATCATATATTTATTTTCAACTAAAAGCAAAGGCATTAAAGTGATTTATGTCGTAAACATAAAAAGTGTTGTAGCCAAGGAATGTAACCAAAATAAGTCAACTTAAAGTGACAGGCTTAACATCTAATGATTTTCGGAGATTCCAACTCTACAAGTGTCACTCACAGCGTACAAAAGCTCACGCCGTGGCCATGAATACATGTTAAATGTCTCGGGAAGATTATGCTGATAACAAAGCTTAATGTTGTTACCACTTTGATATTGATTTCCATCTACTAACTTAGTCTCATATAGACAACGCTGTTAATGTACAATTTAAATTTTAAAATTGTCGATCTAATATCTCCACCCAAATCTTGGAAATTAAATGGAAAAGATTTAAACATGCACTTGACTCGATTTCTTCTTTGAAAAGCTTCACACCTTACGGTTGAGTCTACTTTAAAGAGATTATAGAGATAAAAAGTGCATCTCTTTGAAAATGCATTTCTTTTTATTCCTTTGATAATCCTGCAGTATTCATCGCAATGCTGCGGTCTTTCCTGAGCGGCATGGCATTTCTCAACCATCATCTTTGCGTCTTTTGATCGGCAGAGTCTCTATACAACCGCAAAGCATGATCTCACACACTTGATGATCAACTGCTTATATCGAACACTATGCCATACTAAACCATACCTACGGTACTATGCAATACCTACTTATACTATACTTACTGTACTTATGTTCCATTGCCATGGTAATACATAGAGGATGCTAAAGCTTTCCTTGTATGGTAAATTACACTGACAGTCTCTACACTCTACTCTATACTATAGTTGGTACATGCTGGCATAATACCCACTCGATCGATCTTCAGATTAAAAGAGTCCTTATTATTAACAGTATTCGCTGCTTGCTGCTTTCGATCCAATGAATAAAAGTGCGGACTCAAAAGAAACTACATTCGAGTAAAACAAAATTAAATCCGCGCGATGCTGCTGTGCCTTCTGTTAAAACTGAACTACAATGCTTTAGCAAAACATCCATCTAAAGGAAGATGCACAGGCTACAATTGATGCACAGGCTACAATTGTGCAAGGGTTGGCATTAAAAAGTGCAGGGAACAAAGCCGTCACAGGTGCTTCGAGTGCTGTCAAGTGGAGCAAACAAAATCAAGTGTGGTAATGAAAACACTCGAGGCCCTTCTCAACCGACATTACACTCCATACAATTCATTAATAACCAACAATCGAACGGGTGATAATATAATTATTTGTTCGACTTTCTGCTGTTGCGAATTTTGAATGCAATGCGGGCACCTGTGCCGCACAAAGAAATTTAATTCGTTAAATTATATGTACTACTGAGCAATTTAATAATTTAAAATTTCACATATTGATCTTTATATATTCATTATGCCTTTTTAGGTTGTAGAGACACAAAGAATTACTTGTTTGTACAATTAAATTTAAGGTAATTTAATGTAACTTACTTTATTATTATTCTGTTATTTATATAGGCCCGGTGTCGTTAAGTAAAAGTTAATTCCACAGGGTTAATTAATCTTTTCTAATTACGATCCTGTCGCCGATATACAACGCGCACTTCTCGTTGTGCAATTAAAAAGGCATTTGCCGCCTACCAAACCGCGCCGAATTGCGCTTGCACAAAACCTCCATTCGCGAAAATCGTTCGGTTATCAAATTTTATCAGAGGAAGAAAAGTATAATTTTCGGCAGTGCGCATCTATCGAAAATGGCGCGCGTAGCGCAATCACCGGATGTTCCGCATCGTTATTCAATGCTTAATGTCCGCGCAGCACATTAGCACTCGGAAAAAGTTGGAGATCGTATTAGATAAACGCTCGCTGCACACAGCGAAAAATATATCATTAAAATAATTGCACCTCGATTCTGCGGAGTTGGCCAAACGCGATGCTCACTCAACACCTCGAGCAATTACGCCTACCGAATTGCAGCCACCTAATTCCTAGCAATCATCAGGTCATTCCGTCGCACGGCTTTGTTTATTTATTTATTCGCCATTACTCGACGATGCTCCTTAGTCAAACTGATACTATTCCAGATTATTGCCTTGGGAGGATTCCTCTCACGTATGCTGGCTGCTCGAACCGTAAGTCATCCAGGCATGCGCGTGTCGTTGGTCACGGCGTCCCATCGGAGATGATCTGCTCGCCGATGCCTCTCCGCAATGAGTGACATCTCGGGCGCGCTCGTGGAGAGATTGATAGACGTGCGGCACGGCGCTCTAATTGAGTGCTGAACCGCCCGACGCAGGAGCGCGACGCTTGATTGATGTAAAAATAATATGTGAAAATCACGGGCCCGGGACGGGGGCACACGCGGGCCGGCGAACAAATTGCGCGCGTTTTGACTACCTGTGGAGGATTTATGTTCGCGCCGCGGGCCATAAACCATTCAGAGCGCGCGCGGCGAGGAGCATCACTTATCACCCGATCGCTCGTCGACTTTCGACGGCAAATGCGGGCTGCGTCCCAGACAGTATTCAACAACGAAGTGTGGACGATTTCCCAGCTACTGCTTGTCAAAAACAGTCCAACTATCAAATTGTGCACTTATCAGCTTAAATTATTTTCAGACTTCGTCACAGGATCGAACACAAGCTGCACGTGAATATTTTACGAGTAGAATGGCGAACATCACGACATAAATTCGGAATTCGGGCACGTGGGCATTTGGTGTTTCCACATTACTCCTTGTAAATGCTGAATGCGCACCTATACCACAAACAATTTCACCTACACGCGAGTCGCTTCCAGATCTCACAACTTCGGAAATATTCCAGCTTTTTGTTGAAGCTCAACGTGTACAACTTGTACTTTCACACATCCACCGTCAAACGCGAGTAGCCCACACACGCTACAACTAACTGCACCTACACGTCTCTTATCAGTGCATTTGTACCTGTTTGTGTGCTTCCGCATGGTGGTGTTTGTTCATGTATTCAGAGCGTGCGAGCGCGCAAGCACGCCCGGGCAGGTGACATGACAGGCGAGTGATGGGCGAGAGTGACGTCTGACAGGCCCTCGCCGCTCTAATCGGCCTGATCTGTCCATCAATCGCGCGCTGCCGCCTCCACCGCCGCCGCCATTGCCAACGCTACAAGAGCCGGCAATTCTTGCGCGAAATACACGCGAATACAATTTAACACGAAAGTGGAAAGCTTTAATTCAGTATTCTCTGCGGAGCGCTGTAATAATTCATGCTGATCATGAATTCAAATAAATGTGTAATTTTTGATGACCGAATAAAAATTAAAATACATAATTACAAACCAATTTGTGTGCACTCGTGTGCACATCACATTAAATGCACAACAATGGTAATTGTAATGCGATCATAAATTACGTGGCAAATAATTAAAATCCAACCAAAAAATTATTTCGCTACAATGGTTTCAATTTGGGACTGTATTTTAATTTTAATTAATTTCAACTTATTATGCAGTTCGTGTTTGGATATTTAACATTTAGCATTTTATTATTCGCTTCACTTTATTAGCGCTTCTCCTGTGCGTGCGCGAGCTGTATGCAAATTAAAATAATTTATTATATAAAGCGTTATTAATTACGCATCGAAGGACGGCTGTGGTGTCTGGCTACTCTTTGCTTATTGCACATTTTAATTTTAATTGCGAATTATATTAGTCTGCATGCATTTGGCGCGCAAATATATTAAATTATGTCTGGCTATTTTTGCGCCTCCTATTGAATTTTATGCATATAATAATTTCAGACGTTAATATTTTGGAAACGGCTGAATGCCTCCAGCAGGATGGAAAATATGCAAATAATGCAAATATTTTATTTGGCAATGGAAATGTGAAATGTAGAAATGTAAAATTCATGATGGAAATAAAGGCAATTTGATGGTACGTTATTGTTTTAGAGTAAAATATGAAATTTATATGCTGAAAGCTCTCTAAAGTGACTCCCAGGTAATATCAGCGCAACCCAACCTAACGTGACCTTACACAATCTTGGTAGGATCAGGTTAGCTTAATGGATAATGCAGGCAAAGGTGAGTAAGGCTCAGCACAAGTTTGGGCCAAACTGCAACACCGCGCCGGCTCAATAGAGATATGTAGATATAGATAAAATAAGAAATGTGAGGTGTACAAATGCCAAAAAAATATGTTGAGAAACAGGGCCGGCTCCTCTTCTAAAATAGTCAGGGAGGAGTAAGGTAATCAATGAGTTAATTTTTTTTTAAGAAAATAAATTCCATATATAAACTGGAATAAGGAAGAATATATATTGGTATCTTTACTATAAGAAAGTACATTGGAAACCGTTTATAACGCGTCCGGTTAAACCGCGAATTCCTTTACTACGCGAATTTTACCTGGTCCCGCCGGTTGTCCATAAGTTACCATGCATAAGAAGATCTTTTATAACGC
>JAODVP010000006.1:583663-598388 GCA_025400035.1 Tetradonia laticeps
GAGGTGATCTCACTTGCTCTCTAACCAATAGGGAACAAGGTCATTACGTAAGCACTTAATCTATAATTCATGATCACGTTAAAGGTCGCACTAATCGTATACATTGTAAAAACAACTGTACTACTAGCACACCTAGCGTACATTTAGCGCAACAGCGTGCGCAGTGATGTTATTTTTCCCTTACGCCTCACTTCGTCTCGCGCAAGTTAGACCTCCTCTAAATATATCAATCTTGTGACATATAGGCCGCCTCAGATTCACTGTTTGATGATTATTTAATAGCGTACTGCATGCACATAACAACTTATAACACAATGTTCGTAAATATGTATTAATATTTCAAGCATTTACCTTGTTAATAATATAATATCGATTTTTTTTGACTACTTCAAAATTAACAATTATTTATTAAATACAGCGTGTTGTGTTAATGCCAGATGAGTCAATCATATGAGGCTCTAGGCCAGTGTCAAATGGTGACCGTTCCGCCGGCTTATTTTGTGCAGACCACGTTTGAACAATACAAATTACGTAATATATTATATAAAATAACATATTCCACTTTCTATGCCATCCGGACAGCGGAGGTCATATTTCTTTAAGAAAAACTGAATGGAAATAGTTAGGGGTCCAATGCTCTAAGCTTTGTGAAATGCACTAGGAGTTATTCCTGAAGATGCCCGCAGTATACAAAGATTCCAATGTCCGTTCCGCCCCGCGAGCCGTTTTACATTAAAGGAGATATTTTGACCGAAAGTCCACATTAGAGAATTTTCTTAACCTGTATGGTATATACAAGAAAAATTACAATATCAGCATTTTTTATTACTATTTGAAGCTTACCAATTTTTCAAGGGTGCGGCTCATTTTCGCAAGAGAAATTGTTCAAATTTTTGAAATTACGATGAATAGCGTCAATAGTCAAAAAATCAATCGCGCAAATTTTATGAAAAATTAGAAAGCATCAAATAGTAATAAAAAATTTGCGGATTTTTGTAATCAAAATGAACCGCCGGTTTATTATTCTGTCACCCAGTGTATCATATAGGCAAATTATCCGCCCTTGGCAGCAGACACCCATGCTTCCAGCAGTAACATACCTTCAAAGGAAAACCTCTCTAGTGCACCAATACGCAAATCTTAAGTATTTTTACGCATCATCCAATATGTTGGTTGCTCCAAAACTTTGGATCAGCTACATGCTACCAGGTGGCATTCCCAGTGCACCTACTCAAGTTTAAAACTTTGTGTGCTGTTTGTTTTCTGCAATATATCTACAGAAAAGCAATATTAGCGGATTTTCAACGCGCCCTCGTTGTTATTCCCGATGCGCTTGGTCGGTTTCACGGATTAAAGGATGCTTCGTGGCATGTCGTAAATCGACGCGAAATTCGGCTGAGCGCGCTGGAACACACAGAAAGCGATGAGAAACATGTAATAAGAAGTGAGCAATAAGAAATAAGAAAGATATATACGCTCCGCACATAAGGTGCAGGGCGACGCGACGCTAGGACAGATTTATGAAGTCACACTGATTTACACCACAAGAGCGTCTCGCAAAAAATAGCGAAAATAAAAGAAATGCTTCAAACAATGGCAGATTAACGCCATGGCAGAGCATCGTCAGAAGCATGACATTGTAGAGCGAAACACTAAACTCTCGCTTTAAATTAATTGACAGCAGGCTACAAATTAATGCACTGCAATTGAAAGTTTCAATTTAATTTCGAGTTGTTAGGAGCTTGAGTTGAATGCAGACATCTTTACGAGAGTGTGAAGTCCAGGTCCAAACGAATTGCATTCGTTTCGCTGCAGGGTCCTTCGCGTCCTCTCAGCCTGGATGCGAGAATCGCCGCGCATACATCATCCACGCCGGTTTTACGAATTACGACATGTTGGAGGCATATGCATGGTGTGTCAATGCGTTCATTACAATCACAATGAGAGATCTTTTTCGGATTCATTATCGGGACTCGCACATTATGACATGATACAGGATTATACATATGTATAACATCTCTTGAATATGTAGGTATATGTCATGGGTCTGGTCCATCTGGTCTTGCAAGTATGAAGCAGAGTTGGAAACGACAAAAAATGCTCAACTTGTAGAACCTTGTAGTGAGAACTGAGAAGTGCTCACAGTCCATAAACGAGTGCAATTTACACGACACATCTTTTTGAATTCATGCGTGCTGTGTTCATCTCGTTTACCGAGATGGTTGGGATGAACCAAGCGCCCATCGCTTTCATAGCTTTCACAGCGTCGGCCTTATCCGTCGCGCTGTTTTGTACGAAGATGATTTACTCGATTCACTTGCGCATAAAAACACGTCGTGGGGCACACAAGAATGCGCTCGTCTATTCAGCAGAGCGTGAAGCTACGTTGGACCTTTGAACCAGAAAAATCGAAATTATCATATTTGATTAGGTTCACAATGCATGCGCGTGGCCCGAACACGAAATCCTCATATCGCGTTGGCGAACATGAGGAATGTCATAAATTACAATTTAGTCCGAAATGTAACTTTTTTATTCCGTTGGGAACTGAGAATATTATAAGTAACGTATTCATTATTAATCGGGAAGTGTCCTAACGCAATTCCCAA
Source organism: Tetradonia laticeps (assembly GCA_025400035.1). NCBI lineage: Eukaryota > Metazoa > Arthropoda > Insecta > Coleoptera > Staphylinidae > Tetradonia > Tetradonia laticeps. The sequence goes on from JAODVP010000006.1 coordinate 586,273, forward strand.
AAGAGGCCTTAGTCTCGTTTAAGTTGTAGTAGTGAGACTAGATGGTTATGTTCCTGCTCTACAAGTTGCAGTTTTCTTTGAAGTTATGGGAGGTGTCAATTTTCAATTTGACCATTTAGTACTTTTTCGGACTTCGCTACTTTACTGCTCGGACAATCGAGAAAATTATTCAATCCACGTAAGGCTCCCCTTTTCCTTCGCTTTACTCTTATTTGGGGTCGGCTTGTATTTTCTGCTGTGCACATCTTGTTAGTATTTTTTTAGCTTTCATTGCGGAAATTCGCACAAGGGTGAGCGCACGGTGTAAAATTTAGCCATAATTGTTTTCAGAGTTACTGCTGAATAATTCCGGTCCACCGGGGAGCTCCAACGCGGTGAATGTTCACGGGGCGTGTTGGGCATGCGAGAGGACGCGATATGCACCAGGGATCTATAAGATCTCTATTTTATGTACACGACATAAGACCAAAACCCAACCGAAATTGAAACTTAGAATACCCCCCACAAAAAATGAAGTAAGTGGACATTATTCGGGTTTTTGCCTCGAAACGTATAAGTTGCATTGGCATTTGCCGCGACTGTTGCAATGCAGTAACAAGACGCTCACAACTCGGTTATCCGCGTCTTTTCCAGCAAGTATAGCGTGCGCAATGGTGGCAGCGCAACGTAAAACCTAAAAGGGAGATGAATTATTTCGGGTGGAAGGCAGTAGATTGTCGCCATATATCACCGAGCGTGGCGCAATTCTTTCCGCGCAATAATTTGTCAGGATGTGTCTCGGCTTCGCTCGCGCGGGCACTTCTTGCTCTTATTCTGCCGCCAACTGGAGACACCGCTGCCAAACGGGATGCTCAGTTGTTAGACAAATAACTAATAGAACATGAACTAGAACTAGGTCTAAAATTCTTGTAAATGTGGTGTTTTTGGTCCATTTTAAAGAATTATGCTGGTAAAAGCATGTAGATACAGAATACATACTGTCGTCTTGTGTTCTTTTATGTTTTTATACCTAGTATGTGACAGTGCAACGCTTTGTTTGTTATCCGCTCGGTAGCAGGCGCATACATATGGGTAAACAATGAGGTGAGGGTCCAATAAAAGGCAATCTCCCGGCCGATTTAATATCAGCGCTTGTGACGGCCATAAATAACGGGGACCTGCCGTCTCTGGCAAGCGTTTGTGCGTTTCGGGAAGAGCCTCCCGGACCGGAGAGCTAACGACATTCCAGTCGTTATCAGAGACAGCCTCGGCAATATCACTCGGCGCTCACTCTTTCGCTCACCCCCGCCGCTCAATCTCGCTCCCGTTTGCCCTCAGCGCCGCCTCTGCCGCCGCCACCGTCGCCTACATCGTCGCCGTCGTCGTTCCGCTCGTTTTGGCTGTCAGCGCGGCGAAAGGGGCATGCGCTGGATGCCATTGCCGTCGCTTCGAGACGCCTGGAATGCGGATATTGCCGTTTCGAAACAGTTACGCGCGCATTTCACGCACCCCAGATCTAGGAATGATATCTGCCATACCAAAACACACGGAATTATTTTGCATCAGTCATACCTATCCGTCAATTGCAAATCATGAAGAAATGTACAGACGGGGAATTTGTAACATGATGAGTTATTTCCCTCTCTATCTGGGAACTATACACAGGGAACCGAATGGAAAAGATGTTGGGAATATTCTACTCAATGTAATAATTCAACAGTCGGTGAAATCCGCATCCCTAAAATGTTGTCCGGCTATGCCATACTTGAGCTAATATCACTTTTCCGACCGGGCTTCCCCATGTCCGCAGCGAGCACACATTTGTTTAGTGGACAGAGAAAAGTAGACCGCGAGGACGACGTTGCAATGGATTGGTATGCGCAAACATTACATGACACTCGGAGCACTCAGGACATCCCCAACTGGGGGTCATAAACAAACGACAAACAATTCAGCGACGAAGCATGCCTATCATCGTCGGGACGCTTGTCCAAGCCCATCAGGCGCATCAGAACAAACTGTCCTTCCGTGGGTCTTTGCTCGTTTGTTTGCGGTCGCATATAAATCGCAATGTTTAGACAATCCGTGTCACATTGTGGAACATGGTCATATTTTAGGGTTCTTCAGGTCCCAGCCTTCCACCTTTCCTGCTTTCACACCTAGCATCAATCAGCTACACCAAACCAGAAGCTTTCAGTAAACAACACAACCAGTGGACTGTGTGAGCTTCAGTGGTCTGGTGAAATTCAAATTGTGCACTTCGTGCAGAAAATCTTTTTCTCTATTTGCAGTTAGGTTGCATTATTGGCATCGATCGCCATTGTCGTCGGTCTATATCTCTTCTCGAGTGCAACGAGAACTGGTTAAGGGTTTCAGCCGCTAACGAGAAATCCCCCGCCTCACGTTAACTTTGCTTTAACATGTAAAGTAAGTAACATGCAACAATCACATCGCCCCGGCGATAAATAACTCGCGCGGCAGGCCATTGTGTGCGCCTCGCCAACATTTCGGCATGGCGGCGTCGAAATCAAGTCGAAGCCCAGGCGCTGCAGCGACGATAGGCTTCATTAAATCCGTTATCGCGACTCTCCTGCGTTTTCGCCGGGAAACTTTTAAATTTATTTCACTTATCGTTATTCTAAGCGCAGCCAAACGGCCACCCTTGACATCCAGTTAAATGCACCATTCTTGAAAAGGCCACGGCGCTGCCGCCAAGCAGCTTTTCGAATGTCAATTGCTTACATCCACAAGCAACAAAGTAGCGTGTGTCATAAACGTCGGATGGAGGTATGAACTCCAGGTTGTAACACACATCATTTGCCCAATTGTACAAATCGCGTGAGTATAAAGAAATAAAGAAGTGCGAATGAAATTTACGTGCCTCTTCGGCCATCATCATCACACGCTACTCATCCGTACGTAAACGCGGCTGCTGGGGGTTTTACGGCCGTAAAATCGGAGACCTGTAGCGCTTCATCTGGGCCCATTCGAAATCCCCTCTTGCATGACATACGCTCTTCTTTGCGCATTTAAATGTTTATATTTACCTGTACATTATATTATGAATTCTATAGACAGTTATTCTTGTAAAGCCTTTTTTGGGGTTAAGTTAGGATACTTTAGGTTTACTGAAAATGTGACAAGTTTAAAGAACAAGGATGAAGATGAAGTCTTTGGGGAATTTTCGCATTCTTGAACGGTAGTAAGTTTTTTACGAGAACATCACCTTCATGATCATCGGGTGATACGTTCATTTTTACAACACCTCCTTATTATTATTACACGCCGGCGGTGGCTCAAGGGCGTTTGCACGTTGCGGAAAACTGCCGTTTTATAGCATCGTATAGCAGGACATAACACGCACCAGATTGATTTTACAATCGATGATAAAGTTTTTATTGCGTCAGGAGTTTGCCAGTTCATGACAAGGGCGTAAAAAGCAAAGTAATAGAATACCGCAATTGGGGGAAGAACATATGACGAAAGACATCTAAATAAACTTGTTTCTTTTTTCCTAATAATCAAAAAGTTCATTACATGATGGTGGAGGTAGTTTATATACGATTTTTTGTGAAATTTATCGCTGAACATCACCTTCGGTCGCAAAGGGAATGCAAGAAAGCAAAAACTAGTGAAAACCTTAAAACTAAACTCAAACTAAAAGCCATTATGACCATCTCAGCGAGAATGAGCAGGAGCGACTCGCCGCTCGTTTAACTGCCGCCGTTTTCTAAGACGTTCGGCAATTATTTTAACTCTGCTCGCCTGCTAAACGCCATAATGCGCCATTTCGCCCAACCCGCGCTCACCCGCGAAGGACTAATAGTCCTCGGTAATCTGCCTTCGGTGTGACTATAAGCGGCACTACTTACTCTTCACGCAGTGCATACTTTTCCATAGTTCTGATCTTGTTGGGAGGCGGCTCCGACAGTGAGGATAATAATGGACCAACCAACGACGCAAGTGCACTGAATACGTCTCGTAATCGCGCCACGAGACCGCAAACGAAGTAACGAACAACTAAGTATTTATTCCGTATGGCAGTTACGCGCTGAGCCCAGCGCCAATTCCTAACGAGATGTAAACCGCAAATTCGCGCGCGACTGGCGCGGCCGTATTTACGAGTGCAGTAAATATTGCGCTCGTTTCGTAATTTGTTCGGAGCTGCGCCGCCGTCGCGGCGGCCACCAGCTCGGAAAAATGACAAATGGCAATTTAACAATCTGCTCAACTTCACTCTCGAACAATTAGATTTGGTCTACTAATCCACATGATTGCATTTAATTTCACAGAATGCGCAAAAACAACAGAGCTTCCGTGCATCTACAATCGAAAAGCAACAAAACCACAAAAATCCATGTAATTTCTGCCTGTGAGACTGGCACTAGAAATACGTTACTAGACTTATGTCAGTCTTGAGCTTAACTCCCGCTGCGTCGAGTGAGACCTCCTCCATTTGCGCAATCAATGTGAAATTAACAAATTTGTAACTGAGATAATTTTGCGTGTAATTAAGTGCCGGGAGAACCGCACACGCTGTTTGAGTCAAGGAGTGCTCTCAGGCTCGTACAAGTCGGGTGGTTTCTTACCAAGCGTGACGCCATAAATTAACCTCGGACGCGCAAGCTTGCGCTCCTCAGCGGAAGAACGCACCGAAGAAATTTACTCCTTGACTCTGCGCCACCTGATACGTGAATTGGAGAGAATTAGTCGCATCTTAAGGAACCGGCTAATCGGCAATAGTAAGTAATAAGTGAAATTGTAAGTTATGAACAACTCATAGTGCTTTGGGTTTGTTACTAAGATAGTGGATTAGCTGTTGTTGATATTTCGCTTCAGAAAACTTGTTGCCGATCGGAATTGAAATCGACGCACAACGACGCGCGAGATTTACAATGTTTGCGTTCGCGACGTCGTAATTGGACTCTGCACGATAATTACGCGACGGGCTCGCGCGCAATAAATGCGATCGCAATTGCCGTCATGGCAATAACTCCCAAGTGGAGCTTGGCTGGCCATGATCTCCGCGTTATTTCCCCGTTTTATGAGGTTCACCAACGATGGCCGTGCGTGCTCTTCTGATTCAGATTGAGATTGAGATTGGGTCGGATCAAACGAGATTGGATCTTTAAAGAATTACAACTATGCTTGTTCACTTCCAGAATATGAATTCGAAATTTCCGAATTCGATGCACAGTCACAGAATGCGAGATTTGTTCGTAGTGTTATATACGTTTTTGGTTGGTATTGTGCTACATCTCCGATCAGTCCACTGGTCGAGCGAGGCGAAGATTCTTTATGTCCCTTGGAGTCTCACATGGAGAGCGAAGAGCTCTCTGTGGCGCGCAGCCGAGATGCATTGAGCCCCGGCAGATTTATAGCCGCTCGAGTAATAAAGGACGCGCGCGCGGCGCTCCTAAAGTGCATCTCCATCATCCGCCATAATGGCGGAATGAATGCCTTTCAGATTTATGTCATCTTTCGGCCATATCAAAGTCTACCACACCACGCATCCGAGTGAGAGTCAAGCAGACTATTGCTACGATTGCTGCCTGGAGATGGAACACGGCGCGAAGCAACGATTCCTATGAAAAGCCAACGAGTCGAAATAAGAAATACGCACAGAAGGACTTTACATGAGAGCCTCCAGTCCATCCTAATAATACGTAGTACTACGCGGTTGTCCACTGAAAGAAAGTGTGAAGTTGCCGCTTCAATGAGTGAGAAATATAAAAAATGAATATTATATGACATTTCTAGGGCAAATCCTAACTCATTCTCCGTTACAGAATGATTGTAGACATTTGCATTATCAAATCTTGTTTTCGGTGGCTGAAAGTACTGGATATCTCCACTTTGGTGAAGAGAATATTTTAATTGTAGACTGTGGAAGATGGATGACATTCACAGGTGTGGGAAGCTGAAAACAGACAGACGGCCGCACAGTATGTAAAAGAAGATTCAGCGATTCGACACAAACACAAAATGTGTAAATTACAATGCTTTCTTCCCTTCCGATCGACTTGTGAGAAATTCGAACAAAATGAAATACTGAAATGCGACATGTCTACGGAAAGAGATACGAAGAATAACGACTTTATTTTTATTTGAATATCGTGACAATCAATGGAAGCCGAAATTCAGCCGAATTGCAAACGAAGTGCAAGCGAACAGAATGTTTTGTACTACAGTGCTAAACAACGGCTCCTACTGTATGTCAAAAGAAACGCAGTTGCAGATAGAAACTTTATATATACCAACACTTCAAATTATTTCATAATTTACTTGTCTTAGGGTTGACATTAACTTGAAAACATGTACCAGCTGCACAATAAGGAAGTGTTATTTTATATTTAGAGTAAATTTGAATTGAATTTTCCTATTCTGTATAGACAAGAAAACAAAACGAAATAGAAATAGAACACAGCAAGATATCGCTTCTCGCGCTCCCGTTCGTTTGTCGAGCCGATGCTGACTGCAAGAATTATTGCACGGGGAAGCGACGGCGAGCCGCGTTTTCTCCATTTAACCCGACAAGTGAAATGTGCGCCAAGCGCCTTAACGCCGACGATTCCGACGTGCAGATTCACCCGCCAGAACATCTTCGAGCAGGCGCTGCAGGTAAATGTAAATGTAGGACAGGAAGAGCGCGTACCTACTAGCGGGGTTAGCGACGCTAGCAAATATTCCAATTGGAATTGAAATTTCTCCATTTCCACATTTCCTTCGGGTAGATTTAAGCATTTGACGTGCATACAGAAATTGCAAATGTCACCTTGGAGATGCGGTTGTATTGTAGGTGGGACGAGGGCGCCAAGGGAATTTGCTTTGTAATCATATCGAATTTAATTGAATTGAATTCTGCGGAGGCTGAGGAATTCGGTACCCATGAAAACAGAAGGATTCAGCACGTGGGTTGGTTTATGTTGCATTTGAGCAACTCAACCTGCAGTTAAGTTATAATGGGTGGGATCGAGACACTTCAACCGTGGGTGGACAACTACTAGATGTAAACCGCTCTGGGACGTGGCAACGCGCTCCCGCTAAGTGCACCAACTGAGGCGGTAAAAGCGCAGTAGATCTACGACTACAACGAGGAACGTCAACCGTCCAAACCTGCAGCTTCCCATGCCCACTGCTACCAGCTACAAGAGGCATCACTAACAACAGCAGTAGAATGAGGTCCAAAACGTTCGCCGCGATGCGCAGGGTGTGCTGCCGTATAACATGTGGGAATTTGTCACTATAAATATCCGAACACAAGAACCTCCAGCCAGCCACCAACTTCATCTCCAGCTTCGGCCTTGATGCCTGATGCTTGATGCCTCGTGCCTCACATAAAATAGAAGATATGGGGATGCCGCTAAACCCAGGCGCATGGGATCAAGCCCAGGTTCAGGGATAGTCGAAAGTGAACGTCGAGTGAAATCCGTAAGCATATATCAGATGGGATTCCAATGCTGCCATGCGTTCTTTTCTACCGAGGTCCCACTTTTCTACACGCGCCTGCATGTAGCAAACATATCAACTCGGCATTCTAATATTAAGGTGTTGGACCTTTTTATTTTCGCATCTCCGGCTTTCTTTCTTGCAGGGGGACCACATCGTTCCGCATGTGTTTTATTCGTTTGCAATGACGGCACGCATCATTTAACAAACCTTCTTATTCAAACGCAACATTTTCTCTAAGGGACTTTTGACATTCGCGCAATATTGGCGGTCGCGTTGCGCACTACAATTCCGTGTAAACCCTACACGGGCGTTCGCTTGACTGATTCCGAAACAAATTGTGTGAACCCAGTCCTAGGGCCTTCAATATGAGCAATTTGCATCCCAATGCGAAGATATACAAATGGATTAGAGTGCATTTTTATTGCTCCCTGATTGAATCGTTAGTGGTTCGCATGTCCGTCATTTGTCATTCAGGCCCGGAAACGATTCGGCTGTATTCAGCATAACTTATGATCTATGAACTGGTCTTTGGCAGTGCGGTTGCAGCGATGAATAATACACAATGGCTGCGGTCGTGGCGTGTTGGAAAATTCGTTTGCAATGTGCGCACGTCAATCAATGCGCGCGCGAGCAAGCGGCGGGTGCTAATTCCCGACACGCTTCGAGCGTAATTGCCGAACGTAATCCGACACTCTCTGGAACAACCGAAAACCCTCCTTCGACGAGGGCCGCGAGTAAGCTGCTTACGTTTTCATGATTTCATATACGCTAGCATAAATAAACGTCCTGGCAAATCCCAGCATTATTGCAGATTGTAAACCGAAAAGGATGCTTAATTACGAAACGCCCAATCGAAGTCTTAACCGAGATTTAGGGGTGCGGAAAGTGCCTGTATAGTGGAATTTCTAACAATTGATTTTCTTTTTTTAACAATTTGAACGTGGCTATGTCTGGTGACTTAATCGTTCAATAAATTAAGTCTTGTAAAGAATGTGGGCTTGCACCCTCTTCTAATTCCAGGTCCCTGGAGTACTAAAACAGGAGAAATTATTATTTGAATGTTGATTTAATGACATTTGGTGGCTGCCTTGGGCAAAAAGTGAACAACACCCAGCGGTGGCAATAGAGCATCCGTATATCATAATTAAGTTAGTAACTGTAGATATTCCTCGCCCCGGTGGCCTTTGATGGGTGCATACGTAATTGAAATTGGGGAAACCACGCAGCACGCACCGCAGTCTTTATTCAATTTGCAGCTTATGTAATTAGCCATTTTTGACGGGATGTTCTGCTCGCAAAAGTCCAATTATCACACAAAAAAGTCCCTAGCGCTATCCCACAATGAATAATAGGCCCGAAAGTTCCAGAGTAATAGAAAGTCATTCCTACTAATTCTGACAAAATGAAAAATAGTAAGACCACAAGATACACCTTTAAAGCTCTTATGACTGAAGTTCCAACTTGGCAAGACTGTTCTAAGAGTATATTTATGTAAAATCCTAAATGTATTCACCCTTTTGCGCCGCTTTCCAGTCTAGAGATGGCAGTTTTCTATTTTCTTCTGTAACTTTGTCTTGGCTCTCTCCACCTTGCCCTCCATCTGCATTAGTGCTGCTACACCTACACCAATATATTTATTTAATGCCTTAATTTACTTAATTGTTTCGAACGCGAAGCGTTGGCTAAAAACTTCCTCCTTGCGACGGCCAAGAAAAGTCCAACTTATATCAACTTTCAACCCGGGCGTCTTAAAGTATAACCCCAAAGTCCAGGAAAGTGCCAGCCGCCGCAGAACAACTAAGTGAATCTCAAAAAGTTTTTAGATCTTCTTCATTGGCGGCCAGGCTTTCCATCGTGCTTCTTTTTGGTTTTGTTTCCGCAGGAGTAGGAGTCTATCAAAATGGGTTTGTGATTTGCGATGATATTTTCATGCGTATTTGGGGAATTACAGGAATTTGATTTATATCTAGGAGGCCTTTCAAAATAGTGCGAATTTTGGGTGAAGTAGGTGGAGTTGGTCCAGAATGCAGATGGATATGAGGCGATGATGGCAATTACATGCGGCGTCGGTTCTGTCACGTGTCACGCAGATTTATCGGCGTCGCCCGCCGTCGAATCGCGAAACGAATGAAATCCGCGTTCGACGCGTGCGTTTTGCATTTCGTATTTCGCATTCGGCTGGATTTTCCGTAACACGCGGGTGCGTAAATGGCATTCGGTATTTCAGCTTCGGTATTTGGAATTCACATTCACATTCGACAACGCACATCCCACCATCCAACAACATTCACCGCTCAACAAAGCAATCGCGTACATTCATCCGACGTGCAAATTATACGAATCATCAAATATGTGCGTATTTGGGAAGGAAAGAATTTTTATTTAAAATTGTACATATACACCCCATCACTGCGGATGTATTTTTAATTGTTCTCTTTGTTTGGCAACACTGATAACATGTTAATGTTGAGAGTCGTAAAACCAAACACGTGCTCATTTTATGCAGGCGATAGACTGGGAATAATTGTAATAATCGAGGCGCATTCACATGTGAAACTTCACTGTTTGATAGCGTATCCGGATTGACACACATCGTGGGACTCAGAGTGTCTCATATGTGAGACACTGGATAACAAACATCCCTTCTGGAACGCGCATTGGGGCTCTAACAATCTCCAACAATTGACTGACAGGCAATCAAATGCGCACCCTTAACATACGAATGAATAGACAACCAACAAACTTGCATTGAGATAAGGAAATTGGAGATCAATGTTTCTAATTCGAATGTAATTCAAATGTAATAAATATCTACAACTTTGGACGCTCATTAATTACATAATGATTTATTGTCCCCGGAACATGTGTTGCGCATGTGCGTCCAGGCCGGTAATTGCGCGACACGAATTCCGTATCTGTGGGCATTAATTTCAAATTAATTAGCGCCGCTCGTTTTAATGTGTGAACTAATTATTTCGTTCGCGCGCGCGCCGCCGCCGCCGACGGATTAAGGGAAATTTATCGCCAGCCTTATAGTTAGTCACCATTAGCCATAGCAGACGGAATATAGGACCGAATGGGAACACGGCGTGCATCTCGTCGGGTTATGGTTGTGTCTGGCGCGCTTCATTCCACTCCGTTTACGGCGACACCGACGTGTGTAGCCTGCAAGTGTGAAGTCGTGTACACGATCTAGGCCTAGGACATCAACCTCATACGTTATCACAAATCCCCATCGAATTGGTGAAGCAAATTCGGGGCATTCAATAAAAAGGCCAGTTTACTTCTGACGGATGCTAAATTTGTTTGTTTGATGCCCATACACCATACAATTATGATGTTTTTCTAAGTTGAATGAACCACCCCCATTGAAAACAAAGCAATGATCACGTGTACGTCAGTACGCGCTCGGATTCACACATGAAACATGCATACAACTCCTCTCGATAATTGGCGCTCCTACTCGAGTTTCCAGCTGCTTTGTCCAACACCACCTCGTCATCTCGTCTAGCCCGCCACACGCACTTATTGCAATTGGTTTGTTTGCGTTGCGCGTGTGCGAAAGTCATTCGCGAGGGTGTAAGGGTGTAATTCCCTCGAGGACACGCGCCTCCCAGCCCACGCACGCGGCATACTCCTGTAGGATGCAACGCAGCAGCGCAAAATAATAGACGAAGGTGAGACGGAACGAAACGCGTATGAATGTGACGGCCGATCGTGCAGGACGAGGACGAATGTTCCGGGACACCCACAACGCACACGCGAGACCCTCCATCCGTGATGTATGGACCCTCCTAATCGTCTCCTAATTATTTACCTCGCCTCTCACACGGATATCGCATTACGCCTAATTTAGCCAGTGCGGAACTGCGTGGCTTTCGATCAAATACGTCGATAAAACTGAAGGAGGCAACTAAGTCAGTTTATGTTGAAAAGTAAAATAAACCAAAACTGGATATTAACAGGAGGACGGCAGCAAAGTGCGCGGAAATAAAATAAATCAGGTTTAATTGAGTGTTTAATTGAATACTTATCAATAATTACGTAAGCAAAGCAATTACTTCATTACCATCATAACGAATTACATTTTAATGACTATGATGTGTTCTCTCGCAATCAGGTGCTATTAAAGCTGTGGAAGATACCGGTTTAAGTACGTACCTACATGTAACTTAAAATCTCAATAAAACACTAGTCTAACCTTCCTGGGATTTTGAGCTACATGGGTAGTAGTAATTTTCATCATTGATAGATACTTATAAGTATATTACATTAAAATGTTTTTATGAAGTTCACTTCTTGTTTGCTAGATTGCTAGTTTGTTAGTTAGTTTGTATCCTGAGATTTTTCTTCTAATGTAATTTCGGGTACTTTTATGCAACCAACGCAGCTCAAACTTTCATGTCTCCGGTATTGGTCCAGACCAAGAGGTAGGTCGTCTGGATTGCAAGACATTGCCAAAAAATTCTGCAATGTAGAATGCATATATCGTAGCGTTGCCTAGCAACACAACATTATAACTTATACAACTATATTTTGAGCACTACGGTAGGTGTTCGTGTTGGAAGCCACTTTCATTTTGCTACTTTTTGATACTCCTACGCACAATTTTTTGCATAGAACAAATACTGGGCGTATAGAAATTCATCGAGACTTTAAAGTCGTAAAATTTGTTTTTATTGTTT
>JAODVP010000006.1:609347-630295 GCA_025400035.1 Tetradonia laticeps
GGTGAGATGTAGTGCATTTCGTATTTATCCGTTTGCTTTAAGATTTCTGATCGACACACTGTTTTTACAAATAATTTACGGTAAAAATATTTACTGACGACCACGTAACCTTCTTCATTTTACAAAACGAAAGGACAACATAATATATTAACTTACTATTTATGGTATTATGTTCGAGAAATAAGATGACCAAATCAAATTTTATTTAATATGAATGTGTTGTAAAGCAAAAATTTACATAGAAATAATAACTAGTGAATTTGTATGGTAACGATTTTCATTTACTCATGCACTCGAAAAAAAAGTAAATTTAATTAAACTTATTTTTTGCTAGCATCGTTAACATAGACATAATACCTGATAATTTAAATTTTAATGAACATTGTTTACGCATGTGCCAGAAAAAACAATGATGAAAATTTTCATTTTATGTACTAATTTAATTAGTTTTGTAAGATAGCTTTATAGAATTATGTAATTGCTAGTCAAATTGAAATTTCTCGTACATATTTTACGCACGGAGATTCAAGATTTTCTTCAGTTTGGTTTTACCCACAAAAATTGCAGTTTTATCCCAATTTGGGTAATACACCCCTGTTCGCTAACAATTGATATAGACGAATACCATATTTGATAAATTGTGTATAATTTTCAGTATATTGATGTTTTTGTTCAGTTCTTATTGCATTCTTAGCATTTTTGGGATTTGTTAGGTTGTTTAAAATTTTATTTCTATTAATCGATGCTTTTAATTGGATTTAGATCGGGTAAGATAATAGACACCGTTTTCCGATATATCTACCTTGCACTTTTAGAAGAAATACTCTGACAGACGACGAGATATGGCAGTACCAAGGTGATGACTAAAACTTTAAGAGATATCGGAAAACGGTTTTCAGTATTCGATTCGACAGGACCAAGTGCGATGTGTGCAAAGTTTTTAAACTCTTGGATCAGCCAGAAGGGACCGAAAATATAAAATAATCAAGATTTAGACGAAAAAGTTGGAAATCCTAGGTATTTAAAATCAATAGGGAAAATGTTTCAATTCAGCTATCATTCGAAAAATAAAATCTCATTCACTAGTTTAGTTTGCATATTTGCATTCGAACTCTTGTAAGTCTACAAAATCAAACTAACGATGTATCCGAAAATAAATTGTTTGCGGCATTTGAATAATTCTAAATGTTGCAATGTGACTATCGAGTAATAAAGGTTTGAAGACCCATGCTTTAGCTTAAAAATTATTGAGCAAAATGAAGATACAGGGAACGTAAAGCCTGGTAGATTTGAAAAAAATCAGGGGCGTGCAGAACGGTATTTTATACCGGCACACGATATTTGAGCGAATTTGAAAAATTATTGCGATAGCTAGACAATAAACAACAACGATGCGTGTGTTTTGGAGCCTCAATAATTCATTTTGCGCAACGTAGAATTTTTCTGTAGCAATAATAATGCATTTATTGTGGTGGATCTTGAATGATCAATGTAGTTTAAGGTGTCCTCATGCCGTATCAAAAGGATTTAATCATATTATCAGTTTCTTTCATGTGGTCCACGTGCGCTGAATGGCTGTGCGAGGAATATGTTTTAGTGGACTAGTACTTCAAGGTTGTCTATCGAGTAAGTAGATTTCACGCCGCATTGAGGTTTCGTTTTAAAATTTGTATTTACAATTAAATCCATAGCAACGCATTTTTGAAAATGTGTTTTGCTTAATGTCCCACTCAATTACCTCCAGATAATTTCAAGAAAAGCTAAATAGGACTGTACCATCTCTCCCTCTGTTCATCACTCTCAGTTTCACTTTTTTGTAGTTAAGCGTTCTGAACCAAATTTCACTATGGCATATAATAATAAGTAATAACATAAAGCAAGTTAAAAAATAAATTATGCACAGAAGATATTTCCATAAAATAATTTAAAAATAATCCGAGGAACAATTAAATTTAATTATAATTTATAACAGTATACAACGAATTAATGTCCGATTAAATCTAGAACATGGTTTATGGTCAAGTTTACAACAGAAAAATGTTGATGTGCAGCGGATGAAGTTTCGTAAATCAGATTTATGTCAAAAATAAGCAGGGACGCTGTTATAAACACATATTCATATTAAATATTTTAATTTGCAGGTACATAATAAGTACCGACGTTAATTTTCAAATTTCAGTAAGTATCTCACACCGGAAATGCACGTATAGTAAGTAAATCGTATGCGCTACATAGTAATAAATTACCCAGTCCGTTATTTAATTGAATTTAATTAAGACAAGACAAAAATCGCCGTCACGACTTCATTAATGCTTCGACGGAAAAGGTAATGATAAGTTTGAGGCAATGGTACATGCGCACATTAAATTATAGCATTAGTAGGTATGGATATAGGTAGGTATACACATATCTAGCTATGGTTGGTTGGTATCTTAGATTTACTTATTGTTAGATTCATACCTACCATACAACGGCGCTGGCGCTTTGCATTCGCCGCTGTGGCATTTAAAACTGCAATCAAGCCGAGTGGAGCCTAGTGAAGCCAATAAACATTATTTACACCAACCGCGATCGTATCTATCAATCGTCAAGTGCAATAGGACACAACATGCAAGGTATACCTACTGAAATATTTGTATGCAACTTATTTATGCAAAGTATTTGTTGCTAATGTTTTGCGTTATCGAGGGACACTGACAATTTTGAAAAACAGGCTATAAGTATTAAGGTAATTATAAAACTCACAATCAGCAAAGTATGAAACAAATACTTCTACTTATTAATACAATGTAGTCGTGTCAATATACGTAGATATTAATTTTAAAATTTGATTATATTCATTCGCTGCCATGCTATAACTTAGAAAATAGAAATACCGAAAATATATAGTGAAAAAGACACAATTATCTTGGATTTCTATAGAAATTTCAAAAACATGAGAAATTTAGAAATTTTCGTTAGGGCAGAAAAGATTCTAAAATTAATTATGACAAAGGGAGTAATGTTGGCTTCTAGGGAAATATGAGATTTCGTACTTCCATGATTTCATTACTTGTGTTGTAGAAGAGACTTGAGCTTTTTTAAAGTGATGCGTTTTCTTGGAATGCGTTTGTCACACCATAAACTTAATAAAACTCTGCGTTAATTTCCTTAACGTTTATTAATAATTTCCAGTCGGCATGCAAACGTAGGTAATTAATAGCATATCCAGTCCGATAATGAGTGTGATATTACAAGTTATTGCATGCTTGTGCAACGCTCGAAGCGTTTTATGGTCATTATATGGCGATATCAGTGCGGATGCAATGGACGGAACAGGATCCCTGCAAAAGCAGGCGAATACATGTAAGCGAAACGCAAACAGCGGCGCTTTTCGATTTTGTCTACACGGCACAATATCCACGCATCTCCTCGCGGCGTGCGCTAGTGGGGTGCAAAGCTGTGCCCATTATGCGACGGATTATCGGGAGTAAATAAGCAATCAGCGGTTTGACGTGTGATTGACGGCGGCCCTCCGAGCCACGACGGCGGCTACCCGTCGAGCTGCATGCGTGCAGCGCGCAGCGGTGGTGTGTTTAGTCAAGTAATGGCACCGCAAACATGGTTTTATTACTGATGCGCAAGCAGATAAAGATCTCAATGCTCGCCTCGAATCAACTGTGTAATAATATTGTTTTACAAATTATTTTTGGGGTTGCTTCTGACTTCAACATGACTTTTGCGAGTGAGTTACAAAAATTGCTTGTAACCAAAGACTTGCTAGAAGAACAGGCTACAAAATTCACGGCAAAAAGCTTCCAGGTGGTAAAATGTTATTTTTCCTGTTGTGTGTATCAGTAAATTGCGTTTCGCATTGTTTGGAATATTTTAGGAATTTGGGATAGGCTTCACCTCATCGTAAAATATTTTATTCCGGTTTCCTCCTCAACCTAGATAAATTAGTACTATGTGTCACTTGATTACCATCCTCCAATCGCTGCTGAATCAAATGCAAAAAAAAACATTTGCTAAATCTATCATATATATGTAAGGTTCCAAGAGGGCGTCGCGCGTCACAGACTTTTTTTTATATAAAATTATAAGGGAAATCGCAAAATTCTTTCAGTTTTCAATTTATTAGCTTAGCAATCAAAAAGTGTAATTATTTTTATTTTTGTTCCAGTCGACAGTCCACACATAAAAAAATTAAATTATTTAATGCAGTCAATTCATTCAACATATTCATCAATACAACTCTTAAATTAGGCGCCATAATGAAAATTCAAAACATACAACACTAATTTCCACCATGTTAACGATGAAAAGTCACAGCCGAACCAAACGAATTTATTCCTATCTGATTATCAGCTTCGTCGACCTCGGTTTCGATGCATTTTAAATGCATCCAAGAAGAGTTAATGAGTTTAGCAGACTACGACTCTAAAAATAGAAACAGTGTTCTTAAACAATGAGCACCGGATATAAAAAATACAGAACCAAAATAAACAAGAAGGTATCTAGGTATCACAACACAAAGTCTCCAGCATATTCAAAAAACCATAAAATAGCAATAAACAATGTAAATAAATTCCTCATAGCTACCTATAAATCAGTAAATATTATTGGACTCCAAAGTTTTACATCCACAGTTTGTCAGCATTCATTTAAAAAAGGATGTATGGTCGACTGCAAAGGGTTTCACCCTCTAACCTCTAACATTCTAACTTACCATTTCAGACCCATTGAGAGCAATGAGAAGATAGAGAAGTGCAGATGAAAAAGGAAAAGATGCACAAGGGAAATTTGATGATGGTGTTGTTTCGTCATTTCGTCATTCCTTCATTATCATTGAAAAAAGTGGCACCTAAAAGTCAACGACAAAGAGGGTGCGGGAAAGACCCTTCAACCGCCAAAATACGCCATCCACCCTATAACCCAAGCTCTAGCAACTATTGCATTTCACTTTTAGCCCCGCTGTCCATCCGACAAATGAACGAACCATATTCGAGCCGCCGATGTTATTCTGACTGTTATTTATTTCGGGACCCCTAGGCATACATCAACCAGGGTGCCTGACGGAGATGTTGTAATTGCAGGTTCAACATACAAATCAAAACGTCACAATGACACGCATCGCTTAGAAGAACATATATCAGACCAAAAGAAAACAACATGACTATTTACATCACTACAAGTATCTAGTTGATATCAGTATTTATCTCTATCCAAATAGATTATAGGTAAATAATTTTCATAAATTTATTTAATGATTTTTGCAACCTGCACCCTACGATTAATCGATTGCAGTTTTTGTTAATAAAACTGCAGTATAAAAAGGTATTTGTGCCTAGTCCTTTATTTTATTGCAATGATATCCCTTACATGACAGTTCAGAGAATTCTAAGTACAATTGAGCTAAGGGCGCGTAATTGTCAAACAAGACCAGCATGCACGACCCGCGGCCGATGCTACGATCATAATTAACTTTATTGTGTTCTGAACACTTTCCGACTTTGTCAGCAACACGATAACCCTCATAAAGATTTAATGAGACGCGCACACTGTGAAAGCACATTTCAAAAATACAAATGGGAAAATTAACAATCGCAAGCACCAAATATACTTAATTAATTTCCTTATATGTTATTTAACGCTGGCACAAGCGTTAAATATAATTAACGCATGATAATAAATAAATTATAGGTTTTAAAATTTATGATCAGTGTAATTAACGCTTTAGTATTTTTTAAATTTATAAGCATGAATAATTGTAAGTAATGAAACAATAATAGGTAAATCATTTCCCCATACATTGTCGATAATGTGTGTAAGATTAATTTTTAGATTACTTGGTGGTAAATTTAGCTCATTTATAAATTCTGCTTGCGTCCGTTTCACACAACGTTTTCTTTCAATCTTTAGTCGATATCTACAAACATGGTCTGGTATGGGGCGAACAAGGTTTTTAACTACCAGTTCCGATGTGAAACAACTACAAATACGATTTTATCGAAATTTAGGACAAAAAACTGGCAATTAAAAATTTTACTTGTCCATGTATTCTCACTTTTCGTTTAGTTCTACGGAATATTACCATCACCAGTCTCATGAAGGTTAAACTTGTTTTTCGGATGCGGCAATGTAAATTTATAATAGAGTTGGTGAATCTTCATCCCCACTATTTGTCTTATTTATATAAAATAATATTGCATTCACATTTATAATTGCATTAGCCGGGTATTTCATAATTTAATATGGCGAGTAAATAGGCAGCGTACTATCGCATCTCGAAATCTCATTAACATCGTTTCGGGCCGTAATTTTCCGACTTTAATTCGTCGCTGATTTAATATTCAATATCGCGCCGCTGCCAGCTAACGGGCATTTTTAATGCGCGCTTTGCATTACAAATCACGCTTAATTGCGGAACGCGAATTCGTTCAGGATGCGAATGATTTAATTTTTAATTTTTCATCAATCAAAAAGTTATATTTGCTACAGTAACTAAATATTACATTTGCTTTACAAAACAAAAATAAAATTGGTTGCATAATGCTGCAATATACAATTATCGAAATTGTTATGTATTATTATTGCATACAAGTGATAACATTATCAGATGTCATAATTACAAAGCAGGTTGCGCAAAATGCATTTGCTTTATTTATGCCGACTTTGAACTTCCGAGTTCTTTCATTCCGTCTGCCTTTGTACATGGACAGTTGCAGCCCCTCAAGATACGACAGCACTATATGTGCCAGGACGGTTCAGAAACCTGCCAGATATGGAGAACGGTGTTGTGCACGAATCGACACTGGTCTAAATCATAGACCGTGCAGATACGAATTTTTGTGGTAGATTGTGGTTTGATTCTTTTCCTTGACATGACCCAAACCCTAAATATGGCTTGACAAACCGAATCTATGGCTAACCTGTGTAAATACGCCTTAGAGATGACGTAAGCTGTAGCATGGATTGGTGCACGCTAAAACTATGTTGGGTCGCTCGGTGCACGATTCAGATCCTGGGCGGCAAGATCCCTAACCGTCCGTCCGGTCACATACGGTGGAGTCGTATCTTCACGGTTCGTAGCTGATCGCTAAATAGCAAGCTGAGATAAAATTAAAAATTTAATGCAGAGAGTTAAAAATATGTAAACTTTTTACAAACAGACCGCAGCTCCGAACCTCAGGTTTTTGCAGAATAAATAAATGAAAAATACGAATATTTGGCATAGAAACTTATAGTATGAAAACTGAACCACACGGTAGTGGCAGATAGCGCTTCTATGCATTTTAACAGGAGCGGCTTTAGTTGCGTGCATAAAGGGTTTTACGACCTGTCAAAAAAAAAAAAAATCAGCGGCTGAATACGATCGCCGTAAGTGAGTTGACATTAGTAACAAACAGCCAAATTCAATAGTTTCCGTTTGCCTATAATTACTCGTTATTTTCATTCATTTATTTTGCAAAAACCTGCTGAGATTTAGGGCTGCGGTCTTATTGTAAAAATTCTGCATATTCTTAACTCTCTAAATTAAATTATTAATTCTGCGCAGATTAATTCGCCCCAATTTGTCTCATCGTGTAGTTTTTTAACGCATTTGATCTGAAGCAATAAACGATATCGAAAAGCGTATTTCAGCATTCCATTCAGCACGGAGAAGACACAAAACAGGGTTTTATCGAAATTTAAGATGAAAACTTATTTTGCATATCATTTGATTCGTGGACCCACGGAATTTCTAACTGCCTTGAAGCTTTATGCCTTAAATAAATCTTTGAATAATGAAAAAAGCTTTATTTGTCTAATTAATTTGTCTACAAGGGAATAAAATTTTCGAAGCTGAAAGAGCAAAAGTATATAAAGTTTATTTATTTTTATTAAGAATTTCATCGTCCTTCAAAAGTAGATACCTCAAATATTTTCAACTTGTTTGCCTAACTCACAGTAGTTAAACTTGAACAAGCAATAAATCATTGTAGAACTTAAGCAATAATATTATGCAGTGTTTGACAACAGAAATGGCACATTACGATCTTAATAAATCACTTGAAAACCACAAAATTCTTCACCAAGCTAAAACTTCACGACCTTCAAAACCAAAGCTACCCGTGTAATTTCTAGTACCGTATGATTACCACCATCCCATGAATTACATTCATAACAGACATTACGTCATGCGCGTGATGCAATTATGCAATTAAGTATACGGATGGGCCTACTACCAGTTGGAAGCTACCAACTAAACATTCAGATAAATTTATTGGGAGACGGCCAGGGTGTAATTTACCATTTTTCGAAGGGATTGGCTCAATTATCATTTAAAACGGTCAATTATGTACTGAGCCAGCAGTCGACACCCAAAATTGATATAGAAATTTCATTGGTGCAACTTACTTAAGTCACTTACCTATCCTTTTGTGGGCGCTAACCCTACATTAACCTATAAGTTGATTAATGTTCCGGTAAAAGCAATTCCCAAAAAGTTTCTGCTTGAGGGATTCGATCTAAAGTTAATTTATAGCCATAAAATTTCTATGGGACTTAAGATGCACTAATCTTAAAGGACTAATCCTCTTAAAATTGCAATAAATCAATAAAACTTCACCACTGTTGATATACAATGTGTCCGAAAAACTAAGTACACGTGACGTTTTCAAAAACTACCTCCAGTTAAATCACTAAGCTACTTGCGTCTTTTTAAGTGCTGAATATGGAATTTTAAAATTTGAAATGGAATAATGACATTTGAAGAATTAGGGAATTAACTCAGGAACATCCCCTTTTGGGGGATGTTGAAGAATTGGATTTGGCAGCTTAGCTGGGCACATTGTTCAAGGGCTCGGACGCGATTTCTCGGTAAATTTGTTTGTGACGATCCTCTATTTATAATTTTACCTGCGTCCGAGCAGCATGTTCGCACAGTGCGACACCGAGTCAGGTGGTTGATACGCCGCGTGCAGCCGTGCTATTATCGCATCCCATGGGGCGTCCGCGTGTGACTTTTCTGCGTCGCTGGAAATTTTCGGCGGGCCGCATTCACGTCCGCGTCAAAGCGGGCCCGGAATGCACGACTGCACGCGGATGCTTGGGGGTGGGTCTCACCCACCCCGAGCGGGTGCAACATGTGCGCTCGCTCTTCGTATGAATGCGTAAGCCCGCATTACCCTCGTCAAACGTCTCTCTGACGTTTATTTTATTCCGTGAGCCACCGTCATGACGGGAGAGAATGTGCACTTTTATTTTTTTGCAGTAGTTAGGTAGATATTTTTCAACTGAGGCATATAGAGTAGAATCAGGGTTATAAGGAGGACATTGAAGAAAAGTCAAGCTGAATAATCGCCATGAAATGCATCTAATTTTGTCACATATGTAACAAAATGAGAGTCAAGGCAACAATTAAGAATGACATATTATGCACATTTGCAATATAATCGGAGTCGTCATATTAGGAGAATTTTATTAATTTTCTTAATATGAGACCCTTCTGTAATTACTCATAAATTAATTTTACAAATAATGCTTTAAATCTGTAAATCAACCAAAAAGTTAGAGATGTAGGCGGAGCAGAAACTGCCACAGACTTCAAATGGATTTCGGAGAATTGCATCCATCGGCTTGACCGTCCCTCATATCCTTTCTGCGTTGCATCAAAACAAGAACTATAATAATGTCTTTCACGCTTTAGTTTTCTCCCTACATTTCATGTTTTCACTCGTTTGCATTTTTTGCTAGGGTGTTGAGCTCATAACTAACCAATGTGCTCGACAAATGTCTTCGAAAACGATACCGGAGCAAATTGAAATCGAGATGTTTGACTGCAAAAACCACAGGATTTCTCCACTTTAGGACGGAAAGCAAAAAACTGCTTTAAAGTAACTCCAAATCTCTTGATGTCTGATTTTCTTCTGATTTTCTTTTAAAACAATTCATAGGTATTTAGTATGGACTTCAATGCCAGTGTCAGAAATAGCTGGACAAATTTTGTTGTTGAGTTTAGAAACCTTAAAGCTCTTCCATGAAAGCTAGTCATTAAAAGAACTAAACCTCCACTTCGTTTTCTATAAAATAAACTGCTTTATGGTTTGTATGTCGTTCATTTCATATAAAATGCCTATAATTGAAGTTATCATTTTCATATTATGTATTATTAATTTTTATTACACCATTTGCTTAAGTTAAATTTGTAGTCGGTTTACGTGTGCTCTTGGAATGTTTCATTTCGTTTAATTTCTTACATGTTTGGATTCGCCTCATGCTGCAGGTCCAGCATGTGAGAATGAGAATATGCATGCCCTGCTCATAACACATATTTTATTCGGTTCTAAAGTTGATTGCGGGCCGGAGTCGGTCAGCGGGATGCAGCGCCCCCCGTTGAGCGACGCGCCGCTTATCTGTTGGTCGTATCGCAGAGCCTCCAACAACTCCGAAGAGCGCCGCGCACGTTGCACACAACAGAACAACGATCGCGAAGAAGCCGCGCGTTGGTTATTTATGTTAGAGACGAGCCGGTTCATTAAGGAACACATTACCGCACCGGTTCCATAGCGATTGATTGGCTCACAGGGAGGGAACCAGCTGAGCAAACTGGGATCACATAGCAAAACGCTCAAAACATCCACGACTACGAGTATATCTGTAGTTCCAAGGGAAAATCAAGGTTAGGATCAATATTGGCGGATTTACAAAGGGACTTCCTAGAAGGTCAGGTTCAATCTAGACGCGATTCCTGAAGGTTGTAATATTTGGGTTTGCACCCTTGAAGAAATCCCCAAATATGTAATTTGGTCGTTTCCATGCGGGTCAATTCTTTGAGGCTATTTTTGCCATGTCCGTAATCACGGGTATCAAAACGTCTATCCAACGACCGACCCTTAGCACCAACGTGGGCAACGAAATAATTAGGAGTATGTAACATCTTTGCACACGTAGCTGGGATAGTTTTGGATATAGGGGAGGTTACTGGCACGCATGAACATGTTATCGCCGCAAAAAGTCATATCAGTTATTACTACGTGATGGGGAGTTTACATGGCTGCATTAAGACAATTTCCCCTTGTACCCTTGTATCTATGCTTATGCATTAGAATTTCGTAGATTAGAACTGATACATGATTAAAATTAGAAATACTACTATATACTTTCTAGTTTCAGCTAGGTTATTGGGATAAAGTATAGACTTTCCAAATTTTTGAAAGTTGCCGTAGGAGTTTTCCCAGCATGTATGTGTTGGCGAAGAAAAAAGTTTGGCAATATCTAAACGTGCACATTTGGTAAATTCCCGACGGAACTCTATTTCATGCTTAAGCCGAGCGCGCCGCGCGCTTTCGGCACACGGTGAAAATGTAACTAACATTGCGCCCGAGCCAGTGCGCTCTTCCAATTCATAAAGCAATTTAATGTGCAATTTTCGTTACTGTGGCTCTCCATTCGGGCGTGCCAAGCGCCGCGCATGCTGGCATAACCCCAGTGATGGTGCGGTTTTCCCTATTACTTCCCCCTGGAGTTATACGCGCTTCCTTCCTAAGACTCTTTCGAATTTTCCGCGTCTTCTGGATTCACACCGCCGTGTGCATATCGACGCGCTGGCCTAAATTGGAACACAGCCGGAAGCATGCGGGCTTAATAGGCGGGGAGAGAGGTGAAAAGGATCTTGCCAAAATTTTCGCTCAAATAAAAAGTTTAAAATGTGGAAAAATGCACTGAAAGAATGCGAGGAGGAATTAAAGCTGAAAAAGTGGTTTGCTGCGGGGCGAATGTGGGAGGAAAGCTTAGTAAGTACCTACCCCAACTAAGGATTGAAATGATGGGAGTTTAGCTGGATGCGGATGAAATCGGAAAAACTCTAGTGAAAAAGTTAAATTTAAGATATAAGTCATGCTGAAAATGAGACACCCACGAGTTCTTCGGAGGAATTCGATGAAGAGGAAAATTCAGACAGGAAAGTTTTGGAATTCACAAAAATTACTAATT
The DNA here is from genome assembly GCA_025400035.1 of Tetradonia laticeps. NCBI lineage: Eukaryota > Metazoa > Arthropoda > Insecta > Coleoptera > Staphylinidae > Tetradonia > Tetradonia laticeps. The sequence goes on from JAODVP010000006.1 coordinate 621,303, forward strand.
TATAGTTAGATATGAAATAAGCGGGGTGCGAAGAACGGCTTTTTAAAGAACATTTACTAGATTTTAAGCCTTCAAATAATAAACTCATTGAAATCAATTATTTTGATGCTCAACAGATTTTGTACGTTTTTTGTGCTTAAATTTCATCTTCTCTTCCGGAAATGATGAGTTCATAAACACCTATCTCATTCCTCCCCGCTACTAATAATTTTATCATCCCTAACCTTAAACAACCTTTTCGAGGTCACGACGTCCTTGAAGAATCTTCTAAGACTAAACTCAGCTTTTTACTACCCTCTACCAACTTCTTTCTCCATCTATTTACTAAGTTTCCGTTTCTGTACCTTTTTGGGAGTAACCTTATCATCATGGCACTTCCTCCTGATAACCTCCCCATTCGCCCCTTTACCCTCCTCCGTATCTTTCGATTCAGATTACCCTATCAAAATCCGATTTCCTACGTCGCTTAGCCATCTCCTCTTTTCTCCTATCCCTCAATATTTGATCCCTCCCATCTTTCAACTTTTCAAGCTTCGTCTTCTTACATGCCCATTCTTCTCAATCTTCTCCAGGGCCGTACCAGCCCGGGAAGATAGGGTGGGCTGAATAAAATTTTAGGGGAACTGAAGGAGCACTGAAAGCAGATTCTATGAAATTCCATGAGATGGTAGGGTGAGCTCAAAAAATCTGCCACCGTAGCCCTGACTTCTCACTAATACTCATGCAGACACATAGATTCTTCAAATATAGTATTGTCAAGATCCTCTTCCTCCAAATTTGAAACTTTTGGAGTTTTCGAGTTTCAAGCTCCAAATTTCCCTAGAATACCACTATAAAATATATACCATAACATTTCTAATACAGTAACATTGGATTAGAAATATGTTAATTTCATTGACTTATCGTTAGGAAAGAGTTAGTTCCTGCGAAGTGTATGGGTTTCGCTTTTTCGCTTTTAAGAAATGTAAGAGGCATGAAGCGTGGATTAATTCCAATCATCCAGAGGGCTATAACCTTCACACTCGCACCGACATTCACACATTCACGCAATTGCAATCCCTGATCGACATCGTCGACCCGCGAATGAAATACGAATCCTCACGAACGGATGACGGCTTTTAATGGCCTCTCGATGGTGCTCGGCGTGCGCATTTAATATTTATTATTCCATAATGAATTTAATTGCTTTTATTTATATTTTAAAATTTATAGTGTAATTTAATTGCAGAAACTGCACACTGCATCGATACAGAGTGTTTGAATCAAAGGCAATCACCCACTCTTCATGATACTCCCCTATTGAAGTGATCTCTACAATTATACGCACTAGGTGTGCAACAAAACGCACATTTATAAAACATTTAAATCATAAAATATTTCGACTGAATCCAAATTGAAATGCATTTAAAAAATTAACGTCACTGCATTAAAATATTTAATAAATCATGATAGAATCCGTAAATAAATAAAACTACCTACATATATCCACGGATTGACTTCAACTTCTAATATTGAATGCAACCAATCAAAACGTTAAAATTTACAGTGTGTCTGGTATAATAAATTTCATAAGTAACTATTTTCATATTAATATTATGTTTAATTGTCAATTATCTTCATATATTCACCATTTAGCATGTTCAGCAATCAATTATGATAATTTTTCTTTTCATTACGAAATGAGTGAAAATACGCCAATTTAATATAATTTAATCATTTTTGTCAATTTGCTATAGATAAATAAATTTAATTCATCGCGAATAATGGATTATCATGACTGGTTTCTTGCTATCAGCGAATCCGCTGGCGACGTCTGATGGCTGAATGCGGTAGCTGTACATAAATATCCAGAAATGCAATTCAATTTGTTCGGGCGCGCGGTATAATGCGTTATTGTAATTTTAATCGCATGTACATGTTCCACTCAACTCGACGAGTACGAACTGCGTACTCCCGTTCCAGTTGCGTCGTGTGGCATGGCAATGTGAGATGTGTGTGCGCGGTGAAGCCTCATTGTTTGCACCATTATTGTGTATTTATCTTGTAGCGCTTTTATTGGGTCGTAAACATTTTATTGTGGCGTTATATAATTCTGTTACGTTCGCCGAACGCGCATAGACGCATCATGCATGGAAGGCCGCGAAAAAACAATGCGTCGTCGAGCGGACTTTAATTTGCCACCACAACAAACGGTGGGGAATTTATAATCATCGCTACCAATCAAATCATAGCGTGTAATCACCTTTAAACATGCCAAAGTAAGACACGCACTTTAAAATTTACTCGAAAGGCTTTAATTACTAAATGGATAATTTTGTTGTTGACTTTGTCGGAAACTCAATAAAGATCCAATTTTATATGAAACACCTCCACAGATTTTATGGGTGATTGATGTACATTGTGAGTAAATTTATCACCCGTTGCTAATTTTGGCACCTTCGAGTCATGTCGCATTCTTTCTATCGAACGTCCAAGGAATAATTTGCATTAACGTCAAACTGTTTAATGTTAGAATGGTTAGAATGCTTAGAACTATACTTTAAGTAAAGAGGGAGGATCCACTTGTCATGTAACGCATCTCTACGACAGAACGTTGTTATGTAAAATGTCATGCATATTAACACACAAGGAGTGTTAGAATTCTTTATACATGTACCTATGTATAAATAAGTAGATACCTCACACATGCTTAATTTGTCTGCTTGCTTTTAATGATTTTGGGGTTGATTATTTCGCGCTCTGTTTGTTCCCGTCGTATAATTTATAGCTTAAGCTTGTTTTCGAGAGACAGTTCGGCTCAATTTGGTGACGATTACGCTCAACACTGGAAGTCGCGTTTGTTTTACGTGTGGCGCTATTTGTCGACTGATTAGACGCCTCGTGTTTACCGATCCCACACGTTGTGCCGCCCATAAAATCGTTAAATATTTAACGTTGCCACGGGGCTGTAAAGTCTTATCATGCACATGGAGACATAAAAGTTTAGTAGTAATTAATTCACATTTGAGACGTCAGATGCAAGTTGGGAATTATCTCAATCTTAAAATATCTATCTACCTATATCTGTCTAGCTATCTACATTATAAAATCAATTCATTTACAAGAATTATGATGTGATTTTATCAGACGTCACACAGCGCAAATCAATTTAACTGCCACACTTATTGTGGGATTAGTAGGTTACCTGCGACGTGTGTAGTATGTGTTAAAGTGCGAAGCTGACACATCATCTCGAAATCAGGACGCGTTCGGACAGGCAAATAATGCCAGAAGATGATGGCCTCCCACGCTCGCCGGCCGGGGGCCGCGGCGCGACGCTCCTGGTGAAAATTAATGATTGTTCGGAGCCGCACGCGACCTACCTCAACGCCCTGGCAGTGGCGCGCGGCCACCGCCAGCGGAAGATAAATGCGTATTTGATAGTCCACCATGACTCGGAACTTCCTCGACGCTACGGACGCCGAAGCCTCCGCGCGACTTTATGAAGTCGTTACCATGCACTACAAACGCAGCGGGATAAGTGGGAGAAACAGAGAATACTAAAGGGAAGGCATTAATAAATTACAGAGGTAATGTAACATATCACAACAGAGTGGAACGAACTGTGATCGTAAAAGTGGAGTAATAATTGAGACAAGCCTTGGCAGTTACCTATCTAGAGAAGTAGAGGCCTATTACAAAGTAGGTGAGGAGATCTATGTAGTAGGCTTTCTGCCTTTCCTAAACAACATTTGGAGTTCAAAACTTCGTGGTTAATATCATAGCTCCTGGTAAATCAAATACTGAAAACCGTTCTTCGATACCTCCTATAGTTTTATAGAAAGCGTATAGAAACTGGAGTATCCCGCAGAAAGCAAAATTGCTACCGATTAAAGCCTTAGTAGGTTAGATGTTATCCCTAGTACCAAATTTTTGCTCCACTGACTTTATGAATATTACATGTATCAGCAAAACTGCTGGTAGAAATGATGGACGTGCTTGCATCCTCTCTCGACTCTCAAAGACTTCTTCGCTCCCGACCACGCGCATATTATACCCGTACTCATGCATTGGACCCTTCCTCTTGCGCTTTTCGCAGACATTGCCGACTGCTACTTCTTCTCTCTGCTCAGCAGCGCGGTTTGGCTAGAGACGCGGCGTCGCCTGCCACTGCTGATTTGCTCAATTTGCGCACGTCACTCCACGTCAGCTCGAATGAGATGTAAAGTGTCTTAAAAATCAAACTCGATCCACGCCGACCAGGACGACGCGGAGAGGAGCGACGCGGACGTTTACAACTCCTGGCATCTACACCTACTTCAGCGTGAAAGTTAAACGTGCTGCAAGTGTACTTCAAGTAGAGAGACGATTCAGCAGATAAGCAGAAAAACACATTGACTAGAAGAATGGAAGCTTATTATGATCTAGAGAACTTTGCTGTACATGGGTTTGTTGTCTCACGTTTCATATGTGGAAATTTTGGTCAAAGAGTCGCTAGACCTTCGTACCTTCCTTGAGAAGCATCCCGCTGCTTAGACAAACACATGTCCTGCCTCTTTGCCTTAAAGATAGGTGCAAGTGGAATGAAATTCTTAAACAAACATGTTATAAAAAAAAACAGTAAAAAATGCCTTTTCCTAGGTCGGTATGGGTACAGATACCTATATCTTGCAATGGATGTGCTACGCATCCCAAAGTCTTAGCACTAAGATTTTGTCAGAGGGTGCAAACGCGAATGTAAGATCCGTTTAGTCTTGCGGATTATGCGACTATTTATTACGTGTCTGCACCTTCCCGCCAGCTTCCATGCCTTACTCTTCAGTCTTAACTCAGCAAGCGCGAAGTGAAATCCTAACGAAGGTGCATTTAAAACACTAATAATTCTTATGCACAAATTCCAGGAGCAAGGGCGCGACATTCTAGCCGGCTGGGAGTTTGACAGGAGTGACAAGCGGATAAACAACTAAACAGAACACTCTACATCTACGTCTACCAATTCTACTACACTTACGCAGCTGCACAGGGATTCAAAAATCTTGTAAGACGAAGAGCACACAAGGCCACAGGAACAGCTCCCACGTCCACGTAGCTCCCATGATGATGTAGGGTCGCTTGAATGATGGAATTTTCAGACTCATTCCAAATACTTTAATACTCGCGCCTACAGAAATAAATCAGTGTTGCTAATGAGGGATTTCATGTATTGAAAATAATTTTGAAATATTTTCAAAGCTATATATAAAATTTTCCAATAATGTTAGGTATCTCATTACCGTGCTTTTGTAAGTAAAAATAATAGATAAGCAGTAGCCCGAAAATGCTTTTTACTAAAATGTAACAAATATTTTAAGTTGTTGTTAGTTTTATTTAATTTTACATACATACTTTCTTGAGTAGGTATTCGTAGACTATGTTGCACATATTGCACACCGTATGCATACTGATTTCTAATCAATTCGTGCAATAACCGATCTTGTTAGTTCGTAGTTCTTGGTTCTGAGGCTGGTATAGTCGAGGGATCCTTGACCCGATTGTATTTTCCATATATGCACGACATTTACAAGAGCTGCCGAGTGAACTGTCGAACTATTCGCGATCGCGATACGTGGTAAAGTGATATAATGAGCACATGTTACACATTAACATTCTCAGTAAATGCGAGTACTTTGAATGCAATAGGTACGTCACCAATGTTGCACCAAGAAACTCATTATTTGAATGTATACCAATCAATTCTTCGTTTAATAAATAATGCATGCCTATAGTAATAGTGCAATTGGTAGAAATCTACTTAATTTAAAAATGGTGGATTATAGTTCAAAATTGCATTGCGTCTCGATTACCCTCCAACATAACCTATTTCTATCTGCTTAGTTTCATTTTTATCACATTTGAATCGTGTCGTCAAATGAAATATCACAGTATTATTAAAATACAGAAATCCTTTTGATTGATTAATACAGCCAAAACGATAATCGATTTGATTTGATAACTATATATAATTGGGTTCATATAGATCAGGCCTGTTAAAGTTTTGCACGTCAGGTCCTAAGGCAACGCCTACCCCTGTCTCTCTACCGCTGAATACTACCGCCAATCGCTCGATTAGACTGGAGCCGATCCGTAAAGTGCATAACCTTAACAGGCCTGATATAGATCATGGGTCTTCCACTCGCATGCAGCCCTCTTTAGAATTTGGCCCTAAAAAGAGATAGGAATAATAGGAAAATTATGCTACAAATAAAGTTTTTTGCCAATATTAGGGCTCGGATTTTGAATGTGTTGCAGTTGTTTAATTTTTGAGAAAATGTGTAGTCTTTTCAGCATTTCTAGAGGTTTCGCTTTGCTTTTTCTTGCGGATTTAATGGATCACACATTTTTTATTAATAAAATAAACATTGTTGAATAATGGGGAACTGGAATATGACTGTTTTTACTATAGGAAAATATTTATAAAACTTTTATCAAAACTCAATTCAACGCGTCGAGGATTCTACACATTCGACAGACAACCTTGACTTATTCTTAGAGTTAGACTTCCTAGTTCACTGAAACGCATTGCTGAATGGAACTGATAACATGATTAAATTCTCTTCTCACGACATCAGGAGACCTAAAACTACATTGGAGATTCCAGATCTACCAAAATAAGTGCGTTATTATTGCTGTAATAATAGTAATGTGTGTAATTTTACGTTGCGGAAACACACGCACCTGTTTTGTTTATTGTCTTGCTATTACAATAATTATCCAAATTCGCCAAATTTCGTGTGCAGCCATCAAATACCGTTCTGCATGCCTATGATTGTTTTCAAATCAACCAGGTGAAGGAAATGACAGCTATTAGCGACTGGTTCGTCTTCCCAGTAGCTCAACGACTACTGAAATTCGAAATCGGAAAAATCTTGTATTGAAAACTTATTTGTACAAACAAAAAGTTGTTTGGTGTGCATTTTGTGACGCCATTGAATTCTTTTCTATTTTGAAATGCTTGACCAAAAGTAAAGTCATTAGCAGCAAGAGCGGTAGACATAGTAATCCTAGTAATGTTAACTTGTAAATGCAATAATTTAAGTTTGTATTTCAATTGGAAGAGCGATTTATAATGTGCTTGTATATATTCTAGCAGTTTTAATTTTAAGTTTAAATTTAAAGGTAATGTATGGATGGATGCAGAATTTTTTTCTTTGCAAAAAGCCAACCACACTTTTGTTCAAAAATGTGTAAAAATATGAAACCAATAATTAGATATTACAGATTTAACATTGTAATCCCCATGTTACCCCCGACAAGTCACAACGTACTGTATTAAATTCCGTCCGGGACACCTATGATTTTTTTCACAACAATCATGTGTACCGTGTATACTTGTGTACCGCATTTTACTCTACAGTAGAAGTTAGAGCAAAAATCTAAAACATAATGAGTTTAGATCATCGGGGGCAAAATGGCAAGATCATAGGAAATAGAACTGTATACAGGGTAAGTCAGAACTCTGCCAACAAACTTCTAGGGCATGATCAGGGAAGTTTTCTGATTATTTTCATATCAAGAAGTCATAGATTCTTGATATGAAAATACTCAGAAAACGTCCGATGCTTCCATACGGAGTTACTTCACTTTGTTGTTCTGTAATTGCACAATTTTACCCTAACAGAAATTGCAATAACTCGGTAACGAGTCAGCTGAGACCATACATTCCTAATATCAAATTACGCTGCGTACATCCCCAATCAACCTCTGAAAGTGTGTCGGCCGCGTTCTGGTTTCATGATGTATTGCATGTAAATTCTCTTTAGTGCAATTCTGCAAAACAATACATAGAAATAACTCCTGAAGGAAGCATCGGATCCCATATGTTCCTTATATCAAAATAGTAAGGGTACATCCCTGATCATTTGTTGAAAGTTTACCGCTCGAGTTCTGCTTCCAAAAATATTCTCTTTATTTCAAATCTTTACAAAAAGAAAGTACAATAACTCCGCAACGAACCATCGCAGACCATAGGTTCTTTATATCAAAATACTCAGAAAACAACCCTGATCAACCTATGCTAGTTTGTTGGTAGAGTTCTGACTCACTCTGTGTAACGCTATCTCTATCTTTCAAACACTTCCTCTAATTTGTCTTTGAAAGCTATCATTATCCACTTATACTGCAATATACTCTTTCGTACAATCTCTCAAGCATTTATTACTACCAACGAATTTGAGTTTTTGGAATGTTCCGCCGAAACAATTCTTAACAATTTTTCCTGATTTCTTGATCCATGTTCATAATGAATTTTAAAATGAAAATTAATTAAAATTTTCTTAATTTTACAGTCACACATAATAGGGGAGCACCCTTCCGTATTTTAGTTGACGTTCTATAGGGTGAGTCAGAACTCTACCAACAAACTTTCAGAAGATGATCACAGAAGTCTTCTGATTATTTGATACATATAAAGCATGTATCATGGACGATGGTTTCTTACAGAGTTATTTCAATTTCTTGTTCTGAAATTGCACAATTTTACTCACAAACAAATTGAAATAATCGATAACGAGTTGCCGGAGACCATATGTTCTTGATATAATACTCAGAGTACATCCCTGATCAACTTCTGAAAGATTGTGAGCCAGGTTTTGATTTCATCATGTATTGCCTGAAAATTTTCTTTAAAGCAATTCTACACAACAATAAATTAAAATAACTCCTTAAGGAGGCAACGGGGACCATATGTTCGTGATATGAGTTTTGGTTCCAAAAAAATTCTGTTTGTCGCAATTCCATACTACAAGAACGTCCAATAACTGCGAATGGAACCATTGGAGGCCATAGGTCTCTGATACCAATATACTCCCAAAACATCGCCGATCAATCTATATTAGTTTGCTGGTAGTGTTCTGACTCACCCTATAGTACTATTTGCCATGAATAAAATTAGCAATAAAGTATAAAATTAATTTGTACATACATACAGCAATGTTAAAAATTTTTGCCGATACAGATAAGTATAACGAACAACCAGA
>JAODVP010000006.1:643170-732719 GCA_025400035.1 Tetradonia laticeps
GGCTGATCCGACGCATTTCAGTCGTTCCCTTAAAATGAGCGACGTGTTATTAATCTAAAGTGATTTGAAGTGGTTCAACAACAAATTTCAACTTGGAACTAAATCAACACGAGCGGACACTATCAATTTCTCGGTTCCGCGTTACAAGTTTGTAATAATTAGATGCGAGCAATAATTACGATCCGTTATTATTAAGTTCTTAAAATATAAGAATGTTTATTAGATTCGAGCGTGCGATGAATACAGGCTTGCTTGCGTGTAGCGTGAGGGTCTTTTAGAGAATCTTTTAAAATCGATGAATTGGCACTTTAGTTTTTTCAACGTAACCGTCGGTGATTTCCATGATACAGCTTATATCTCCATGCGCCATGCAGGCAGACATAAAGAACTGATGCGAGTTGGCACGAAGATGACCAAAGTTAAAGCGGTTAAATTCGACTTAAGTCTCGCGCGTTGCTTTTAACTCCGCTCAGACTCTGAGAAATCTGAATATCATCTTGGAATGCAAGGTATTTCTTTCTTTAGGTCTAATCACAAAGACAAGGGAATGTTTCTCATGACTGTTATGACTGAGATTTTGCAATTATTAAATATCAGGACATGTGGAAAATGTTTAATTTGCTAGCAGTGCTAATTTTTATAGTGTGAGTTTTAAGAGTGAACAGTGAAGAGTTCAGAGTTGTAGATGAGTCTCCAGACTCGCTGAACGAGTTGTAAATACTTGTCTGCGTTCTGTTCGCTTGCCGTCGGGCGACGCTTGTTGCTTGCTTCATCCGGAGCGCATCACTCGCATTTAAAATACGAAAATAACCAGTGATTCCGAGGCTGAGCTGACTCCTGGTACAATTTCTTCATTTTAAATTGAATACGTCTGCATAAAATTCAAGACACACGTGAAATATTCATCGTGCAGTTTAAAACAAGTCCGGGGAAATAAAATTTGATAGGTCTTGATATGGTCCTGATAGTCTGTGTGGGGTTTGCCGACGGAGGAGCAAACGAATTTTGCAAGGGTGTTTGGGGAGAGCCGGATGAGAGCGCGGAGAAAACGGCCGGAAAGCGAATTACTTTATCGCAGTCGTGGGGAAAATCTAAACGGCGCTGAAACCGCCTCTCGCCGTATTATTATGCCGTGTTTTCCTCGGAGATAAAGATAAAAGTTCCGATCGAACGAGGACAAATTTGGAATCAAAGTTTTACAATGCAGTGAATTGAAGTCAAACCACAGTCGCAGGAATTCCGGCTTTGGCAGTGGTAAAAGAAGGAAAATAAAGTGGAAATCTTCTGAAAATCAAGGGAGATGAGACATCTTTTGTTTACTAATGAAGTGAATATATACGCCATCCGACGGATAAAGTAGAAATTACCCCATGTTAAAAATTACACCTAACCTCAAAGTTTACTACAATTACGCTACAAAGTGAAGTTTATTTAATACAAAGCATATTTTTAAATAGCGTGTGTAGAAGTGTTATAATTATAATTATTAACGTTTATATTTCTTTACTTTTCCATTTACCGTCGGTATTATAAACATTATATTACGCATATACTGACAATGAAGTGTAGAGCACACAAAACTGCTTTATCAAATCAATGAATATCCATAAAGTAATGACGAAGTTATTGTTTATAGCTCATATAATAAACAATCAAACATGACCGGAATTAAATCTTAATCCCGTTCGTTCGCAATTTTATTAGTGGTTTCATTTTCCATTCGAAAGTACATAGTAAATTTTCACTGTAAATCTTGAAACTACCTCAATCGCATAGTTGGAAACGCAGTGAGTTAGTGTTATGTTTTGTTTACCAGGGGTGTGCAACACACTTCAATAAGAAAATAGAAGCCATGAAATAGATATATAATATTCCTGCACCTGAGCATAGGTTTTGGGTACTCCTGGTTTATGTTTGGTCATCTGGTCATATGAAACTGAGATAATGGTCGGTGCCGTTGCGAATTGCGTTTATTGCTTGCTCGCATTTGCAACGAAGCGACGAACAAAGTAGTCGTACTCTCAGGTGTTGTATTAGCTTTAGTTTAGCTACTGGTGTTTGCAACAAAATTGTAGAAACTATAATCGTAGCGTAGCCAGTTATTTCAAAGAAATGTGGCATAACCTATAATACTAAAACTATGCATTCAAGCTAACTTATAAAAAGATACACCTAAACTATCCAAACACAAATTGCATAGTTCTTTCTAAGAAAATATAAAGTGAAGATTGTGCTACACTTGAAATGATACATACTTAGTTAGTATACTACGATATCTCTTAAAGTTTGTGATCTTTGATATAATATAGAGTGAAGTACATTGTTAGGTTTACTCTTTTTATCTCTAAATAACTCAAACGTGCATGCCGCGCTTATCGCCGTATTTAATGCACTATACGCACGGTTTATAAACTAATTCCCATTAATTTGCTGCTTCAAAAAGTCTGCGCGCGTATTCTCGATGTGGATTATTAATTTTATGAAGTTTATTAAGTTCATTAGTGTTTATATACAATTATACTCATTACTTCTTGAATGATAACAAAGAATAAACTCACCTATGTTGTCTCTTACAATATTTATGTATCTTACTTGAAAGGACATAGAAAATCATAGGTTATGTTTGCTCCTTACACATACATTGTGTAATATACATATGTAGTTGAAACTATTCTCGTGTTTTTACACTTCTACATTAATTTTTTGTTATTATTAGATGTTTTGTTGCTGAATAATGTAAAAACTACATTAACCGGTAGTTTTCAAGACATTTGCAACGTGATTACGATAATTATGGATAATTGCGTTAGATATAGCGGACGATATTAATAAAATAATTATTACACGCGTGTGCATTTGAATTGAATGCGTAATAAAATGTCTGAAACGTTGCGAAGTGCAATAAAATTTAAAAACTCTACCCTTCTATATAAAATAATGGCGTCAGTTATTAAACCGCATTTTTATGTGTAAAACTTTGAGAATCGTATTAAAATGAGTGTCTTCTCACTTACTTGGATCTGCCGTTGTCGGATTTTCGATGTACTGCATGTCTTGACATGGTCGAGGATCAACCCCATAAAACTTCGGGTGACACATGTGGGTCGCAGACTTTACGACTTGTATAAATTTACTTACACATTATCAACGCTCTCGCCGCCGCCGTGCGTCTCGTATTGCTTGCACCAACAACGTGCGTTCAGTTCATGTTTCAAACGCATTTTATTCAAACGCATCTCATCTGTGCACCAAGCTTGTAGCTAGCAATCACGTCTATGATTTCTTTGATTTCTCAATCTCCGCATTACTGGCTGTATAAAATATAAAGCTAATTTTGCCTTAATGAGACTATGGGGTGTATTTGTTAATATGTAATTTTGTAGGTTAAACCTAGCGTGTTGAGAGGTTATGTTAATAGTAGGCCATAAATCTAAACAACACCTGAAAATTTATTTGGAAATTTTCTCGTCGATTTAATAACTCCCTGGATATTTATTCGTAGCATTAATTTCGCCGGTAATACGGGAGATATTTATGAATGGAGATGAAATCTCAGCGCAGTGGATTAAGTGGACGCGTGGAGTTAAGGTGATGCTCGATTTGGGAGATGTATTTCGACCTGTCCTGATAGTGACACTCTTAGGTTAGGACACGCTTAGGTTGCGCCGAGATTTATCACGATTTTTGCGCCACATTTTATTTTTGTACGAGTGTAGTGTCTACAGCTATAGTATAGTGCAGCAGGAAGAGAGTGAAGCGCCAAAGTCAAAATACAGGAGTTAGGACTATATTTAGAAATAGATCAAACAGTAGGAATAAGATTAAATTAATACATATTTCCAACGTTCAGACCTAAAAAAATGAAATTCGGTATCGATATATTAAAATCAGCTTATGAAACTGTAGTGTTCAAATTAATTTTGATCATTTGGATAGATTTTTAGTATTTGTACTACTGTATTTTTTGGTGGTTGAGAAGGGATCTATTTTTAAGTTCGTCGCCACTACGTCGGTTGAACTGACGAAGAGTGAAAAGTGCCTGAAAACCTCACGGTACATCCACATGAGCAGATGAAAGCATCACATCACGATGCTGATTGTGAGACAGTTGGATGAGACGGAAGATTCGAGGAGAGGTTGATCCCGACGCATTTTACATGTGCGTCGAGTTAGTTATGTCGCTTCCAAACCACGACGACGACGACAAAACTCAGTTGAAAAGCGACGAGCATTGCTATTTTCGAACGCTTTTCTCAAACCCACGGCATACCAGAGAATACCAGACGAAACTGTGAAAACAAAATTTCATACATTAAAGAAACATAAATAATAATTTAAAACAAAACTAACTGTAACTTCTATTTGATTTCATTTGATTGGAATTGAGAATGACATTCAGTAGTGAGTAGGACTTTATATTGCTATGTAGGACTGCATGTGCGAGATTGATATTAATATCGGTGTGGGTCGAGAGTGAAAACGAAATTTATAGCGGAAAGAAATAAATCTCAATTTTAATTTGCCACACACTTGTGACAGTCGCCGGACATCGCCGCCGTCCACAAGTGCGAACATTATTTACAACCACTGCACGTTGAATAATTTGTGGCTTGGCATTGCACGTTTTTTCTGCTATTTTTCATTATAAGTGGAGTCTTCTACACTGTGCGAATTGTAAATGTCGACAATGAACAATGTAAAGGCGTCTGTAAATTAAAAATTTTCATAAAACGCACATAAACTAGTTTGCACAAAGCATATTTTATTTCTAATATCAAATAGAAGAGAACATTTGGCAAAGGTGTAAAAAATACCTACTTACTAATTATATTGTTATATACCGTCGAAGTTGATTAAACAAAATTGCAAGTAATTAAAAGAATTATGGAAATAAAAATTAATTTAAGCACAACTTAAATGACACGAATTGAATGACGAGATAAAATCTCTTATTAAATGTAAACATATTTTATTGGGATATCAAAAATTAATTACACATAGAACGCTCGGCACACACGGGCTGGCAATTTATTGGGGTATAAAGATAATTCAACTGCAGTATAAACTATAAACGCCTATTTCCTCCCTACTTGCTGTCAATTAATATGCTGCGAAAAAAATGCACAAATTTATTGGCTAATTGTGAATCATGTGACATGGGCCTACGACTAAAAAGTTCAAACCAATAGGAAATTGATTAGTATTTAATTAACGGCCACCTTAATACAGTCATAAATATTTATACTGTCATGTTATATTTTTATTCATTATGGACTATGCAGGTAGTTGATGTACTTGATGGACTGAAAATGTTTCTTTGCCATCCACTTAATATGTAAATATCTAACCGTAAGAAGCGGCGTTTGTATGGCGTAAGACTTACACATTGGAACTGTACTAATTAATCATTTATTAAATTAACGCTATAAATGTGCGGCATCCTGTTAGTATGGTGTCTGTAGTTGTTTTGGAATTTTGGTCCGGTAACATCAATAATGTGCAAATCGCGATCGCGTTTTATAGCGCGAAATGTATAAAATCGGGAATTTCTGCTAACTTGTTGATCTGTGACGTGCCGAAGAAGTACCAACACAACATTTGCGAGCGTGCTCGATTTGTTGTAGCATGAAGGATGTGTTCAGTCTGTGAAGATGCGAAAGACACGCGTTTATCTGCCGGGTAATAGGGTAATGCCCATCTCCTGAATGTATTATGCGCTCGTAAAATTCGCTTCGTAAAATTTCATTTCGTCAGCGCCGCGGTGGAGAGTCGGGCAGTAAAAACGAAATAAAGTCAGTATGGAATGAGCGCCCACGAGTGCGGGCGTAAAAATTCCATGCAGGTGACGAAAATTCATCTGGATTTTGTCCGAAGTAGTGGCCGAACTTGTCATAATCATTCAACTTACGTATATATTCCTAGTATTGCTTGCTAGAGGACCAAATGCAAACAAGCAAAACGGTACTGTACACTTTTACAAAATATGATCTTATGCACTTATAATCAATTTCCTTTCAGGTTAACAGATATTTGTGGTTTGTTGGGTGTTATTTCAACTATATTTTATTACTTATTTATGAAAATATCACCGTTATGTCTGTATGTAGTCTGTATATTGTGTGTATCCTGGGTAAAAGTTTCGTTAGGGTTGGAACCTAGTTGGAAGTTGTTGTCGAGTCATTCCGACACAAGTTTTCAATAACACTGCGCTTCGGGAGCGCTTTCAAGCGTCGATTTTGAATTTTTCATGAGGTTTACATACATTCGCCCGTCGTTACTGCATGTCCCTACTGCTGTTCCACGTTCATTATATTTTTTGTGGAGAAAACTGGTGACTACACACATTTTCGGAAATGTGCACGTGAATAATATTAAGGGACAGACAATGTTGTAATGTTAGTGTTTTGTGATATTTCTTCTTACAGTGTCAAATTTATCTGTCTTCCTTTTCATCTGTCCGTCCATGCAATTTTGCTAAAACTATAAAATATATCAGGTAACGGTTTTTAGCATTTACCACCAATTAGCCACTTCTAGTTTAAGCCGGAAGTTAAAACCCTTATACACAGCACATAAAGTCCAGCTGAAGCAAATATATTCTGGGTTGTTAATTTTATGGAAATCAAGGAATAGTCAGCGAATGAAATTGAGCAGGGAAATCATAGCATAGTTACTACAAACGTTATTTAAAAAAAGTTAGGGAAAATTGACGTTTTCTTTGAATTTATTTTATTGAAATGAAATTTGAACGAGATTGATTAAACTTTGTGAATATTTATGAATGTTATGATCGGAAAAAAGTGCCAATACGAATACTGTAAGCCACTTTCCGATATCTTAGATAATTTTGCAGAAACTATAGGTCTGTTCGTTTGTCTGGTCAAAAACTGCTCCAAAAAAGTTGATGTAGATAATCTCAATTCGTCGGGAATGAGAGAAAAAAAAAAGAAACACAAAAAACAGTACAAAATCTCTCACAAACGCACAGGCCTTATGGTAGATGATGGATAAAAGGATTTTTCGGCAATAAATTCAGTAGAGGTAGTGGCTGAGAAAGAGACAAAATTTTGAATGCAAAAAGTTACTATTCGATTTAACAGTTGAAAATTACAACGTTACCTGTGCCAGATGACTGATGAAAGCTCACAGCGCCCTCTCTACTCTATCTGTGATTTTGGATAACGGATTTCGGTATTAAACTCAGCAGAGTCTGGGGCAGTATTAACTTTTACGCTTCCGAGTGGAAGTAATCCAAAATTCGAATTCATGAAAATTTTGGAAGAAGACTTAACAATTTGGAACCAAAAAGTAACTATTCAACTCAGCACTTGAAAATTATGTAGTTTTAGAAAAAACTGTGGCAGATGACGCTTAAATCAGCGTTCACAGTGCCCTCTCTAAAACAATCAGGCATTTTTATAACGATTTTCAGCATTAAATTCAGGAGAGTCTGGGGTAGTATGAGCCTAGTTATCAACTTCTGGTACCGACTCGAAATCATCCAAAATTCGTATTTTTGAAAATGTAGGAAGAGTAATTTTGAATAAAAAATACTATTATATTCAGCAATAAATTATATAAGTCTAGAGAAATTCCTGACATATGACGGATGAATGTTCATAGTTCGCCCTCTGTAAAACTATCACAAATTTTGACTGGTAATTTCGGTGTTAAATTCATCACGAGTCTAACAATTAGAGAGTTTTAACCAAGTTTTCAAGAAATTTTAAAATATACAAGATAGAATCCGGTTTAGCACTTGAAAATTATATAGTTTTAGAGAAAACACTGACAGATGATGGATGAAAGAAAGTTCACAGCACCCTCTGTAAAAGTATTGGATATTTTGGATAACGCTTATCGGTAATAAATTCACTAGATTCTGGGATAGTACGAGCCAAGTTTTCAAGTTCCGGTTCCGACTGGATGTGATCTAAAATTTGTGGTTATGAAAATGTACGAAGAAGGCGTAGGAATTTTAAATAAACAAAAAAAAACATAAAAAACAGGCTTAAACTCGGTAGAGTCAAACACTTCCCATTTGTGAAGTTATCAACTTCCGCTTTCGAATGGAAATGATCCAAAATTCGATTTTATGAAATTTTTGAAAGACGAAATGAAATGTTCTATCAACAAATTTCAAATATATAATTTTCAAGAGCTGAATCATTTGAAAATTAACAGTTTTCGGTATTACATTCAGCTGAATCTGGGGGAGCATTAGCCATGTTTTAAACATTCGGTTTCGACTGCAATTAATCTAAAATTCGAATTCATGAAAATTGAGGAAGAAGTCTATAAATTTCGAATCAAAAAAAATTATTCGATTCAGCACTTCAAAATTATATAGGTTCACATATTTTAGACAACGGTTTTCAGCAGTAAAATTGATAGAGTCTGTTAGTAGGCGATTCAGCACGTTAAGACCGGAAGTGACTATACATTTGAAAATTGCTACCACCCTAATATAAATCTTTGTGATTATATACTTGGATTTGTATATTATTTCATCTGCAAGCCTTTTGCCTATAACTTGTTAGATAATTGGTCCTAAATCCTACAAAACATGAAATTTTCCAAATAATTACCATTAACTCATTATTAATGTCCCTAGTTGCTTGGCACAAGATTTTTGTATTGTTCCCGACTGCTGATCATGTATTTCACACGCCTCATACCTTCCAACATGGCATAATTTAATATGAACACTCAGTTTTAGTTCAAAGTAATTGTGTTCTTTAGTAATGTTTCCTCTCTGGTTGGCTGCTTCCTATTTATCAGGGAATGAATCTAACTTTACTTCCGACTATAGTCGGAACATAGAGCTAAGTATTTTGCCCCAAAATGTAATTCGACATCCTCAAGTGTTGTAATTATGGATCTAACTAACTTCTAGCTTCAAATATGAATTGCGGAGTTGGAGTTTGATTTAATAATTCAAAAACCAAACGCGTTAAATTAGAAACTGTAAGAAATCATTAACCATCCGTTTCTCGAGGAATAAAAAAATGTTGTAGTAGTTTTAACAATATTGTGGTCCGATTAGAGTGAATAGTAATCAAGTGTGATAGCACGTGTAGCTTAGCTTAATCTAGGCTATAATCTTTCGTAAATATTGATTTTACCTTGGAAACTTGGGATCATACAATATAAACCTCAAAAATTGATTTCGTGATAGTTTATAAACAAATTCTATATTAATTTCTATTTCCAGTACGACGATGGGATTCACCCCGGTTATATGGATGGCGGTGCGGGCGGCGGGGGGCTGTATGAGCCTCACGTCGCGCACCGCCCCTCCATACACCATTCACCGCATCTGAACCATGCCATGCACCAGTACCATGCCAACCATGTGGCGCCGGCGGCGAACCACGTCATGGGCGCCGTCCCCGACGTCGGCAAGCGAGATAAAGACGCCATTTACGGGTGAGTCCGCTGTGGTCTCAAAGCAAGATGGCGGTAATTTAGGCCTTGAAAAACAGTTTTTGACTTGCGGATGCTATATTCAAGAAAAGTGATCCAAATCAACTTAAAGAAGTAAACGAGAAGCTGCCGGTCGGGTCTTGGGATGCGCCGCATTAAAATTGATATTCATGTGCATAAATTAATTCAAATTTATTATGGTCGGTCGGAATGCCGCGGCAATGCGGCCGTTTCAGACACAAGACGGCAAACCATTACAAAACCAAGAGGCCAAGAACATGCCTTACATATTCTTGGAGTTTATACTCTTTCCGCTTTAGGTTTGGATCAATCATTCATTCTTTTTTTTTAAATTAAGTTCGAAGTTGGTTTCTTAGAACACTACAATAATGGACTATATTGTTGCGATTTTAATTTCAATATTTTCACTTATTAAGATTTGAACTTAATCTTGATTAGGTAAACCACTTTGATTTGTGTCTATTTTCGTTAGACTTCTTATTTTGGGGGACTTGATCTGCTCTTGCAAGGCTAAGAAAGATAGAAATACGCGTCTCGTAGGAATTTTCCAGCTCCCTAAAACGAAGCGCTGCAAGGGAGGGAAGCGGAATATTTAAAATTCCCTCAGAGTCGCTACGGGTCTCAAGGTCTCAACGGGATGCGAAATTCCCCAAAATGAACGAAAATTGTTTAGTGCCCAAGCCGCAATACAGATAAGTTCTTTATGGATTGTACCCACCCTCCGGTTTATTCAAAACTTTGCATGCAAAAACGAAAATTGAAAAAATGTCTCCGGAATGCGTGGGACAAACTAGAAACGACTCACACATGATTTATTTTTAAAGTTGCAGTCTACAACACACGTGTAGGATTCCAATGTTGCTAGTGGAAAGTAAGCTCGCGTAATTCCGGCATAATTGAATTTTTATTATCGTTTCATCGTTTCTGTTTCAAATTCCATGATAGCAAATGAACGATTTTCAGAACTAAGTGCATTGCTTGTTATTTTTAACAAAAACAAGACAATTGTCAAGCGCTTACATTCGTATTGAAAAATGTGATTTACCGCAACACGCATATTTACTGGCATAACATCATATTTAAATTTCTTTATGGCGATAACATAACAAAACTAGTGCTTAGCATATTAAGCGGCGTCCGGGAATTTAAATTCTCTTCAATCAAAATTTGTCAGGGACTATTTTCCGGGCGGCTAGTTAGGTGATTCTGATAAATTGAAACATTCGATTGTGTTTTTGTTTGTCTATTGTGTTCTACTGTCTTGCGGTTGACGTGTTCGTGTGCGCATTATGCTAATTGGCAGAATGTCGTGTGTCGTCGTGTAAACGCATGTCATTAAATTTAATTACAAATTAAAAGGCAAATGAGCAAACAATAAGTCCCGTCCAGTCAACGCTGCGGTGTAAACCGAAATACAATATAGAAGAGTGGGGTCGGTTGGTTTTCTAAGTTGACTAAGTGAAACAAGTGAAAGAAACGAAGTCATTTATAATGAATGGATTTAACGAAGAGTCATACTCCAACGCCCTGAAGGTGTTATATAATTACTCGGTACTAGATGTTTACATTTCCTTAGCAACTAGTATACTCTATGTAGGGAAACTGGGGGATATGGACCGAATTTCGATTTTTTATATAACTCCAAAGATATTTGGTTATAGTGTAAAAATTTCATAATTATCAACATAACCAAAACTAGCAGAGTTTTTGAGAAGGGAAAATAGCATTTATGAATCTTCTGATATCAAAATCTGAAGAGCCCATCTCTCCCAGTGTTGTAATAAGTTGAAAGTAATTTCTTTTTCAATGAACACATGTGTATGTAAATAGTTATCGTCGTAGTTAAATTTGAAAGTTATATTTTTTACCAAAATATAGTATGTGGTAATGAATAGGTTCACAGTTGATGACTGTGGTTGCAGTTTATTGGAACCGCACATAAAATTTAATTGCGCCCGGCACTTTCCTGCACGTTTTCTTTTCATTTTCCGTATTATTTGCTCTGGGACTGTTTCAACTTCAAACTAACTCTAGGTATGTGGCTGCGGCGTGTCGAAGTTTAGTACATAATCCACAGGAGCATGGAGAAAAAGAATCTACAGCGGGCATTAAAAATTATATTATGCACGGTACGACTAATTAAATAAAGCAAACACAATTTGCTGTGCAGTCAAGCCCTCCAGCACTTTGTTTACATACAAAAACATATGACTGCCAGAGAAACGCGCGAGAGTCGTAAATTTGCCGTCATCCATTTATCCTACCCAACTTTAATTGGAGGAGAAGTAAGTTCAATCACAAATTGATTATATTTCAATGAATGTTTCACTAAGAAATATTTACCTACTTCAAATGTGATTGAATTTAGGTTAGGGATGTAGGGTTAGATTAGGGTTCTTCAGCGCTGATTTTGTTTTCTGTGGCGTTCAACTGTAATTTAATTCACATTGATGACACTTTAATAGAAACGCAATTGAATGTAATTGAAATGAATTCCATGGAACTCAGGCGACCAACCCTTAACTTGATTGTTTCTGTCCTCTTGTTGCGCGCGCTCCTTTCCATTCTTCTTGCGCGCGCGAGGAAGGAAGAAGCAGCTGTAATGAGAATAAAGTGCAAATCGCATGGCGTTTTAATTGTTCTTACATTCACCGGCTTCACATCTCACGCGCGCGCGTTTAATTGTGGGCGAGTTGTTTGCTTTTTCATTCATTTATTCCTCCCGCAATTACCTACCCTTCGCGTCGAAGGCGCAGGCGACGCAACGGGATTAAGTAAGACAATGATTACGAAAATGCCATAAGCGCGCCGGCGTTGAAAACACTGGTATGCGTGATAGACCTGATGAAGGGTCCGGAAAAAGGGTCAGGAAGACAAAACCGCCAACGCCACCAGACAAAAAGTGTAAGGACAATGTAGGAACTAATGGACAATGAGAAATTTAATATCTTTCACGGCTGCGAATCATATTCCACATATACAAACAAGGAATTTTCTTCTTTAGTTATTTATTTTATTACCAATTTCCTTGATTTGTCTGAATATTTATAGAAGTCTGAAATGTGTGATTTGTTTGTCACTTGATGAGTTCTAATTGAATGTTTTATAAAATGGCGCCTGATTGACCACAAAGAACTCATTGGGAAGCCTTAATTGTCTCTAATTCCACTCAAGGTAGAAAGGTAGATATGTTGATGGAAAACAACACGGGGACATAATAACGCATAATTTGAGAAGTGCCGCTTTTTCCGGCGAACACATTTTTCCGTTTAAATTACGCTCGCTGTTATAATGAAGCATAATAAGCAATAAACAACGCCGTACCGAACGAGCGCATATCTCATTGGCTGTCACTCGTTGATTGCACATTACGTTCATTATAATTTACTTCGTCATCGAGTATTTTTCATTCTGTGCTCTTGTTTTTCCTACCGCGTCTCAACGCAATCAATAAACGTACTTATGCTGAATGCCTACAACAACATAGCACACATAAAATGCATTTATGCATTTTTTTAACAACCCGGAGATAACTGGAGCATACGCAAAAATGTTCAACTTATTCATAAGTCGTTAACGTTATTATATGAATGAAATATGTAATATTAAACGCGCCGTTCAATTACATGATAATGGACGAGAATGAATGAATCTGCATAAAGAAAACTTACTCGAGTAAGTATAAAATGGTTTATTATAGTGCTGTATTATAATTCGTGTTATGAATCTTATGGTAGCGGCTACATATGAGTTGTTTTGTAATAAGGAACTATGGCTGATGTATTTTTTGTACGTTCATAATCAATAAGTTGTGTTATCCAGGGGTAATCACGCAAATCGTCGCTCGGGCGTTTTTCTAACGATCATCATTTGGTTGCGCCGTTGTCTTTGCCGTCGTTGATTTATTCCCAGCGCCGTTCCTCCGCCACTGCTGTCATTATTGCGCTGGCATGTAAATGATGATGATTACAATTGGATCGACGCTTTGTTTCCAGCGCCTTTTTCTTGTTTTATCCATCCACATGCACAATAATCATGCGCGTCGATTGGATTTATTTATGGCGTGCCATGGATGTAATTCGCGGGTCGATAGGTCGGGATTAGGTCGCCATTAACTGACACTCGGACATATGCGTGGACCAACATTCACTTCGCTTCTCTCTGAACCAGTCTACGGCGCGTAATCGTATTCTTATTGTTCGACTTGCTCTTTGTCCTCAGCGGCTTTAAATCATGCACGCATGTGTTGATGTTGCGCGCGGCGAGAGCGCGCGGGTCGAATAATTAGCAATTAGCAGCATTACAATTGCCGAAAATGTTTATGGCGTCGATTACGGGCCGGCGGGCGGCGTATTACGCGCGGGAACGGCCGTTTAGTGACATTTATTCGCGCTCGTAAATCACGCCGCGAGTGCCGGCCACAAATCGATTGCTTGACGCAAAAGTTTAACATGGAGTTAATCTCGAATCGTTTAACTTCAGCCTTAGTGTATGACTGATACGATAGTCATACTACACTTTAAAACAATCAACAAGAAATGGACTGATCTGTCACTAATATATTGAGTGTTTATTTTCTTAGATTGCAGAGCTTGAGACTAAAGATTTTTTGTGTTTTTAGGCATCCACTGTTTCCACTCCTAGCACTGATATTCGAAAAATGTGAGCTGGCGACGTGTACGCCGCGTGAACCCGGCGTGGCTGGCGGTGACGTCTGCTCCTCGGAGTCTTTCAACGAAGATATCGCCGTTTTCTCCAAACAAGTAAGTGTATTATCTTTAGCATCTTATCTTAAAACATTGAGGCGGTTTTTACAAAGACAGGATGTTCAAAAAATTGAAAAGGGTACATAGGACGTATCTAAAGGAGAAATTCTCAGAATCCGTCGCCCGTATAATTACGTAATAGAGTTTACAAATTTTTGTTGATAACACATTTTTTGATTTATATATGCGCCTTTCGAAGTTAACCTAACGTTAGTGATGTGCTTTTAATACACTGGAAAACATGGTGCTTCTATGGTTAGTTAGCGTGGTGATCATTGTTTCATGTGCAATAATGCAATCAGTGAATTTAAAGTTTTAACAAAGTTAAGATTTTGCGGAAGTTACAGGATTACAATACGTATTTTTATGATTTTTTAAATCTGATGATGTTTTAAATCTGCAAACTCTAAAGTTTTTAGATAACTAGTCTAACAATAAGCACTATAATATAATAATTTTCACACTTTTCACAGACTTATTAGCGGGCCAAAAGAAATACTCACCTCACCCAACACCGAAATTAAATATATCATAGATTTTCGCTTCCATAGGCTTTCGCGAGAATCGTTATATGGTCTGTATGTTGGACAGGCCTGGTCTAGGTCATATTAGTTAGCGAGCGTTGTCATACATCATCAAATAGAATTTGCCCCTCAATGGTCTAAATCTGGGGTGTTCAACCTTTTATTATTCAAGGGCCACATTTTTTCTATTCCTTATAGTACCAGGGCTCGCATGTTTATCTACGTTAAAATAAGCAAGTAATGTAAAATAAAATAGTCTAGCCTTCATCTTTTCTCAAAACATTCCCGGTTTGTATTGGATCTTACATCATTACATAAAATAATCTATACTATTTTTCGCATCGGAAGGGAGGATGCTTGATTCAAAAAACCCACGTTTTCGCCTAAATTTAGATTGAAGTCTGTTTTGCGATATCTTCCATACTACAATTTCGTATTCTGTCAAAATGTGTTTTGTAAAACTACGTAAGTGATAACGGAAAATGGTTCGATTCGGCAGGGTTTAGTGGTTCAACCTCTACTTTGACCCTAAATGGTTACTTCCAAAACTGGAAGTTTTAATAAAGTAAATGGTGAAATCTATTATAGCTTTAGGAGACAACACAATTATTTACTATTGTATTAAATTATTTATTATTTATATTAAAACTGTTAAAAGGCCATGAATACTTCAACGGATCATAGAGTTTACTACTGACTAGCAAATTTGAGGTGTATAAAATTGTTCCGGTTACGCCCAAATTGCCACCAAATTCAATATACCCATGGTTTAAATCAATTGCGTCTATCTGTTGCGGCTAGGTTAGGTTACTTAACGAGCGTAAACCATAAAGGATAGTAGAAATAATGTTTATCATTTAGGGCAGTGAGTGTTAATATGGATAAATTCTCTTGATCCGGCCTAAATTACATGTATAATTCATGTTTTATGGCAATAAGTGTGTAATTATTGTTTTATAACAAATTTGCAATTATCGAAATTAACTTTCAAGGTGTCTGAACGCATGCACTATTTTTGTTTGTTATCTTAGCTATTGCAATAATATCCGAAATCGCTCAAATTTTGTGTTGCTGCAATAAATTCCAATCCTGTGCTAAACGGCTGTGAATTTCTTCCAATCAATCAGGTGATAGATTCCCTCTGTATCTCTGACCCTATTTTAAATTAACGGACTCCTTGAAAATCGGTGCAACCATGTTTTATTGAAAACATTTACCCTGCAAAGTCAAGCAAAAAGGAAAAGAGAATAAAATTTTGGCATTAACGGTCATTCCACGTCTAAACGACACACTTTGAATTAAAGTTTACCTCACCCCTTCCTATTTGAGGCAAATATGGCTAATAAGACAAATAAATATGCAAAGTTTCAAATTATCATCTGTAATAGTTTTAAAATACATATAGCTAAAGAATTGGATGTAGTGTCATTTTATAGCTCTTTTCCTGATTTTTACAGGGATATACAAGATGGATATAAATTATTCCTTCAAAATGTTAAGAAAGTATACTCGATACTCAGTAATATATTTTTTTGGGCCCTGATCCCATTATCATCTCACGAATTCATATCTTAATACATATATACATTTCTGATGTCCGTGTGTTTGTCTCCTCCTCCTGAACGCCTGTACCGATTTAAATAAAATTTTCGGTGAATCTTCGCATAGATTAGAGGATGATTTAGATTCACAATCGGGCCGTGTTGGGTCTACTGTTTGCAAGAAATGAGGAAACATCTGAGCAAAGATTGATTGGCCTACGTTTTGTCACCTAGCAACAGTTAATTTGTTTTGTTTACGATGTGGGTCTGTTCTGTAAGTTTAATTGTGACTGAATCAGAACCGAAACAACAAATTTTCAAATACGTATCGACAGAGAGCATAAAATACCAGAGATCAGACTTTGTTGGAAAGTGGGCGACATTATACCTTTTCTTTTCTGTTAATAATATTAATTATATCGCAGTGTAAACGTCGTGAATGTTTCTTATTTAATTAAGCTAGAAATGTTATTTTTGAATTTTACCTCTTCACTGAACACAGAGAAACTTCCCGAAAAAGTTTGTTATTTAGTTTGTCATTAGCATATTGAATCAAATGTTTAGAAAAAGTGTCATAGTTTTTGATTTTTAAATTATACATATTATGTTCTCAACTAAAACTAAGAAAAACCAAATCAAGATATTTTTGTTTAAAATTAACCAGAGCCGGAGAAAGGTAAATACTTTTTTAATTTAATAATACATATTGTCTTCGGAAGCAAATTGTACTTGCACTACAGCGAAGCGTAGCCAGGTCTTCTAATACAAATGTAAATATAGCCAAATTTTATTAAAATCAGAAAAGGTGTGAGGTTTAGTAGCATTTGCCTTTAATCCAAAACTCGCATTTACGGGATATACGGACTATCGAGGCTCTACTGCAAATGATAAATATTGATCCCTTCAAGTGTTTTCTTATGCGTATAAACCTTCGACAATGTATGATTACTGAAACAGATAAATAAATATAAAAACATACCAAGTAAATCATTCAAAGGTTAGTTTTTATAAACTTGTAAGATAATATCACGAATCGATAGTACTTACAACAAACAAAATCCAAGGGATTTGTTTAAAGTGCTTGGAGAGTCACGAGACACACGCCCTATGTATAAATATATGTAGAGGTACATGCGTTATGCATACATAGTTCACCCACATTGAAATCATCAAATACACGTTATCACAACAATAAACATTCACCGGGAAGCCTCCTGTCTGTTGTTTGCTCACCGTTATAGAGCCGGAGCAATACTCGTATTTGAGCAGTGAGTGTACATACATACGTCGAGTTTGCGGGTGTGCGTACAATGTGTGATTACTGTTATCATCGGACGAGATGATAACCAGCGAAAACACATGTTTTCGTGCACATCTTACATGTGATCCTCTTATGAGGGCACATGTGCATGTGTTGCTAGTTGTGAACACTCTGTATGTGGCTTACAATATGTTGCGCGTACTAAGTAGTTGCGCGCCGCTAAAAATTAAAACTTATCTAGTTTATTAAACATTAATGGTTCGCGAGATGGCTATAAGCGCGGTAATAAAAATCGTTGAGGCGTTAATAAATTATTCAATTCCGAGCGGGACGTGAAGTGTGCGACTTGAGACGGAGTCGTAAAAAATCTAGAAGAAATCATCGCACATGGTTTCCAGTGTCTACGATAGTTACGCGTGCTTTTAGTGGATATTACTTGGAAAACAATTAAACTATCAGAGAGGTTCAGTAAACATTGCTTTGTATTCTAATGAGCTTGTCAGGAGTCAGGATAAGTATCATTACTTTCCTGTATGTTGTATTTCCTTCCAGTTGGGTGAAACTCAATTGAGCCGTTTACGCACCATTTTCCGACATTTTCTATTGTTTCAAAGAAAACGCTTCACGGAGCAATACTAAAAATATCTGAAAATGCTTTCCTGCATTTCTTTTAGCAGGGTCTCGTGTGGTGTATGCAAATTGTCAACTTCCAGTTCCTAACAGAAGTCTTAAAAATTAAAAAATCATCGCAATTTAGCAAATAAAGGATTGGGTGTCAAAAACTTACTGTTCTATCGAGCATACGAAAAATAAATTATAAGTGAAGTAATCCTAAATTTTAAAATTGCCATCAACCTTGAGACAAAAAGCCTCATGAATATTGCACTACTTCATAATTGAATTACACTGAAATTACATCGAATTGTAATTATAAATTAGTAAAGTATATTAATTACAATTAGGGTCTCATGCAACGAATAAACGTAGTTAACTCGGTGCTCCCCGTGTACGTTTTTACTTTTACAACCTGTGTGCGATGCATTAATCACAAAGTATGTACACTTAAGCAAATTGACTCGCGGTGGATCTCGACTCTTGGAAAGCCCACGAATAAAATTACAAATTACCGTTATAAAATTTTTACTGCACATGAGCTACTATTTCAACATTGATGCGTTTAGAATCAGAGCTTTGCGCTCAACAGTGGAACTTTTATCATGTTATCTGGTTGTTTCAAATTAGCTTCTGCATTGATGCGGAGTAATAAGCAATGTGTAGCTGTTTGTATTGTAATCTTTTTATTAATTAACAACCAGCAGCAGGTTTCGTGATCATAAAACTTATATTTTTAGAAATTCTCCTACGACGCGACGGTAATTACGAGATTGTTTGTGTTTGCACGCGGAAGAGAAGGTTGACAACATGTCAACAGGCGTGGAAAATATTATTCTTTCTGCGTCAGAATTTTTGAACGAAAATAAACCGATTTTTCGATTTGATGCAAAGAAAAACATGCGCTGTTTGCATGAATGAGCGCGTCGGACATTTTGTTCAGTTTTGTTTGGGAAGCGATGTAATTGTAAGTCGGGGCTTTGCTTCCTTGTACCATCGTCGTGTTTCCGCAATAAGTTATTATCGAATCATCCCTTCCGTTAGCTGCATTCATCGCCAGCACGACGAATGATTTTCCGAACTCAACCCTTTGCGCGCAGTGAGTTAAAGTCCGCTCAGCGAGTACGAATGGGAAGATGCCGGATGGGATAATGGTTGGAATAAAGGGAGATTTCCTCTTATTATATTCGACTTGCGGAACGGCTACAACAACGGCGACAGCGAAAGGGTTGCCGGCCACCCCTGCGTTTTGACTTTATAATTACTCATTTGCGATTCCCGAGTGAGTGAATCCAATGTATCTGCTGTTGGGTGGCCGCGTGTGTAGCATCGCTTTGCGTATGCAAAATTCACGTCAGCTCTGTTAAATCAAAGGCACATGTCTCTCTTCTCGCCTTGGATATGAATGTGAATGAGAACGCGAATGAGTGAATGGGCAGGGTGGAAAACAGGGCATGAATACACTTACACATGGAACATGTTTGTATTTTACGCATTTTATACCCTCTATAGGGGTTGTGTACCCCAAGGGTGCGGTGGTTCTATTTTCGGCCTGCGCTGCGTCGAGTTTAAACGAATCATAATCGACGCATAAGTAAATTTAAGTGAATTTACACTTCGAGGGTTGCGGCAACCCTTACTAGGCTTATGGGTCGTGCGCGGAGAAGATGGTTTCAGAGCGTTGCGCGCTGGGGCCCGGAGGCTTCCAATGTGTAAGCGCGAACAGCTGTCGCAGATCAGCCAATCCACAATCAACTTCCTAACACCGACTCATCCGCCAGATATACAGTGTGTTTTTCTACGCGTGTTCTCGTGAATAAATGCAAATAAATCAGCGTCGGATGGGTTTGATGGACGTGTACGGTCGGAGGTGAGGACTAGATGATGAGGGTATCACCACTGTGAGTGCAAATGTATTCATTGCGGTCGATGCGCCCGCGTGCGTTTGTTATTTTTGCGGGTAAACACTATAACCGGATTTAATCAATCGAAAAACATCCCGAATCATCACTCGTTTGTAACTTATAAGGGATTTATGGCTGTAAAGTCGACATAAATCAAAACAGGCTTCATGCTGGAATTTTAATTTCTTCTGATTCAAGTTGAAAATGTTTTTTCCTTTCGACGTTGAAGTTTGGAGTTTAACAGTAACGGTATTTTGCCCAGCACGCCCCTAAAATAGACCTTTTACTTAAAGTCGACGTCTGTCTAACGCAGATGTACAAAAATGTATCAAGGAATTCTTAGAATTTCAGAGTATAGAAATTCGAGGGAGAGAATTTGAAAGCTGTCCGTACCTAGAAATGCCCTAAAAATTGCAGTTAAAAGTCACATTCAAATCTTTTGATGATTTAAAAATACCTCAGAAAAAATTAAGTAAAGTGATAATCTTAGTATTTCTTTAAATATATCGCGCTTCTTTGAAGTATCTGTAAGCAAAGATATTACTTAAATCACAAGTTTCTATAAAGAAAAAGAGTTAATTCATGATTCGTTAGTGCATGAAAAGTCAACAAATGTACGCATGACAAGACTAACAAGATTCAAACGTGACTCTAAACACACCATCACGACAAGAAGAAAGTCGTTAATCAAGTCAGACAAGTGACAATTGTGCAATTTTTGTGCTTTAACTTCACTTTTAAAATCACTAGTGAAGCCTGAACCGGCGCGGCGGTTATACAGAATTGTGGTGATAAGAAAGTTTCTCATTTCATAAATTTCAAGCGTCGATCTAGATCTGCAGACGCGGATTGTCATTTTGTGATTTATCCCTTTGTGCCCGTGCGAGTTGTGACTTAATTTAAGTTGCGCCTTGTATTGGTCGCGGTCGCTCGCGTTGTTTATGTGCGCCATGTGCAAAAATGTCGACTGGCAATCGCACCATCGACGCGCGCGCCTCGCATATTTTCTTTTCCTCGTCGCGCGAGATATAATATCAGAATGGAGCAGCAGCAAGTCTGTGCTATGCCCGTTCATTCGTAATATTAGCCTTTCGTAATATTCCCCATAAAAGTAGTAATTTACTTGTTGCAGTGAATTTATGACTTTGCGCGTTTGCAAACTTCATGGCAACTGCAGCGTGAGGGCAATCACAACTCCAGCATGAATTCTTCGATTCTCTCGTCTAAGGACTTGTTATTGGCATTTGGCGCGTTGCTGCAAGTTGCAGCCGGAGGCTCCTCGATATGTTGTATTTTATTCTCTTGCGAGTAATAGTGGACACGATATCGTTTGGTGCGCATCGTGGTTTTGAATTGTGACGAAACGCAGTGAAAACCTGTAAAATGCGACCATGCGCGCTGACGTTTGGCGTGTGTGTACACGCTCGCCAGTTTTACGACTTTGATAAAAACGCACTAAATCGGAAAACGGCAGTGCCGCAACTTAAAAACGCGTTAAAACCACCTAAAACCCCCCGAAAACAGGCGTTTTTATGTTCGACCACTGTGAAACTGACTGAAATTAACTAAAACATAACTAAACGTTAAAACTTTATGTTCTTGGATTCATTTCATTACAGAAATGTCTCTCTGTGTAATTATATCACACTTTTTCACTGAATTCCTAGTTTACGAGCTTTCGCTTTTGATCTCGTCTTTATAACCAATTGGTATGTTTTTAATCGAAACAAAAAGGATATGACGTACGTCAGTTAAATCCCTACGGAGAAAAACTCATGGTGAGACGTCGAGACGTCCCGCAGCGCGGCTGCGTCCATGAAATGCGCATCCAGCGCAAAATCCCTCGACGGGACGTCCGTTAACCACCTTTTACGGCACCATCGGGTGAACTGTGTGCACTTATCGCGCACACGTTCACCACTATACCGATGTGCATTTTGTTTCATTGAGGATTAAGGTGTGCAAAATGCAAAATGAACGAAATGAGCAGCAGCAATAGATGTTTACCAAAGGCCAAAGTCATAAAATTCCATAATTAATTCTTCAATATTAGAAAAATTGAAACAATAGGACAAATATTTCTAAAGAATGAACTGGCAGTGAGGAATGTATGAACCGTTAATCTTATGGTGTTACTTGTTAGCTGGTGGTATTTTAATGGTGTTTTTAATTATCACTCGGAGAATGTTTTGTTTCCCACTTGGGCCGCAAACAATCAGTCCTAAGGGGTTGTTGGCATGATTTATAGTCGTTCATCCGTCTCGGAAAGTGATGCATCTATCTTTGATGGAGCGTGCTGGTGTTTCAACCGTACCATCTAATTTTTTTTATCTATTCTTTGTGAAAAACACGCGAACCTGGACGTTGAAATATGTGGTGGTCGATTCGTTTGTGTTGGCATCTGGTCTAAATCTGAGCGTGCCTTGAGAAAACAAGGGCCTAGGGTACCATGTATTCCACCAATGCGTTCTGTTGATAGACCATTTTTTCTTCACTGTTTGGGACCTCGGATCGTTGATTCTTTTGGTTGGTTTGCCGGATGGTTTTTGGAATGGTGAAATACGAAACGACCCTGGGTTTTTACTTCCAGCACACTTCATCCAAAGAAGAGAACAGAGAAGTCTCGATTTTCAATGCGCTGTAAGTTTCTACCTGTGTTGCTCTGGAGCATTTGTAGATTTGTTCCATTTCTTATTCGAAATGTGTACTGGGCGTTGTGAATTTTCCTGTCTCATAATGGATACCTCAAGACAGTTGACGATGATATATCTATGTGCATAATAATTGACTAAAAATAAATATAGATATTAACCATTAAACGTTCCAAGTCCATTTTTAAAATGTGAAGAAGTGCTAACTAAGGTCATTGTGAGCAATTTTAAAAATGAGTATCATTCAATCATGTTTTCAAATCTTTCCTTAGCCATTATTAATATATGTATGTATGTAACAGTCTCCAGATCATCATTATCAAGTTGTAATGTCTGATTGGTTGTGTTGGAATGAGAGATTTTGTATGAGTAATGATCAAAGATCTCATTATCATTCATTTTCACTCTATTTAGGAGGCCAGATCTGAGAGGGCACTTGTCGATCCACATTCTTTGCAGGCCCATGAAAGGATCTCCTCGTTTTGCTTTGCGGTACAGCGCGGTGCTCATTTGAATATAAAGAGAGCAGGAACAGGCAGGCGCATTGAAGAAATGTTTTATTCCGTTTTGTAGAGTGTGATCCTGTAGTGTATGTATTACGTGCGGATGTGCTTGAATATTTGAAGGGTGACGCGGTGAAGCCATTCAACAGCGGTTCGGCAGACAATTCCAACCACTGTTCGGCATCAAACTTGCACGATATGGAACACCCAAAAAGTAACCCAAAACGTGCGGCTTGGTTGGAGTAACCGAAATACTTCAGTGGAATACTTTAGAAATTACTCGAAAACTGGTTGAGCCAAGATATGTCTACTGTGTGCGTGCTGCGCGTAGCGTGCGCAGTCTGAGAACGCCGTTCAGGTCTTGTTCTTGTCAGCAGTCGTCTGAAGTCCGCAGGAACGCTGATGGTTTCCAAGAAAACGGCGTGCTTTACGGGGAATTCAACTCGTCGCGCTCACCGCGCGACTTACTTAAGCGTCTTTCTCATTTTCTTGTTGTGCGTTTTGCGTCCTGCGATGCGTCGTGCAGTCATGTCTCGTCATGTTTTCTATTAGTATTCTCTCTTCTCGCTGCTGGGCGCTCCGCGCAGTCCGCTCTTTTGCGAAACGTCAAAAACACATTTCGCTATGCGGCATGCAGCGCCGCGGCGTCGTGTAATGAATAATGTAAGCACAAAGCGCAGCAGCTTGGAAGAGCTGAGCTGAACTTGAAACGAATGCCGTGCAAAACGCTCCAAACCACGAGGAGATGCTCTTTTTTGTTATTGTGTTGCGAGAAGTCTGCTCTCAAGTGGAAGCTGGCTACCGTTCAGAGAAGACGAGTTTGCGTGAAAGGACACATTGTATATGCTCACATGTGAGAACGTCGCCGCGTTGTAATTTACTGGCCCGGTAATTAAAAGGTGCCGATTAATGGGCAGCGAGTGCCGATCGGCACGGCCATTACGGCCGACAGCTAGGCGTACACTACCTGCACACAAATTCAGCAAATTATTCACACTAACTTCACAGCTCGCTGTTCAAACTAGTGTACAACTTGTTTCATTCATGGATTCTCATTGCCATTGCTAAGTTAAAGCACGCGCGACTGATTGTGTATAAAATGTGCAGATTTATGACGTTCCTAAACATTCTGGTTGGTGCTGTATGTTTAAAATTTTCGCATCAGTCTTTTTCATACATGCCAATGTCTGACCCAACTGGCTTCTTCAGTAGACCTTAAACAATGGGAGTCCATGCTCCACAATAAAAACAAAAAGAAATCTAACATAACCTTCACATGAATTTCTACATCTCACTGTCCAGCTGCGCACTGGGTCTCCAAAAAGCATACATTTATTGACAGTCTCTGCCTCATCTGCTTGAAAATTTAAATAACATTCTGGTTAGTGGTTCTATAGTCGTAAATATGCCCGAGTTACTTGTTCACTTCTCGGTGGTGCTGGGCCACAACAACCACGTGGTCCGTTTATTTACAAGCACAACCGACATAAATTATTTTACAAGCGCCCGCTATAAATTATTGCGCTGTTCGTGAACGGCAGGTGAGTGTCCGGCAGGGGGCAACGTTTTCAACCCTCTCTTCTCAGCTCCAACTACTTGAAGAAGTCAAGGCATGTTAGCCAGAAACAAGTCTGAGCGCTTTGTAGCGTTAAAATTCTTTTAAATGGCTTGGAATTCCGTAGCGTTTACATGTAAATTTATATTACTCTGAACGCATTACCGAGGACTTGGTGTGGTGACCATCATAAAAACATAAACCATCATAAACCAACTGAAAACATCAAAAATCCCCATAAAGGACTTAACTTTTAACTCTTCGAAAGTTAACATTATGCTTCCAACATGCATTGGTTATTCGTGAGTTATTTTTGACTTTGTCCCACTGCCAGTTGTTATCGAAAAATGTAAATAAACGAAAACGTCCAAAACTGCCAAAAGACTTTTTTGGGCATACGGCGTCCCGAGAGGTATGATTGAAGAAGCAGCCGTCTGTTGTGTGTAGCTACTGAAAAAGAAGAACAAGCAGCACCGATCCAGTTTATTCTGCGCTCCTTCTCTTCAACGCTGTGTTATGTTTACGTGAACAAAAGAAGAGCATCCCTCCGTCCCTTCGTGTTGCGTCGCCACATTCTTCATTTTTACTAGTCTGCATCGTAGATATTACTTGCATTTGAAAACTTTGCCAAACATTACTCAATAGCATCCAAGAATTTAAAGAGTGGAAGGGAAGATTTTCATATATGTATAATATAATATTTCAATGCTTAGGTATGATTGGAGTTTCTCAATAATTACAAGACTTCCAGGGAAGTGATCTTAATAATTTATTAAATTCAATAAGGGCTTTGCATTGTAGGTGCATTGTGGGATCTGTCTCGAATTACAGTTCCCGTTTGGAAAGTGTGTATTTATCAGCAAAACAGAACGGGTATGTTGTCACGACACATCGCAAGCCCTCGATGCTGACGAGTGGAGAGCAAATTACGGACTCCCTGCTCGTACCGCGACGGAAACGTGTCATTACTTAGCGTAATGCTTGTAATTACGCTTCGGCTGCTTATCTGACGTTTTCCAAACGTGTCATTCGAATTGTCTCCGCAGAACAATTCCTCACAATACCGAAGAATGAGATTGAATTTATTTATAAAATTAAACCAGCTTGTGTGGCTTGCCGCTTGGGAAAATAACCTCCCGCTGGGTGACTTCTATCTGCCGACGAAGGCTCAAGCATGTCGGGTGTTTGGCTGGACGTGGAAAAGAGCAGCCAGCAAACTATGCGCGCGTCTGCACAATGCGACCTCGCTACGGTTCGCCGCACTGCAATCCAGGGCCCAGACCCTGATGTGCATATGCCCCTTGGTGGCGCGTACAAAACTGGAACAAAACATCAGCTATGCTGCAACCAGCCGTTGCGCTTTTTCAGTCTGCTTTCTTTTCAGATGCCGCGGGATGCCAATAATATCTGTTCATACGCTTTCCCTGCGCCAAACACAATCAAATCAATCTGAAGGAGAAAGGTGTAAATTTGTCAACACGGGGAGTAATTTTGGTAGCCCATGACCACTTTGCACCTTATTCATAAATTGCCTTGGGTCTTGTGTCTTCGGGAGTGATGTTGCCACCTGAAATGATCACCTTCGTAATAAAACGCCGGGGACGTCAATGTCTATAATTACGATAAAAAGTGTATAAAAAGAGCTATGGTCTCATAAGGGCACGTGCATGGTCTGGACGCGCGCGCGCTCACGCGGGAGGCACGATCTGGGGGTAGGCGGGTCTAGGCTCACTGTGTAATTATATGTCTTGTGCCGTCTTCTTGCACTCTTACCGGACGTAGTGTCCTCTCTAGTTACAAACTACCTTCACCTCGACACTCTGCTCTTTTATCGGGCCGCACATCAGCCCTCATCATCATCTACTACCGCAGCGAAATCTTCGTGTACGTCTGTAACCCGCTGAAGCTTGAAAACCTTAATATTTCCTCATCATCATCATAATCGGTACCATCGTCGATGTTCGGATAGTGCTGGTATTTCTGGTGTCATGGAAACAGGTGCACCAGTTAGCGAAACTTGTTAAATGGTCTCTTAACATGAAAAATGCTCTTTAAATCTAAATCAGGAATTTATTGCTATATCATTTAGCAGCTTAAGTTTTGGAGGAGCACGAGGTCTGGTCGTAAAGAGACGCATCATTAATAGTCATGACTGTTAATTTTTTTTGGGTGAACACGTTCTCCAATTAATTAGAAAGCAAATACTCTAACCTGCACATTGTTTGTGGTTTGGCCCTAAAAATCGACCAATCGACCTATGTTATTTTGTTTCTTAACAAGAGTGTAGGTATGGACATCTTCCATTCAGAATTGTATTTTATTTAGCCATTTGTTAATCCCTTCTTGTCTTGTGTCTGTTCATTAAATATCTTCTCCTTTTCGGTTTTTCTTTGCCGAGTCAATTAAATTAAAGTACCATGCGACTATTACTACATTACAAACGATTATAAAACCGTCGCTAGAGGTGCAGCGCGTCCATATTGTAAAAAGTAATAATGGTAATAATAGTAATAAGATAAAGCTCATTATTAAAGATACATTTAGTTGTGTTATCTATCCTCGCTTCGTAACGCATTTTTCTACTCACCGCCCAGCACACACACGTATGCGCTGCAGGAAAACGTTGCCTGTTCATACGGGACACGTTCAGATGTTCGGTAGGCGAACAAAAACAAAAATCGTAAGCCGACGCGCGGCGCACCAACAAAACGAGTTTAATGTGCGGGAATGGCGCGGCGCGGTGTTGAGCGGCATGGAGCATCCTTCGCATCCTCGCTGGTATCAGCGATATTGAAAACTATGGCGCAATAATAATAAAGTAATCTTTATGGGCTGTTCAGGATGGACGCGCCGTGTTTGCGCGGAGTGGACTCAAGAGCACACTTAACCTGAGAAAATTAAAAAATCACACACTGCAAACGCGCTCCAGGGACTTGCGCCGCACAATGCTCCTGCACCGCTCGGATTATTGCTGGATGAAGTCTTAATCGGCGTTTATCGGCCGATGGCGTTTCTTTTGACAATTTGTCTTTGCACATCCTATTTATTTGCTTCTTCAGTGGGACTCGACTGCTGCCTACAACAAAAACGCTTAACAGAGAAATAAATAAACGAGCCTAAAATCAAAAACACTTGCCAAACGAATGGAACGGTTGCAGTTGCAGTGATTAACTGTTTGTTATGTTATTGTTTCGCTCATCCGCCCGATACGTTTATACGTCTGGTTTTTATTCCGCTTATTGTAGTTGCGTTTTTGCACAGCCAAACAACGATATTAATATTAATGCTCATGTCGTAAGGATGAGCGGCCGCATCCTTAGCTGTATCATCTGCCCATGTTTGCAATGTCTTGTGTATTAAACTTTTTGCGTTGTTTTCTTGTTGCAGATCAGACAAGAGAAGCCCTACTACATTGCGGACCCCGAAGTCGATTCACTGGTAAGTTCCAGCGCCAACAATTCGATAACTACTTTATACTTTTCTACAATGTTTCGTCCGTACGCATTATGAAATTAAGTTGTTATTTGGGTTTTTACGCGGCGTTTTGCGCGCGGAAAGAAAAAGTAATCTAATCTGGCATTCCATTTGCACGTTGTACATTTGTGCCAGTTTTTTCGACTTTTCTAATTTTGTCGCCAACGCGCCAAGAAGCCATTCGAGTTGGCACGGCGTTGATTATAGTAATGGCAACAACTTGGTATTTGCATCAAGATATCAGGCCCCTGCACAACGTCACCACTACACTAACTGCGTCACGAGTATGCTACGTATTGCATGCATAGTTGAACGCGGGTTTTGCAGGAAATTACCGACTGGGCGTTTTTCAACAGCACTGCGACACGTAAAGGAACATACTCCACGTTAAAAATCATTCACATTAACATTTTTATTAAGAAGTTACCCCGTGCGGTGACTACTGTAGTGCCGGGCGACAGGAATAGCAAACTGGAGAAAATAGAACGCAATGCAAATTGATATGAATATAAAGAAACCAACCTGCAAATAGAAGCAGGGAAATATACTACGGCTGCTAATTTGAATTAACATTGTGTTATTTTTATTCGTTTTGTTTCCGTGTTATGTCACGTATTGCGGGTCAAAACGGGAATTAATTTGTTCGCTGTGTCATGTGAACTTAGAAACACGTCGCGTTTCATTATCCACAAAAGAGAAAATTAGTCAAGCAAGGCTTGATCAGTCTTACAGGCAGTGAAAACACAAAAAATTGTTTTGCTACCAATAGGGGATAAACAGGTTCAGCCAAAACAAAGAAAGAAGAATTTGCAAGTGATGCGAATACGCAGTTGTTTGTCGACCTCTCAAAAATCGCTGGTTGCTACTCCGTGATTATTTGTTTCTGAAAGTTTGTTTGTTGACCGAGGCAGTGCGCGGCAGCCAGCGTCGCGAAAGGAGTCACGGGTGGTCCGTGAAATTCTTCATAGTCGCGGTGTGTCCGATTCGAGCGTGTGTGTACGGTTCTGTCACATGATCCCCTCATCCAGCTTCCATCTAGCACGGCTCCACGCGATGTGTAGCCTACCGACAACACCTCCACCTCGATCGACAGCAGCGTGTGAGCCGCTCGACGACACAACGTGATATCTGTGAAATTGGCGATCCGTCCAGATTATTCTGTCGTTTCACTCGTTTCCAGCGTGCCCGCGCAATTCACCGGAACCGCCGGCGATGCGAGCCTGCGCGTCTACATCACGTCGTCTTCCCGGTCTTGTTGTTCTTTTGTTGCGCGCGAGACAACACCGTAATAGACAATACAGAAGTGCCATTGTCCCTTGGATGGCGAAGGTAATTGGGGGGAAAAGTCGGACAATAGTCCTGCGGTAGTGAAGGGCTCCAGACCAATCTACCCACCCGAAACGGGCATTGTCTTATCTCGATGCGAATTACACGCGCAATCCGCGTCTGAAAGAAGCGACGCGAAAAACAAGCCGAAAACAAGGGCGTACAAGGATAGGCTTACTGTTGTGTGTTGTACGCGAGTACTAGTGGTTTGTTCATTATTTACTCTTGTGCTGTGCATCTGATGCTTGGTTGCTTCGGGGTGTAATGTTTACTCTGACCCAACAAGCGCGTCTCTGCACTCCTCCATCTTCTGAACGCGCGTGGAAGCTGTGTACACGATGACACGACTACGCGCCGGTCGACTCCGCGTCTGGCTGCTACCGATAAAGGTCGTTGTTCATTCATGGACACGTAATGTTTACCGAATATAGAAAACACTCAGTGGCGCGCACGAGCGGGTGAAATTACGGAACCCCACGACTTTCTAGTTGGTCGGGAGTGTGCGAAATATGAGCGCCTCGGTATGATATACTATCTGAGCTTGGATGATGGCTGGTGAATATTTTGTGTGCACTGTACATACTTCGATCATGCGCACGCATTAACGAGACGTGTTTGCTTTTTTGTTCCAGATGGTGCAAGCGATACAGGTGCTACGGTTTCATCTCCTCGAACTAGAAAAGGTAATATTCCACATATATGACAATTGAAAGCTTGCTGTACATGCGTTGCACTTGCATTAAAATGCATCTCATTTTGTAAATTTAAATCGCAGCAATTTAAATTGCTAAAAGCGGAATGGCGGCCAGTGTAGAGGGCGCTATCTACTCGCGGTTATCTACGAGACACTTTGCATTCGCTGTTCTCGGGATGGAAATCGACGCGTTATAATCGGCGAAAGAGCCGCCAGAATGCAGGCGCACTCTAACCGGTTATGCTGTTGCTCTTCGCCATCATCATCATATCGAGCCATCGACGGGCGACGAGCGCGCCAAGTCATCG
The DNA here is from genome assembly GCA_025400035.1 of Tetradonia laticeps. Lineage (NCBI taxonomy): Eukaryota > Metazoa > Arthropoda > Insecta > Coleoptera > Staphylinidae > Tetradonia > Tetradonia laticeps. The sequence goes on from JAODVP010000006.1 coordinate 673,737, forward strand.
TCGTAGACGGACGCGAATTCAGCCACGGAATGTAAAAAGGGAAACTGATCGTAATCGAAGACACCGTGCGCAGGGCAGGCATGACTAACAGAAATGACACACAATTTTGTAACGAAACGAACAGTGTTATCGGTTAAAGTTAGCCACATGTGTTATAACCGATGCAAAGTGCTTAATGGGTCCACAGAAATACCCTTTACACAACGTCACTAATGAGATAATTAATGATTTGCCTTTCACGGGAATGTCATAGCTTTGATGTCTTTCTCGACTAAATTATCTTGCTAATTGTGAATGTTTGTTTTAGGTGCACGAACTCTGCGATAATTTCTGCCATCGATATATCAGCTGTCTGAAGGGCAAGATGCCCATAGATCTGGTGATAGACGAAAGGGACGGTACCAAACCGCCAGAACTTGGCGGGTCGACGAACGGCGACGGCGGCACGCGGAGCAACGCTGACTCGACGTCACACACGGACGGAGCGAGTACGCCGGACGTTGTAAGTGCATTGCAAATTGTACATGAACCTCTTGCAATCCTCACCACCCCCAGATTATGATTGCCCATCGAATTTGAGCTGGTTTTCAGTCCGCTAATAAGCGCCGTCTTGCGGTGGCGTATGTACCAGTGCTGCACTGACGCCCCGGAGTGTATTAGTCGGCAAAGCCGAGAGGGATTGCGCAACTGCAGGAGTTTTGCTGGTAATTGGTGTCAATTTAGTCTGACGCATCGCTCATGAGAGCGGTGGCGTCGTAGGGCCGAGGGATTGAGTTACACCCTCTACCACTCAAGAAAGGAGCTTGCGGGATAGGCCTGCAGTTGGCAGTTCTCGTTTCGCGTTCTGTTGGTTTTATCGATGCGGTCAGCATCCCTTTTCACTTTGCTCCACGCCAAGGGGCCTAAAAATACATATTTCTGGCACACGCTTGTAAATCCGCCCTTCTGCAGTTCGGGAGTTTTTCCTGTGCGCGGCATTACTTCGGATTATCATTTCGTGTTCTCCTGCGCGGCGGCGGAATGCGCGTTTGTAAAAATAGATAACTCCTCGAAGCGAGGAAGCATGCGATGCGCGCCCGAGACTTTTGGAAGATGCTCAAAATGAGAATACTTTATGCCTCGCGGCTGCCAATAGCATCTGCGCGGTGCGGCTCGACGCTCGACTCGTCAGCGCGTCTCTGAGTATAATTACCGTGGTATTTATAGTGCAAGGGCAACGGCAGCGCCGCGCAACCTAAACTCGCCCGAACCCATGATGTTCATGTGCATACCACCGGGGACCGCGAGATTGACGCGTGCACGAAACTTCATGTTCATCAAAGCTCAAGCGCAGTCTTCGCCCTGACGCTTGCCATACTGTATCCTCAGTTAGTCCACCTTACGTTGTCATCAGCATCGTGGCGTAATATTCGTGCAACTCAGTCATGATGACACTGTGGCACGCACGCTCCCGCCATTGCCGGCGTCTTTGCACGCAAAGTCAGACCAGCAAATCCGGAAAATTCAATTCGGAACTCGCTTGGTTGGAAAAAGTTTCGAGATACATTTGAATGCGAGGTGGGATCCCTCGAGCGCTTTCGGTGGATGGTCGTTTGCAGTCTACCCTCTTTCCGGCGTCTTCCTGATACAATTTGCATCGTCCCGTCGCCGCGGAATCACTTAGTCTGTCTGGAGGACGTCCCCAGCCGCTTTTATTGGGGCATTATCATTTTATCGACTTCAAATAGCTTGTAAAACGCGACGGCGTTGCGCGGATACGCTGCTGGTGCACCAAATCCAGCGCGGGAAGCCATTTGCAAAACGAAACAGCCTAATTCAGGAGACGCTGATGGCTTGTAATCGGCGTTACGCGTTCCCGCGCGTTCCGGAGGTTTTCCTCTCGTCGGCAGAGGGCAAACAGGTGGATTTCGCCAATGCCATGAAACACATCATCAACGACATCCACCTGCAAATATTCGTATTGTGTGCCAAGCTGGATTTCGAGCTATGGAGATGTGGAAATGCAAAGCTCTGCACAAATAGCAAATGTCATTGTCATTAATCTACGACTTCCTGCTTGAGACGTTTGCTGCATCTCCTTCATTTGGAAAAATTAATGGAATCCCAAATCCCAGGGTATATTGCTGCAACTTGCGGAACGTGGAGCCGATTGCATTTTGGGGGAGCACTCGCGCGGGGACCATTAAAATGAAATACTGACCGGGTCCACCTCCCAGCGGCTCCCGGTCTGCTGGCTCTGGCTCGTGCTCGGCTCGCGCTGCCGAATCAATCTCAGCCGCTAAGCAGGACGGATGGCCGTCGCCCCATTACCAACGCACACACGCCGTCGGTAATGGGCCGTAATGACGTATGGACGTGCGGCGCTGTACGAACTTCATTCTCAATTCTTGGCTACTTGGCCACCGACTTCAAACGTCAGCAGACAGCAGGAAAAGCTGTCTTGACTTATCTAAAAATTTAATTCAAGCCATGATTTAGACTTGGGTTTAACCAGCCATGATGGTGGCGGGGCCACAAATTGTATTTACGGTTTGATAATTTTAAAATTTAGCGCACCAGCTGATGCAGGTGTGATGAATGTGTAATTGTCGGCGTTATCGGTTTCGGAGCAGCGAAGAAGGGTGGTTTGCCGCCGCGGGGACGCATACATCACGCGCGCGCTCCCGGACTCGAGCCCGATAAATCACCGGGACAAATTTAATTATCCTGCTGTCTGCGATAAGACGCGCGGGCGCGGCATGCGAGGACGGACCTTCGTCTCGTCGCCGTTCCGCGCATACACTCGTATCTGTATCTCCTTCTGCGAACAAAGCGTGGGATACACGCTGCACACAGGCGCATATCTCACCACCCTTCGGATGGATTCTCACATAACAGACACATCCGCAACTATGCAGGAGAGGGGTGGTCGGCCACATCTATGGTACTCACAATCCACGCGTGTTTGTTGTTCCTCGCCTGTGTATGCGATGCGATTAACTTTCCTGCAAGCGCATAGCATCCAGCCGTGAGGCGGCGCGCTGGAGACGGATAATCGCGGCTTTTGCTTTGCGCGCGTGCGTACGGAGTGTGGCGTTGTTCAACCGCAACAAACATTCAGACCACCAAACATTGGCACAAAGCCTATGAGACGAATAGGGAGTGAAGAGTTTGAACAGAAAAAGGATTAATTGCTTTTGATGGCTGGGCATGAGGAAAAACTGTCTGATGCAGACCACAGACGCCGAATAACGACGGCCGGGGCGTGTGTGTCAATTACGAATACATGTCACAATCAGACATCCCACAAGCTCAGAATTGTTAATTCATTAGAAGTTTTAAATAATCTGATCTGGATTTGTTGGTGTAAGCTGGATGAGGGCTTTCTGTAACCTGGATTGAATGCGTTTCTCTTTGAGAATACTTGATGAGGGTCAGCGTAGAAAGCACGCAAATACACAAAAAGCACTTTTCCCACAAATTCACGTTTGTCGCGTGGGGTCACTGCCGGGGGTCTTTAGACGACCATGCTGGGAGCAAATGTCCGGCTGGTGGAGTACAAAGTGCAGTAAAGCGCCCGCAAAGCACAAAGGCAAATGGAGAAAAATTCTGTTACCAGCTAGGAAACGTCCATCGTCACGCCCGAAAGTTCGTTTCGCCTCCACTTAGGATCTGCGGCAGCGACACAAACAAAAGCATTCGGACATTTGAACCTTTGTGTCAATTGGTCATGCTCACCGGAGGGATACTGTGTATTCCGCAATTCCAAAGACGATTACTTTGGCGAATTCGGTGCATTCGAGTTGTAGGTAAACTGTGCAAATGTCGAGATAAATATTCGTCACGCAACCTCTCATATTTGCTTACGCAAATTACGGGGCAGCAACACACGCAGAATTATGAATGAAGTAAGTGCACATTTTGTGCAACGTCTGCATTAATAGTAGACGAATGTTGCGAGCTGCTGCTCGTCAACGGGCACCGACAACGACGGGCGCTTAATGCATCTAATCGCATTTGCACATCACCGCCTCGGCGCTCCCACTAAAATCACTAATCATAACACATCAAGCCACGACCGGGGAACCAGGCCTGTAGACGTCGCCGCATCTGCATGCCATGCGCGTGCTCGCAAGAGCCATCAAGGTCGGTAATTGACTTTTGAGCAAACAGCAAACGAGCGGGAACGGAAAATGGATAAGTCTTGTATCTGCGCGCAACCCTAACGGAAAATGGAGTGAATGAGGATTGATATCCCCTGACGAGTTTCACCAACGCTCGATGTGGGAGCTGCGAGGGAATGGTGAGCAACTTAGAGATTTTTGGTATTTGGCCACTGTTCAAAATTCGGCCGCTTGACACGCTTGACGCCCGTTGATCGCTGATTCAATTTCCTGTCGCGTCCGGCGACGAGCGTTGATGAATGTCGAAAGCGTCGTTGGCGACTGAGCCCACTGATCCCCCGCGGTCCGTCAATCTCAGCACGCCGGAGTGTTAAGAGTTAAATGTCGAGTAATTGACTCGTCTCATCGCGCACGCAGAGGGCCTACTCCATCTCGCATTGTATGCGGGTGCCACTTTAAAACGGAGGCTCTATAATTAAGTGTCATGAAATATTCAAACTCGTTAAGAACAATTTTCCAATAACCTAGAATTGCAATTCAGGGACTCGATTTTATTAACTGCAGTGACGGATGCGTGAGCAGCGGAGAGCATAGCATATTGAATATCATTTAATTGTCTGGTGGGTTGTGGCGGTTTCGCTCGCGTTGGCTGTTGTTGATTTTTGTCCGGATCGTTAATTCGCGTGTGCGGTTCCGGCGCACATGTTTTCCAACATGCTCTCCGACATTTTATACCGCGAGACGCCGGCCGCGGCTTTCGTGCTCACCGTGAGCATGCAGATGTTCACGCGGCGAGCGTTAGCACTCAACACCAAAAGTCTAAGCGACGACGGCGATGAAGCCGCACATGCCAGTGCCTGCCGCTAATTTGTGTCATTACCAATATTATTTCAAACGCATTTCCACGCTGCGCGATCCAGTGCCCAAAGCATGGAAGGAAACCATAGGATTTCACACATCCACGCATCACGTTTACCTTCCGGGTCCCCAAACCACATGTGCACGAATACGATGGTTTGTTCGTTTTATGCAAAAATCGTCAAGATTTCGCAACTTATTCAAATACGCAATTACCGTACATGAGCGTAAAAAATATCAGACATATGTTGAGCGTTTTCAGGGCTTTGTTGTCTTTCCGTATTGTTCTGCACTCCTCTAGGGCCTTGGTTGTCGATACCGGAAGTGGGACTTTCGATTCGTCACGGCTGAAAGGGAATCGTTCGCACTTTTTCACCTCGTTGTAAGCCGATGCAATTGCAGGCGTCTATTTAATAAAACCCACATGTACACTGCACTCGGGCTGGCATAAAATTCGGCCCTTTTTTCACGCCTTAATGACGAAATGACACACGGTGGTCATAAATGCAAAGCGTGAACGGTGCGAACGGTCCTGAACATTCGAACAAATGGTGCGCCATTCGAACACCCATACGTCTGCTAGGGCTTTTACATGTTTATTTTTTCTCGCCGGCCGCGTTGAACAAACAACGCTAACGAATCGCGTAAAAAGCGGCGAAGGTAATCATGCGTGCGAACACGTTTCGGTTCGTTATGCACTCGCGCTTATTATTGCGCAACTCTATATTATTATGTAATTATCCACGATATTGTCCCGGCCATATTGGATGTCAGCGTCATCGCGCTGACATCAACCCTTCTGGGTACAACGAATATGATGGAATTCCGTTTGAAATTCGATTGTTGTTGCCATGTTTTATAGTGTCGGTCGCACAGGCGGACATTCGAGCCAATTAATTCGTCAGTCGGGCGGACATCATTGACGGATTGAGATGCATCGCGGCGATCCCGCGATCATAAATCAACGCGACGCGGCGCGCGCTCTACCATCGCGTGCACTTTCTCTCTGCGTCTCCGCCATGACACTCAAACCGCAACTTGACACTGACCCACTGACTGTGTTCGGCATTGTATAAACAATGCATTAAAAAATAAACACCAAAAGTTGGATGATATTATGAGCTATTCTAAGTAGATTAACAGAGATACACTAATGAGATTGACATTCATCGATTGATTGGCACCGGTGACTATTGGCACTTGAAAAACTTAAATAATCATTTGGCGTCCCACTAATAGTTTGCTAATGGCCGCGACGTTCCAAAGCAATAAATTACGCACTAAATTGCAACGAGCTCTGTTTGAAAATCCTCACACCCACCTTTTCCGACCCAGCCATATAAACAGGTGTTCTTCTAATATTTTTTAATGAAATTGTATTCCTAATGAAGAAATTGCAGAATTTTATTACCTACTTTATTATTATACTTGGGTGCTATTTTTAATGCTTTTCCATTTTAAATACGGCGGGTTAGCTGCAGTAGGTGAGACTTTGGGTGGCGCTTTAATTAACTCGACTTGTGTTTTTGTTCGTGATTTTTTTCCTTCATCTGATACTTGCACCTTAGACATGTATGGGCATGTTGCTTTTTGCTTACCCCATAATAGGGTAATTAAGCGTGGCGCATATTCTGGTAGACGTGAACGAAGACACTTCTGCGATAGAAGAATCTCATGACTTACAGATCCCTCTTAATATTAAAAGTTCTCATCATAAGGTTATAAGGTCATCATAACTTTTAATAGTTGTAATAGTCGAATTTTCTCTCTTGACTATTTGAATTTAAATAGTTGTTAGGAGATTTAAGGAGTTAATTAATGTACCCAAAAGGTGTTGGTGTTGTTTGTCCTTCAATCTGCAGATTTTGTTATAGTTGGGACCTCATATAGGAGTTTTTAAAATGAGCGTAACACTGACTTCCACGCAACCTTTTTGCGACTTAATTGTGTTGTCAGCCATGTAAGCTTTCAAGTTGCCATAAAACGTACAGGATCACCAACTTCATGTGAAAACACTTTTCTTTTTCAGAGGTCGTATATTCATATTAATTACGTTTATTCATTGTTGGTCTGCTATAACAGTACCGTGTCGAATCCAATTGCCGTGAGTACAGTCCCGGTAGATAAATAAGAAGTAATTATTTTTTGTCCGCAGCAATGAGGCATTTTGTTCTCTAAGTTGATGAGATAGACTTTTTTGGTTGTTTCGGTGGGAACAGTCTGCCAGTGAGGGCATGAGAAGGTTTTGGATTACATTCGTTTTTGGGCTTGATGGGGATTTGCCTCGTCTCGTTCCTTTTTGGCTCATTAGCTGCATAGGCGACGAGGATCATATTTCTTCAGCACAGAAGGCACATTTTGGTAGTGCTTAGTTTGGTTTGACTTTCAGGGAGTAGGAGTCAAAACCCAGAGGAACCGCGCGAAAAAATACGCATATTGGCACCCAAATAGGAAACGATGGGAAAAGGGAATAGGAAAAGTGAAGTGTCATGTTTGTGCACTCCTGGGACCCACCCCCACGGGTACGCGTTTCTTTATGACACTGCGCGAAGAAACACTCATATAATATTCATTTTTTGGGGTTTTTGTATTATTCCCATCTCCCACAACAATGAATAGGTCTCCCCCATTTCCTGATCATGCTCTATCCCGAGGTTATCCATTCAGTTTTCCTACATACTTGGTTGAGTGTGAGTTGTGTGCATACCATGATTTTGATCCTCCTGTAGCATAAGTGTTGACCACGTAGGCTAGGCAAACGCAATGTTTAGATGAGACTATTTGTCATCAGTGTTTCTTCTGATTGCAGCGGCCGCCCTCTTCGTCACTTTCGTACGGGGGTCCGGTGAACGACGACGTGCGTTCGCCGGGAACCCCGGGCCCCCTCTCGCAGCCCCCCGCCTCGCAGCAGACCATCGACCAGGATCCAGGTAAGCATCTAAACAGATTGTCATTTTCCGTACACTGGACATTATCAACACGGATAACATAATACATTGAAATAGAGTATAGCCACCCCTACTCTGCTTTCAGCGGTTGCTAATGAATGTACTCAGCACCAGTTCTACCTTGATGAAATGATGGTGAATTAATTTTTAACGTATCCTTATCAAGATTTCCCTCGTAAGCTCATGTATCGATTTAACCATTAGCGTTATCGTTGCTAGTGAATCTGAAGAAGCGCGCGAACTCTTCATTACTACTCATTGCGCCTCTTCCTGTTGTATAGTGGTGTGCTTTCAATTACCAGCCACGTCATCGCAAAGCGCTATCATCGATGTTTCGTTTGGGCTAGCAGCGGTGAAATATACAGCGCGATTCGGGTACTAATGTCCCATTTACTTCACTTTATTATATTACGTCCATACCTACATTGTTTTTTTCCTGTTGCGTTGCCGTTTGCAGCCATGCATTAGCGATCGTGATCGTGCGGTCCTCCTGCTTGTCTAATTACCGGCTGGGACGGCTGGAATAATGCGTCGGAGCGCATTAACTCACCGTTTCGTCGATTACATCACCGCTGGGAGTTTAATGTCGGGCACATCGCGTAATGCGGTAATGCGATGCCGATAGCCGCAGCACGGAAAAACGATGTTTGATTATGATTGCTATATCCACACACACATTGTATGCGCATGAGCTGAATTGTCTTGATTTACTTGTTAAAACAAGTGTAAATATTATCACATACAATACTATCAATGACACTGATACCAAAAAATGCGGCAGACTAGATTTAGGCCCATTTTTTGGGTAAACTATAAAATATCACAAAGTGCACTTCTGATACGCACACTGTTTATTCCGTCTTTTATTCAGATGAAATGTGACGGATGATGTATTACATCCATACATCCGCTGTGGAATCTCTGGATGCCCTGCTGGGTATAGCTCGGATTCGAATGACTGATTTTCGTTCAGACAAAGTAGGGTTGAATGTCAATGTACGCACTCCACTTTCTCTCTGACGCTCCGATGACTCGACACGTCTAAGCCGCGGGTTTGCCTATTGATAACAGTGTAAAATCACCCTCTGTACATGTATTCATAGATTCTCCCGCGACGAGATCTGCTGATATGTGAACCAAACGTATTCAGCCATTCTCTCCGAGTTTGGGGTGACGTTAAATTACCCAGAGCGCGATAACTGCATTAATTACACACATCTCATAGATGATAATCCGATTAATAAGAAGTCTTACTATTGCCTCATGCATAAAGGAGACTGTGAGCATCACTATACTAAATTTTTTACTAAATCAAAAATAGATATCACCAATATTTTGTTGTTTCCATTTAATTGGACTTATCTACAAGCTCTAAAACACAAAATTTCTAAGAATTCTTAGGGTCAAACAGACGAGGTCAAGCTGCAGCTGCCAAGGAAGATTTTTTTCTTCTCCGGTTGAGACAGTGCGATAAAGATTCACTACGTTCAGGACAGGGTGCATTTCGAATCAATCAAAGTCAAGATAAGATAGCTGGTAGACTGGGGCAAGATAAAAATAATTTAACTTTGTATAATAACATTTAATAAGTTCAACATTTCCTAGTCTACGACAAAATATTTTTCGATTTTGAAATGCTTCCAGTTGTCATCGCTGAAAGTTGTACCCAGTGCAATAGGGAAAGATGGGGCATCGGATGAACTTAATCGAATTTGTCGTCGGTAGTTTTGGGGTGCCCTCGCTGCGTTGCTAGCTTCGACGTAATGCAATAACGCATTAATGCATTAGCGCATTAACAATTATCCCATGTGTCAGTTTGTAGTTGGTGGTTTCTAGGGTGGACTTGACCCCCTTTCTGCGAACGCTTTGTGGATCTGGTAATGCGTCCATCACGTTGCATCAAAGTCAGTGTTCAGTCAAGCTTTAATTAAAAACGAGCGAAAATATAAACAACGTACAGTGTGAGCTGACGAGTAGTAGGATTTTCCAGGAATCTTCCAGCCTCCCTTCTTGTATGTAAGGTTGTTGAAAATTAGGGAACTCGTCTTCCTCTACCAGCAGTTCGAAAGAACATTTCCTGTAACATCGTTCGATTCATTGTGCGAGCAGGAGGCTTGAGCCGAGCCGACGAGGCGGAAAGTGGAATAAGGAAACGTCGCTTCGCGTCGGAGGAAAACCGCAGATTCTTAGCTGGCGCGCCAACCCTTCGATACGCATCGCCGCGACTGGCGTTATTAAGCGGGCATTAAGTTTTCTTCAGTATTAAACGAAGGGCGTTCGAGAATTTGTAAGAAACACAGCATGTGCCCTTGTGGTTTGTGGTTTTCCGAGGCCAGACTTTAGAGCTACGCGTGTTGAAACTTGGCGCAGACTAGAGGAGCGTGTGGCGACCGCAAATGGAAACAAACAAGCCTTACACAACGACGCGCAACATTTGATTTATATTTTCACCGCAGAACTTGCGCCAAGGTGCACTTTAACTATAACTTTTGTATGTGGGGGTCTAAAGGGCTCTCCCGGTTTGCGGTTGTTGAGTTACGAGTAGTTGATAGCTAACTGCCTGCACGCGCGATATTAAAATTCAATGCCCGCCGCAAATTGATGCTAAATGAGGTAATTCGATATTGGGAAAATATTCCTCGGAGCACTTGGCGGTTGGTCTCACCCTCGCGTAAGTGCGTGCGCGTTCGAGAGTCCTCGAAGAAGACACCAACAGACAACGTTGTGGGAGAGGCAGTGCATGCAACATGCTAACATTTCCTAGGCATCAGTTGAAAATCTGCCCTTACTCTTGTGGATCTCCTGTTCAGGAAATCTCTCGAATCCACTTCAACTACAACTTCAACTTCGATTCCGCGGCCGCCTCGTTTCGATGGCACTCATCCTCTGTCCCCCCGGGCCCAACCCCTATCGCTCACTTCAAGCTGGGCAACAATCGAGTTACCGGTCGCGTTGCACGTTTCACGCTCATCGCCGGACCGCAACAAAACAACAATGCGCGAAATGTGCATTGTTTGCCGAATTGTTGCGTGAATGGGATGCGGCACCCGTCATCATCCCTTGCTGGAACTCCGGGTCTATTCAGAACCCAGTTGCTTGCTCATTGTGTCTGTGCGACCCTCTCCAGAAGAGTCACAGTCACAGTTTAACGTTGTTTTCCATTACGGCGGGCAAAGTGCGTGCGAAACGAGGGCGTTCGCCGAGTTCGCGGTGCTCGTAAAAAACACCCCCGAGTTTTATTTGAAATTCAAAGTGAAGCCGTGCTGATAGCAAGTGCCTCGACCATTAGTGAATTATACGAGGGTGGGCCGACCGGGAGTGGAAGCGACGACATTGACATCGAGATCGCATTGTCGATTTTTTGCGCGCGCGAGCGGCGTGACTTTGATTAATCGCTCTCGAGATACATACGAAATGAGGAGCGCATTGATTGAGGGGGTGCAGTTTACAATCTACTTTTTGGCACTGGAACACCTAATCTCCGGGATTCTAAAATATTTTTAGAATTCGATGCGAAAAAGTGAAGAATCCCTTTGGGACATTCTAGTTTCAGCGTAAACTTGAATAGATATGGTATGAATGACGGCTTTGAGAACTGGGAACATCTTGAATACGCATTATTCTTAGGCGTTGAGACCATAGATAAGAAGATGCTTGTAGGAAGGAAAGCATGATGCGATAGAGTATGCTCCAACGCTTTCCGCGGCTTCCACTTGTTCATTATTGATATCATCATCAAAGGAGAGGAATTCCATGTTTGGTACAACACCTCAAACTGACGATCCTACTATATTCTAAGGTTCTAACTTTAGCTCTTCCTTGTTTCATCGTACGCTTGACTTGCCTGCATTAAATTTAGTCTATTGTCAGGGTTTCTAAGTAGCTGGAGTTTCTTTATTCGTTGGACTCATTTGCCAGTCTGTCAAGTTGATAAAAACAAATTGTCAGAAGCAAATTCCCTCTTCGACTGTGCATTTTTTCGATGAGACTCTCTCTTCATCGGAGTGCGCGATGTATTTCTTTGCACCCGTATTCCCAATGGACATCGTTTCGTCTTCGCCGCTTGTTGTTTTCGGTTAATAACTTATTCATTCATTGCGCGTCTCGTCTTCGCTTGCGACACTTTTTGGGGTGTACATTATTTTTTAAATTGTCCAATTTGGCGAGCTATTTCTTACTTTTCGTGTTTGTTGTCACACCGCCACGCATAAACTACGGCGTGTCATTCGCCGCTCTCGTGCTTTTGTTTCGCGCATTCTTATCTCGTCGGTAGAAAATTAAAAACACGCAAAAAGGGCCGCGCCGAGGCGAGGAGAGAATGGAATGAATGCAAAAAGTGGCCCGCGACATTAGACGCGCGAGATGCGAACACATCGTCGAGGGAATAAATTGGCAACTTTAATTAAGATATTGGACCGCGTCGCGCGCGGAGATATTCTTTTGTTTCTCTGTGCCGCGCGTAACCGAACGCTCGGGCGAGAGGCGATTCATCATGCCCCGGGTCGGTTTTTCCCGGCGCACGGGCGCACGTTCTCCTAATGAACATTTTAAATTGGCTGAAGATAACAAGCCAAGTCGGGGTTCTTATCTGGTAGTCAGTTTTAAATAACCGAAACCGAGGGAACCGACGCTCCCAAAGAAGGGTGCAACTTACGACTGCAGTTTCAACCTCTAGTTACATTAACAGAATTCTTGAAAAATGGATAATACTGAAACAACAAATACATTTATGTAACCGGAAAATGGGTTGGCTCTATACCAAACGATATATTTCTGGGAAGAACTGTCAGTGCAGATCAAAAAAGATTTTATGTATTTCGTAAAATGCGTTAAAGTCGCCACAAAGCACAGCGCAAATAAACACAAACTCGCGGAGTCTTTAAATCTTCCACGGCATCATCTGTTGCATAGTTTTTGATGTTTGCCACCTAATAATTCTCATCAGGGTGCCTACAAACGTGTGATTGTTATTTCAGGCGCGCTCCAGTTTCATGTGGCATTTTCGCTTTTGTAGTTTTACGTGCGAGCAACTATTACGCGCCATGTAGCTGTAATAATGCGATTCTACGCGTTGTAGCAGTGCTCCTCGCGGTGTCGTCACGACCCATCAAGTAGACCATTGGCGAGGACCCGGCAAAGAGCTGGGAAAAATCTACGGGGCAGAGTGTATAAACGGAAGGGATTCACGCGTAACGGCCGAGACATAAACTTTATAGCGGCGTTACACATTCGACACTCGAGACTTCCGATGGCGGCAAAGATGCCCCTCTAAGACAGTAAACCCGAGTTAATATAATAAAACACTCCACTCTGCCGTATCGCGCCTGCCGGCAGCAGGATCGTGCTCGGCCTCGTCAGCGTCGTGAATGCGCAATAATACAAATGATTAGAGTTGTTTTTATCGGCGCGTTTTCATTTTATGATGCGCATCATTAGCTTCGATCCTTCTGTTTCGCAGCCATCTGCAATCGCACCGTTTATCGATTTCTGCAACCGTCGTTTGTTGAACTCGCAGTTGCAGTTCCAAGGTGACGGTTATTAATCTTTTTACCAAATGAACATCGCGTGACGCTGCAGACAACACCGGAGGTGTGATGTTCCTCCTCTTTGGTTTGATTTGATGCGCCCAGCGTTTAGCGCGAAGGCGGTCGGGGGTGGCGAATGTGACGCCGACATGCACGGGAACCTTCCACCTGGCACGGTAACATCCCATTGATGGATAACTTCGAAGCATGGATGAGTGTGAAATGTTACAATCGTTATGCTACAGTTGGAGTTGGTGAAATAGCGTAAAGTGTCTAGCGTTAATTAACACCATTAATGAAAAGGGGCGCATTTTCCAAAAGGCATTGTTCGATTCTGCTATTCACTTCAATGATTCAATACTTGTATTTCCAGTAAGTAATGCAATACATACAATCTCCACAAATTGCTTCGCGGGATGGCGGGGGCGGTTTAGGGACACAAGTTGTGATAGTATTATATTGTGCCCTTTTTAGTCACTGGGTCGTTTGATGATATTGCGAAAAAACGACATGGGGAGATGAGCATATAACGTCTTGTGCTAGATGTGGCTCAATTCCGCCTTTACGCTTTTTCTCCAGTTTGCTAGGTGTTTGCTGCCATCAAGCCCGCCTTGGGGGGTGATAATGGTGTTAACGGTACTCTGCGATCCCTGCTCATAATTATTACGTATGCATTAAGTCTGGTGTAAACTGCAAGCAAAATATTCCAAAAAACGCTACACAATTGTTTGCCATCTCATCCTCGTTTGCTCCCATCCCAACATGCGTGATGATCGCGGAAGACCCAGGGTGGTAAATGGAAGTTATATGGTTATCATCTTTATGGTAGCGCATGGACTGTTATATTTAGTAATTTGCTTCATTGCATTGCAAAGGAATGTATAATAATAAATTGTCTCCTTTTCCAATTCTGGTCGGGTAACTGTTGGCCGGCTGATAGCAGGGATAGTGGATGCTGGATGCATTAAACTTTGTTGGATTTCGAAGGATTTCAGGATTTCAGTTTTAGTTCCGAGGCTGCACTTTAATCGTGATTTATCGTTCGGTTAAATGCTCGCTCCCTTGTTTGCCGCTTTCTGGCGTCTATAAATGAAGATTACTAACAAAAAAAAAATAAATAAATAAATACCAGTGAACCACCAGAATGCCCATAAAAAGGCAAGTCAAATAAAAATTGCACGGATTCAAAACTGTCTATAAATTGGAATTTTACCCATTAAGAAAAATGTTCCTAAAAACTTAAGTGCACCATAGATTACAGCAAGCCGCAGACGAATATTTAAGTTTCGCGACGACCCTGATATTGAATTATTCCGCGACATTTGCATTTTATTGCGCACGAAATTATAATAATGGAAATCGCTATTGGCGGAGTCCGCCGCGCATGCATTATACATTGTAATCTTAATTTGATGGAATGTCGGTGCTGCGATAATAACCTAACCGACCGATTCTGCAAACTGCATGTCCTTACTGGCGGTGGTTTGAAGGTAGCATTGCAGCAATGGCCGTGCCGGCAATGCATTACCAATGGTTGCGAGGGAAACACAGTTTTGCACTTCGTCGGCTTTGGTGTGGTCTGAAAGTTTCACTGGAGTCTGAAACCAGCGGCATAGTAGGGTCATTTGCATTTTCAGATATGAATGAACGCACGCATTATGCGAATTCCAACCGAATTGCTTCTCCTCCTAACTACACAACTCGATGCCATTCGGCTACGTCGGTTCTTCTACACGGTGTAACTCTGCATTCGTTCCATTTAAAAGAAGTTAATAACTTTGGAGCTTCATTTGTTATGTATGGAAGCAGGCACAAGGAGGTGGTCGGCAGCCGGGACAGATTTGTAATTGCAAGATGCTTTCTTTCTTGCCCACCTCACGCCAGGAGTGTTTGCAAAAACTGCGCATCTAATTAAACACGGCAGGCCGAATGCGCGTTAAACAGTGGTCGGCTACTGGGCATTGTTTGCCATGTCTTAAACAGTTTCAGCTGCGCCAACTTCATTTGGTTACACGTTTTGCTCCTCCACGCTCCTTTTTTGCTCATTCAGTTTCATCGGGACGTGCGGGTAAATAGCACAGCACTGTGCACACGTCCTTAGCGGATGAACTTATTGACCGCCTGGTACTGAAATCGGCAAAAAATAAATGAGTCCGCGCCAGCATGAGCGCAAATGCTGCCGGCCGTGCCAAAAGTGGGTGTGTGGGAGCTATTAAACGAAAGCGCTGGTGAGAAAACTGGCACGCAAACAATTTTCGTGTTGCTGAGCCAAAAAATCAATTAGACAACATTTAATTTCTTTACATAACAAAAAAGCACACGAATCTTATTTTATTGACTTATTTGTTAAAATACGTATTGTTTTATTGTTACAGATGCCATGGGTAAGTGGTTTTTAAACACTGAACTAGCACATTCATCGACGATCAGGACACCTGCTCCTTCCTCCCTTATGACATTAATCCACCACTGAAGATTAATTGAGCCAAGTGTAAGTGTTTAGATATAGTTAATACAAGTAATTACCATATCGTTGGACCTTATTCCGCGCGTGTGGTTCTTCGAGGAAAGCCTGGTTACCGGAATAATTATTCCAATTTAGTTAAACTACTAATTTGTAATAAGATAGTTGTTGTAGTGATCATTAAATTAAACGTCGTGTTAATTACAATTTAAACCGTACGTTCCTAAGTAATCATTGAAGTGAAAATCGATTGAATAAAGTAATGGTTTGCTAATTTTTATCGTTTTTGTTCGTATTGTTTGGGCTAGTGGAAATAAGTTGATCGGTTTTTAGAGACACGGTTGCACCCTCGGTGCCCTAAAACACTAAATATATTAGGCCCAGCGTTGTACTTGCCGGCGATAATGAAATAATAAATATGTGCGTCGCATGTGCTATTACTGCGCGCCCGCTGGATGATTGTAACACGTCGCATGTTCATATTCCGAGCGCGCGATCATCGAGGGTTGCTATTTTCTACGCCCGCACCCGATCACGTAATCTATTTGCGGTCGCATCAGAGGCGTGACGTGCTTTGCAGCCCTAAGAAGATGTACGCTTAGTTTTTTGCCAAAACAAAGCACTTGGAGTTATATGTAGAAGCAACAACGTCTATAAGCGTTCGTTGCCGGTACGTCTAGTATCGAGGTATAATGTTCTGCGAATGAATACAGTGAATGAACGTGGAATGTCTGCTGTGGCTGTGGAAACTAAACAAATCAATTTATTTTATTGATTTTCCACGCGAGAGATGCACACATCAACGTGTGCTTCGTTTTTATGGCTTTTCGGCTGCGCACAGCGGTTAAAGGTTTTAATTACACAGGCGTTAAGTGAAGGCTGGCAAAACGCGTGAAATTCGAACGGCGGCGTGACTGTGACTGACGCGAGAGCAGCCGTTTGCCGATTCCATATTTGCAATAATTGGCGTTTGCGGAAAATGCGCGCCGCGAAGTGTGGTCATCGAAACCACCTATGAATTTTTGACCACCGACGATTTAATGCACCCGACCGGGGCGGAGGTAGTGGACACGCGAAAACTGAAATTAAACGCTTGGTAACAAGCAAAAATTACTTTTCGACGCGCGAAATGAGTTGTAATACGAGTGTAAAACAAGTCGTAAATCATCAATATTTTAATTGTTGGACATAGCTGATTGTGGCTTGAGGTCGACTGCACAAGTGGAATTCGTCAAGGGTCTGATATTTTATTATTGTTTTCATTCGTGCTACAACGTGCCCGCAGTTGGCTGGCGTTGGCTTAAGTTGGTTAGAGTTGATTAAACTATTCAGACTTTAAGTACAAGTTTACAAGTAGTAGTATGGTGTAAGTGGGCATTTCATATTTTTTTTACCTTTTTATTATTCTTTATACTTTTTACGATTTCATACTCCTGCAAGCTGGTCGCGGAGTAGGCCGGCGTGCGTTATTTTATTTAAACGACTTTATAGCCGATCTTCTTCGATAAGGGTCGTAACGTGCGCGTCGTAAAGAATTTTATTATTATGATAGATTAAAAACAAGAGGACTGCAAGCCCAGGGAGAAGACGCGAAAATAAAACGGCATAAAAATTCGTGCGGCGCACGGTCGTGGCTATAAAACATCATCGTCATGTGGTTCGACACACTATTTTTTTGTGTGAAAAAGAATATCAAACTTGTACCATATTCCACTGTATTGTACGTGTAGAAAATTCCTGCCTAAGCGCAGGTAACTGTTTAGATCGAGTTCATTGTTTTCGATGCCCGCTCGGGGCGCGCATTAAAATCTGTTTAGGGGTTGCCCGGAACACAAAACCAAGTACAGCCGAACACGAACGGTCCCGGTTTTTTAGAACTCGCGAGGGAATCGACGCTAACAGGTGAATCGCATGTCTGATAATTTTCACCCCCGAAAAACCAGAAACATGTGATGTGCTTACGATATTAAGTTTAAAATGGCAAAATAGTAAGTAATTTCCTTATGACAATCAATAATAATTTGAAATATCTTTGCGGTATCTAATTCCCACGTTGAACTTTCTTTGGTTCAAATTTTCCAAGAATTAAAACGTATGATGCGCCCCCATTTAAGCAATGAGCCGAGTGCTTTATGTGCTAAGGTGTGAACCTAGATTGCCCGATCTCTTGATACCGACACTACTCTGGATCGCGAAGAAACTTGGCTATACAAACCAAATTCTAGTAGAACGCGGAATTTGAGTTTTAAAATCAAAGCATTGTAACTCGGCTCGATGCTCACCTCGAGGCTTAGATGAAGGCTAAATCCTAAAGATGCTTGTAGACAAAGATTTAATAGACGTTTCAGAAATTTCACAATCGTCTTCATACTAAAATTAGTAGTGAAATTAAAATCCATTAATATTAATTTTGTTTCATTGGAAAGCTTTTACGTGTACATATTTCTAAATTTCTTTTATGCTCTAGCTATCACATTAAAAATCAGAATTTCTTGGGTCATACTTAAAATGCCTTGCTAAACATCTATATGTTCTTTTAATCACTCAAATGAAAGAAACAAATGAAGCTGTTAGTTCTATTATTGTTGGAAATTATGAAGTTGCTTTGAACGACACAAGATTACCTGTTCGAAATTTTCAAATTGGGACTTTTGCTAATTGGAGCTTTACGCTAGATGCAATTCCTTGTTGTTATTGGTCAGTGAGCAAGAGCGAAAATATCTAATTTAAATGTCAATTTGTCATGTTCGTGACCACGTCACTCAGAACGCACGCAATCCATTGTTTTCGTCTTCAATTACCACAACTAGTGATTACCATCCAACCCGGATTTGCATTTACCTTCTTACCGAAATCTAAACATATGGAGGAAACAATACCAGTCCATGAACAATTCAATTCTGCTCCCTTCAAAAACCCATAGATAGAAATCATGAAGTGGATGCGTTAGGTATTCTGTATTTTACACAAATGTGAAAAACAAATTAATATATGTAGTTACAAGATCCCAATGGTGATACTTTGCTATAGTAACAGTTTTATGCATTTTTTATTTTAATTTATGGTGGTCGTTAACGTTGGTTGTGAGTTTTGTTACAATTTGTGAAGTGGAAGCCTCCACACAATGTAATTTATTGTCGTTGTTTTAATAACTATAAAAGTCCATCATTTTTTCACATTTTGTACATCATATGTACTAGATTAAATCTCATTTTTATGCGTTTACCTCTCGCAATGCATTGCGCCTCCCACACACCTGGCTAACCTGCATGAGAGTTTAGCAAAGCCGGCGTGATGATGTGCTGCGTGCGCGCATTCATCAACAGCACTAAATTACGGTTATATCAATACGCCACTGTTTAATTATGATATAGAGCCGCACTATCTCAACGCCCGATATTTATACTCATTTGCATCGCGCGCTGCTCGTGTACTGGCTGATGCTGCCGCTTGCTTTTGTGTTATTGGTGGGCATCGGTGTGGAATAGGAAAATCACGACCCGGCATGGCAATGTGTTTATTAGCGTAATGTGTATAATGTGTACTTACTACGTTTTCTCCGCGCGTCGGGAACTCTTCACGCCCATAAATAATCTGCACCTATACGTCGCATCTATCATTAATAAGCGCAATGCGCGCGTGCTCTGAGCGAGGAGTTTTCGGCCCTGCCGGCTGCGCAGCCGGCGTGGCAGGTCCGTAATATTAATTACTGAGCGCCGAATAATTTATTATTTATTAATTATGATAATCGGTCACGTACAGCCTCTTTTCCTACTGGTATGAACACTGTAAACAAGTAGAACATAATAAAATTACGAAAATGAGCAATACTTATTACGAAAAAAATATAATACAATTATTAAATTAAATAAAATGTTTTTAGTTTCTAAGGTGCAGTAGGCGAAATTCACACAGTTGTATGTTTAACATTTCAGCGTTTTTTTAATGGTAAAACACAAAAAATAGACTCAGTCGCGTGTACGTGAATACGCCTATTAATTTGAAGACATAATTATGTATATTCACTGTCACTATTTCAAAGTAAAGTTGATACAGTCGATAGATTCTGACGACAGCTGACAATTAAAACTTATGCGAAAATCGTAGCTTTCTGAATCAAAATAAATGTCGATATGTAGGAAAATATAATCAAAACCCTATTCAATCTAATTCACGAGATGCGACTCTGTTCATGTTTATCGTAATAAATTTGATTTTATGGCCATTCAATTATATAATTTAACTTTGGATATCACTAGGGTTTAAGTGACAATTTGCAGTGTAACTCGAACAATGTTCTATAATGTTGTATGAAAACTAACCTAACATAATTTGAGCTTTAAATTCCTTATTTCCAAACGGGTATTTCAAAAAGTTATTATATATTTATAATTGATATTAACAAATTATTTTAAATTTTTAGTAAAAAGCGGCCTGTTTAGTAGCGTCACGCAGTAGAAATCGAACAATCTTCGATAGTTTTAAACAAAACTTCAAATTAAGTTTAAAATCCTTAATGCCAAAGAAGTACTTGGGGAATTTCCATAAGTTAATATTTAAAATTGATATGAACAATTTACTCTTCATTTTTTAACGAAACAGTAAGAAATGCACTGCGTACCGAAAAATGCATATACAATAATACTACTTTAAAGTAAAATTTTATAGGTAAGAGCTGTATGGTATAACGCAATTTTTCGAATTATTTTTAGTCACGCGTATTTTGTATGAGTCACAAGTTATAGCAATTGCAAATCTCGATATGCCGCAAAATATCATTAAAATGGTGGTGTTTCCCCTTTCACCACGGGCGGGATGAGTTAGCGTGCTAATTTCGCGCCATAAAGTCTTTGAACTTTCATCTATGTAGTGGTAATATTAAAATTAGTTTTGGAAGTGAATTTTAACTTTTAATTAATTATAATGGTATAATTTCTATTTGCATTTGAAAGATAGTTTTGGAGCTACCAAACCATTTCCCCTGATTTTGTTACATTAGGTTATTTTATTACCTTTCCCATATTCCAATTTTATAGAAGTATTCACTTCAAAATTTTTCTGATCCACAATAGTTTGTTCATATAAAGTTGAGCATGCTATAGTAACGCATTATTGCGCAAACACAGCAGAAGTTACGGTTACAATTAGCATTGTTTTTAGTTGGATTATTCCACGTCAACCCGACACACTTATTTTAGCTGACCTTTTCTGATTGGAATAAAATTTGATACACTTATTCTTGGTGCCAAAAGAAATAAAAATACGAAACCATGGGATATTTATCTCCAATAATTTTGAACTTAAAGGCAAGTAAAGTTTAAAAAAAGCACGAGATAGCTACGTCCCCACATTTTTAAAGGTTTCTAGCCACAGACCCATATACGTGGGTTTTCGTGCTCTTAACTATACTCTATACAGCATGACATTTAATAATATCTAACTATAATCTCAAAATTAAAGTCAATTTCCAAAAAATTATAATTACTGTATAAATCTTCATGCCAAATATGAATATGGGATGATGACGAGATCAAGATCAAACAAATATATTTTCTGACTATAATTCGTTGTTTCGACTTATAAACTATAAGACTAGTTTTCATTTCCGGGTTAACACAATATCAATTAGAGAAGGCTAAATTATTGATAGCAGCAGAAATATAGCTATAACTGACATGTCTTTTTCACAAATGGGATACTTTGCGCGATCAGACAAGCAACTTGATACATGTTCTAGAAAAATGAAGAGCAAGATCTATTTAAAATAACCTTCTCCGTCGATGTGCACCGGACAAAACATATTACTACCCTAATGATTCAAGTATCCTGTTGGTTACTTATAGCTATTAAAAAAAAAAAACGAAACGTTGAAACTGCATGAGGAAGAAAATATACAGCAAAATATTCATCATAGACAGCAATAGTCAAAACACACTTTTATTCCTTTATTTTTATTTTTGTTACTTATTATTTATTTATTTTTGAAGAGTTTGTCAATTGACATTGTTAATAAGGCGAAACAATGCATTTGTGAATACATAGTCACACTGACGCGGCGGACGCCAACCTCCAGCCAGTGATATATTGGTTTGCCTCTATAGGAGAGACTATTACCCCAGTCTCGCCATATTTTAAGTTTAAAAAAATATGCATCCAAGATATGCTACCATTAAGCATGACTCCCACCCGAAAAAAATCCCGATTACTGCATCATTAAATATTTTTTCTGTAATTATATTTTTATAAGAATTTCCACTTGTAAAATATTACCCAACTCTCAGGAAAATAGTGCGCACCACTTGGGGTAATAGTAGTCACATAAGACTGAATTGGCTAAGCATAGGCAAAATAAGAAATACAAGCGAAAACATTAATTATGTGAAGTCTTATTAATGCATAAATATATTTTTCAAATGCTTAAATTGTAATTATTCTCTTCAAGGTATTTTGCTTGAGCGTGCAGAGTGATGCAGAGCGCACTATTATCCGAAAGTGGTTTACTAAGACAAAAATTCATATCTTTGGTGTGTAGATCGGTTATCAAGCACACCTCAAGATAGAGAAGAAATCGGGTCTGAACAAATGCAGTCACATTTTGTTGATCTCCCTGATTTTATAAGAAAAGGAGGTGTGGAATATATGGTGGGTGCTATTGTCTCCAATCGTTTGCAGGTGTTCTTTATATGCCTCTGATTATGCGGCTCTATAGCCCTAAAACTTTCTTAGTTTATTATAAACCACCCTTACACACTATTATACATTACGCACTATTTCCCTCAGTTCCCCTTATTATTACGTGGATCTTCAATCCTCTCATTGCCCCATCTAAAAGGGATGTCTCCTGATTCTGATGAATGTATTTGTGAAAACCAATTAATTCACATAATTGCAGGCGGTTTGTAATAAATATGTAATATTTGGTTAAATATAAATTTGAAACGACACCTCCACAGATAAGGAAATAAAATATTACTGAAAATTGAACCGCTCATTGGTTTGGAACCCCTGACCCTTGACTATCTGTGCAAATATGCTACTCACTGCATGGCCGATACCCGATAGATTAGTCGTTTAAAGAGGAATTTAGAAATTTATAGGTTGTATAAGAAAGAATTTTTTTTAATATTCATTTTTATCCAGTGTTCTTTGCCCCTTCACTCGCTACCCAGTGCGTCGCGGTCACCGCAGTAACGTAAAGATTCAGATGGAAAACAGGCTAATCTTACGGTATGAAGTGATAACATGGCTGAATTCTCCTGATACTGCTTCTCGAACCTTAACCTAATGGGAGAATCAAGTTACATCGTTATAAGTTCGTTATTATTTTGTTGATAAGAAATTTGCGAGGCACGACACACAATTTCAACACATCCGAAATCCTCACGATACTCTTTCATTGTCTAGCTATCAAAATAAATTAAATTCCATAATGAACACCTATGAATTATTTGGTTAACGGAAACAAAAAATTGTCGCTTTCCTTTTATGCAGTTAAATTTCAGAAGGCAAACCTAATCGAATTCATGAATATGTAGTCACAAAAATTAAAATAAATAAAGATGGAAATTTTGATAACAAATAGGTATTTATTGCAGTTATACTCGAATAAGTAAAATTTTTACGGGTTTACTTCACCACACTTCACTTATTTTCAACAATAGCACAATCAAAATTGTACTGAATTTATTGAGGATATAAAAAATACGAGCCTTTAAATATTGGGAACTTAATTAGCATGCAGAATCAAATTTTTCCAAGAAATTAACAATTCCTTGAACCACTATGTAATTCTTGCTATAGATAAAAATACTATATGACCAAGAACATCTAAATCATATTCTTGTAGTCGTCTGGTTCATAAATATGAATGACATGAATAATACGCACCATTCTATATTATCTGTACTTATATGGATATTTTCATAATGTTACATGTATTTTCTTTTTCTCTAACTTAAAGTGTGGACTTTTCCTCAATTCATTTTGTCTATTCTATTCCACCACTGCATTTTTAAATGTCATCCTCACAGGGAGAACTAGTTGTTGGAATTTGCATTAATATAATATCCACCAAGTTGGATATTCTCGCGGTATCCTGTACTTCTTGGCTTCTTAACGTAGGCAACCTTAAGCGCATCACATGCTTGTGGTCGCACAAGAGTAACTAACAATGAACTTACTTTGTAGGCAGAGACACGAACATCTCTTGCATTGATTATAATTACTGTCAGTAGTTATTAAAAAGACCGCAATTAAGATATTAATTATTTACTCTTGTTCTGTGTTCGTTAGCTTTGTAGGCTTGTGGTTTTCGGAGCTAATGTCGATTTCGCGTGGCTGCCATTCGGCTCGGAAGCACCAGCTGCCCTTGCGCATGTTCTTCTTGATGATAAACGGTTAACACCACCTGATCGTGCACCATTTGCATATTAATTTAATAATCTTCGATTGCAAAAATGTGCGCCCGTACATAACAATTTAAGGATGGGACAAACATTAAATTGAATTTTATAGCTCTTTATTTGTGATTGATGTGGTAGGTTGGTACTTGTGATGATTGCTGTTTGAAGTTTACAGTTTGATTCAGTGTCGATTTGTTGAAGAGTCTATTTGAGATTTGTTGATTCGAACGCGGGTTTTACGACTTTTTGGATTTCCAGCGACGCGGGCGTCTGCGTGCAATTCGTTTTATTGAATAATTAATTAGCGCACGACGCTATCCCGGTTCGCAAAGCGGCGGCGTCGGAAGCGCAGCGTACTGCGAACGCATTAACTTTAATTACGGCGACAGTATAATGTGTAGTTAAGGCATTAGCGGAATGGCTAAATAAGAGGCGCACTTCGCCCGAGCGAAACACCGACGCACATTAGACACGTTATTAGAAGATGGAGAGAAGGTTGGATGCAGCACCCGGAGTGTAGATAATGCATAATTATCTATTACTTCATGACTCCCGTTTCCAATGGCATACCCAGATATGTATTACATTGTGCCGCAACTGTATCCAGAATTGTTTTGTTGTTAATTGCGCGCGGGGTTTATATTTACTTGGTGTACTTGCAGTGGATAGAATCACGGGAGTCGCAGGACAGCAGAGCGAGGTGATTAAATGTCGTTTTTATGCGCGCGTCCAACGGGTACGCACACGAAGAGCGGTCATAAGTTGGCGGGTTTACGACTCGCCGGGCCATCAGCGAGGGTTATCATGTGATATAATTGGCAGCAGCTGATGCGTCGCGATCCTGCATCGCGATTACGACACTATATAAATATCCTTCAAAGCAATACCAACTTCTGCGTAAACCATCAAGCATAATGTTCCGCAAGCCAACGATTTTTAGTATGTAGTATCTATGTGTATTTACTGTTAGTTTAGGATACATGACATGCAAAAGCAGGTTGCAGCAAAACCTGAGTCATCCAAGGGATCATCCACGGAACGTTAATCGGAACCCTGCAAAACCACCTTAAAATTCGTTAAAGTAGAACAGAATCGATTCGGAATTTATTCCCGGCTTGGAGAATTTAGGAGTTCAGGGTAAAATTCAGTTTTGTCTGTCAGTGGCACTCTGCTGAAGCCGCTAGGGTAGATGGTAGTGGCGGTGGTGGTGGTAGCTGCTGGCGGTGCAAGCCTGGCGCGAGCTGCCGTCTGCCCGTGACGTGGATATCGATTTTCCCGTCCGGGCCCATCACGGAAAACGTCACTTTATTATATTATACACGTCTGCCACGCAGCGCCGGTTCTTGCGTTTTGAGGACCGTGGTGGTTTGGGCTTGAGGCGCGCGTGTTTATGTTCTCCGTGGTGTATGCCTCGCTTGGCGAAAATATTTTTATAACCATCTCTGTGTGTCTACTTCCGTATGATTCGGCCTCTAATGAAAATAGTCTGGTGCCCTTGACAACCAGCTGATATTTACGACCCCTTACAATGTGTCATTGTTTCTATCTGATTTGTTAAGGTGGTCTTATTCAATTACACCTTGCTTTGCATTATATTTTGCTGTGATGTGCGCCCGGCATGGTTGGGGTAGGCGAAGGATAGGATCCGAGTGTTTTACAACGTCACTCACCCAATTTCACGGATGTGCATTTTACAATTACCGTTCCGCTTATCGCCGTGGCCATTTGGGAGATTGCTGTGCAAGATGGCGTGTAGCGCGTCGGCGGCGGTCGTCGGTGTTGGTGACTGCTGCCGGCTGGTGCTGCGTGTTTGCGGAAAGGTTGGGTTGCGCGCGCCGCCGCTCGTCGGTTCGCTGGTACGCGCACGCTGCAACCGGCGGGTATCCGCCTTGGGGGGATCCGTTTCAGCCGCCCTCCTCTCGATTTTGATGGACACTGCCGCCAGCGGGCGGACCGCGCCCTCGTTACCGGCTACAAATCGCGCTTTTATCTCTGACTCTTCTTCAATTCTCGCGTTCCGCACGATGTCGACTGAAAATTGCACTCATTGCAGTGCAGTCGCGCCCACGCCGCCACGCATCCGTGATAGCGATGCAATTGTTGAGGAGGCAAAGCCATCATTAAGGCATGAGATGCTCGCCATTGAATGACCTATTACCCATCAGGAGGACGGGGCCTGATGGAGCCAATGGAACAGAGATCTACGATGGCAATTACGCTCCTTTAGATAATCCACGCCGCGTGGTCATAAACTCGTCCGCGGCGCATCTCTGTATACCATATTAGCAATTATAATGGGGAGCATTCCTTGCTATGGTTCAATACCTACTACATACTTACTTTCGTCATGCTCCGGCATTACACCACCTTCCAAGAGCCCCAGCAACGTTCAGCGTCTGATCATTATGCTTCACTGGAGAATTGTATTATGGACTTCGATCAGGTCAATAATAAGAACTGCGACTCTTTCTCTGTCGTATGTCGCATGCGCAACTGCCGCAGGTTTAATTTGTCCGAGTCGATCTCGTAGCATTTCAAGTTCGAAGAGCATTGGATAGTATTGTGCGAGCTGACCAGTCAGGCTTGGATAAATAGAGCAATCGCTGAGCAAAACCACGCAAAATGAAAAACATGAAAAACAGGAACGAGGGCGATCCTCTCGAAACCTCAATTCAATCGGTCTCATAAATATAACGATATAAAGACGTCCGGTGAATTGAGAGTTATGGACGCACGTGAGACGTCAAACAAACTTTTTTAGTTTTTGTGATTGATCTTTTATTGAAGATTCAATAAACTCTTCAATTATCTACATCTAGTACTATTTGGATAATGCGGCGGGTTACTTTTCAACTTCATAATTGTGATTACACCGAAAATATACATATGTTTATTATTTTCAGGCCAGTCCATAGGCGCATTAAAGATGCCTAAAATTGGAAATGTTTGATTTCTGTATGTTTGTATCGATGTTATTGATGTTTGATGTTTGTCTAGTTTTTCGTTTTTTGTACCATATCTCCCAGAGTATGCATGCTTTAAAGAATTTTATCATATTTCCATTTTAAAATAGATTAAATTTGCGACAATATGAGACCATACTCAATTCTGTAGATTACATAGAAATGGAGACACTGCTCTTCAAAAAACAGTTATTTTACATAGTGAAATTTGTTGTTTTGTGCAACTTTAGTGTTTAAAAACGAAAGTTGAATAATATAAAAAACAAATCATGAGAAAATTAGTACTCATCTTTAAATAAGTGGTTAGGATTAGTATGAGTGCTCTAAATCCAAGTTTGCAGTTCCGAAAACCTGTGTTTAATTTTTGGCCTTTGAAAAACCAAACATATTTAGAGAATTCTTCATTATTGTGACAATAGTTCCCGTACGTCTGCGATTTTTTGTCTGATGATAGTTTAGTCGCATATTGAGATTACATAAAAATATACGTACATACATGCGCACACCCGCCAATTTTTAGTCTGTCAATAGAACAGTTGAAAACAATGTCCAGTTCTATGTCAACGAAAATCTAGAGATAATAACCCGATTCCTATTAAACAATCGTTCGACTCTAAAGTATATGCTGCGAAGAAACTGTGAAGCATTGTTTTTAAAATAGATTAAATGTTAGACTAATAAGACTGTAGATACACCTCCTCAAGAGATGGTATTTTTTCGGTGAAACCAACAATTCTACAATTGATTTGATCAGGTTTTCTTAGGAAATCTACAGATTTGATTTTGGCCATATATTGTAACTAATTTAATTCCATGTGTGACAGGGGTAGCATACTTTTGAGCAGTCGCAAAAGCACTTGCAATCTCTTATTTTTTTATTGGTTTATTAAAGGTTCTAGAAAAACGGTTGGGTCTATATGCGTTGTTTTGTGCTGAAATGAAAGTTAATTAAATTCACTACAACATTGCTATATTGAACTTTCTTCGTAGGATGATTGTTTTCCCCAAGAGATTAAAGTTGAGGGAAACTGGAAATAGATCCTAATAACATATGTATTAAAAAATTATAACTAATTTGGGATAGCATGTGCACTGTCATGTGAACTGTCGTATCTGCAAAATTGCCGAATATTAGATGTTCTCTCTGCTGAAATCAAAATTCGTATTTTCGCAATCAATGGGTTATACAGAGTGAGTTAGAACTCTACCAACAAACTAGCAGAGGTTGATTAGGAATGTTTTCTAAGTATTTCGATATGAGGAACTTACGGACTTTCATGGTTCGTTAAGGTGTTATTGGACTTTCTTTTTTTTGTACAGAATTGAGATAAAGAGAATATTTTTGGAAACAGAAATCGAGCGACAAACTTTCAACGATTGACAAGGGATGTTCCCTGACTATTTTGATATTAGGAACATATTGTCTCCGGTGTTATTACGGAGTTATTTCAATTTATTGTTGGGCAGAAAAGAGAATTTACATGCAATACATGATGAAACGATTCTTTGCCAGATTATTGCAATTTTTTTAGGGTAAAATTTTAAAATTACCGAACAACAAAGTGGAATATCTCTGCAAGGAAGCCTCGGACACCATACATTCTTTATTACAAAATACTCAAAAATACTCAAAAAACTTCCCTGATCATCTTCTAGAGGATGTCATGTAAAGAAGTGTGTTGGCAGAGTTCTGACTCATTCTGTATAATTCGATTTCACTGACGGTGCTAAAAAAACTATTATTTTCCAGATACGACCTTTGGTCTTTTTGGTATTTTTTGGTATTTTTTAAAGACAGTTGTTAATTATATTACGTAGATCTATTAGAATAATTTAGAATAATGATTTGCTCACATTTGTACGTAAACGAACTCTGAGGTCTTGCTGACATTTTGAATTTGGTATTGTTGATGTTCTAGCAATGTATTATGAATATATGTGAATCCATAGATGTTAATACAGCCAAGCAATATGACTTAAGAGCAGAGATCGTATCTGCAAAATATCCGAGTTTTAGACGTTTAGGCTTGCGCCCCAAACGGCGTAAGGTAGTGGTCGGCGAAAATTTTACGCATTACTCTGAAAAAAAAAATCAGACAAGAACTTATAGAAATATTACATAGTGAAATTGAAAATTAATGAATTTGCTATTGCGTAATAAAAGGAGGAAAAAAATTGCTTTTATGTATGTATTTAAATACAATTTTTAATAGAATAAGAACTAACATAGATATACCTGGTAAAATTGAAATACATAAGACATTGAAATTGAGAACTGAAAGTAAACGAGTCTGTAATAATAGTAATGCGGGTGTTTCAAGACAATATAACATCATCTATTATCCACAGAAATCTCAATTTTACTTCAATTTTGGTAATTTACCTCTGTTCGCCAGACCACAGGCGTAAGCGCAAAACCACGGATAAGCCATCAAAATTGTTGATTATTTTTAATTAATTAATCTGAATTAATACTGAATTATCTAATTCACTATAACATCAAAAGAAAATTAACGATTAATTAGGGTAAATAACCAAGTTTTAATTGGAATTTGAAATAGTACTAGATTATTTGTCTTCCATCATTTTATCCATACCATAAATATAGTCTACTTGGAATAAATCTTAATTTGCTTTTGATTTAAAAAACGGTTTAAATAAAAATGAAAATTTAACCGAAATTTTGGTTTCGTTAATGGCCAGTTTCGGTTAAAAATCTGGACTCTGGCTGAAATTAAAATTGCAATTTCCAAGCGTTTTTTTTTATTGTGCAGGGTGTGGCAACTTAGTTTTCCCTTTTCACAACTTTATAGAACGCATTGTATGAGTCAGAGAAATTAGATTTTCTTTTTAAACTGTAGGTAGTCTCCTAAAGTTTTGGTTTATGTAGTTTGCAAGAATAGGTGACATCCTCCATCCTCGATACAATCAGTATTCCTATTGATTTTCTTTTTACTTGCAAGTATAAAAGACGTTATATTTAAAGGTTCCAAAAATGGTTCTGATAACAGGGTTTTAAAAAATCAAATAGAAAATATTCAAAAGGAGATACATTTTGAGATTGCAAAAAAAGCTCTCGCTGCCTTAATCTTCTCAGGTGATTTAATAGACCGTGGGGCTCCAGTTGTTCATTTGGTCGCACTTGCAGTTTGTCTAAACGTAGTGACCCATATAACAATTCCGGTCCAATACTCTGAAGATCACTAAATATCTATCCACTGGACAAGTAGAAATCAACCACGAACGCACGCTCCGCAGAATTCCAATGCATAATGAGGAATTAACTATATCAGGCCATAACTTCAGTTTGCCACAAATGGCGTGTATTTAAAATAAGAAAATTACGTTGCCCCACCCTGTATTTTATATTACATTTACCCCTTGACACGATGGACAAGTTCAGAAATTGATTAGGAATGTTTCCTGCGTATTTTGATACCAGAAACATTCTCGAATTATTAATTCTACACAAAAATAAAGTGCAATAACACCGGAACGAGCCACCGAAGACCACATCAATATACTCAGAGAACCCTGATCATTCTCTGAAAATTCGACGGTCCAGCTTTGGTTCTAACATTTTATGCATGCAAATTCTCTTTACCACAATACCGGAAAATATGGTTGTTATTATTACGATTCGCTTATCGGTTTCGGCCGAAACTAAAAAAAGACGTTTCTGTCGGACTCTATCTAGTTTTAACCCAGCCTGAAGTAAATTAATGTAAGCACATCTGGCAAGCGCCAGACAGTTTGATAGTTTAAAATTGTAAAATAGCTTGCTTTCTGATATTAATATCACTTGGGTTGAAATTGTCAGATTATAAATATTATACTATCTATATAGCTTTAAGAAAAATGTTGCTTTTAACTAAACGGATAGTATAATTAAGAAGTTGAAAAGGAGTGTAAAGGACAAGTCAGTGGGTGGTCGAATTAAAAGTGATACTAACAATTAAGCTTTACAATATCTTTTCACGAAATGGCTGTATGTAAATGTGTATGGTGGTGTCGATACTGGTTTGACGCAGAGACACAAAAGTGTCATCATTAGCCGTGGGCGCGCATTGTGCGTGTGTCGCGCTTGCTTCGTCTATAAAGTAGTCGTTAATAAATATATGACGCCTGAGCGTGATTTATAACTCGACTCGTATGCCACCAAGCCGGCAATAATGTGCGTCCACTGACGTCTAGCTCGTCTCCCGACACGGTGGTATGCCATGCTGTCCACTCCACACAACATGGAAAAATAGTATCACTTTGACTATGCTCACGATCACTGATGATGACTACGATGATCGCTCGGGTGGGCTCATGACTTTGAACACATCAAGCTTGACGCCTAACATTGTGGCAGGTCATACGCCTAGTTCACTTTTGGTCCAGTTACGGCTGGTCCAGTCTGGAAGAAGATGATGTTATGCAACGACGTTCGACACTCAGCGCGACGCCCGCCTCGCGGATCAATCATTTTCACTTCTAGCGACTTAAGCAAGCAACAGCATCGTATGCCATCGCTGACAATGACTGATCGTTATTTTCACGCCGAGCCATTGCCGGCTCTTGCGGCGTTACACGCGTTTGGAGATGACTCTCGCTGAGATCGTGAATTCGCCTACAGAGTCGAGGAGACAAGTCATCGGGTGTATTAATCGCTACCGAAATTAAAGGCCTCGTAGACATGACGGGTGTCACTATGTCACTTCCCACGATGACCACTTTAATGAATGGATGAACAGTTTCTTATCTTTTTTTTAACATTTGATTCTTTGATAATAGAATTGACTGAGGTGATTGGGCAATGTGCGTAAATCGGTTAAGAGGGGCGTTTTCGCAAGGCATAGGTCATCTCGGAGATGTACGACTGCGGATTGAGTAGAGGACGGGAGAAGCAGGAGAGGAGAATTTTGATTTACGAATAGAATTCGACAGCGAGACGCGCAGCGTCGGCGTGCGTGTCGGGGCGGCGGCGCACCAATCGGTGCCGCCGTTCCCTCAAGCCTGAAGGGCAGCAGGCACAGTCACATCTGCCGCCAACGAGGCCATTCTAGTTCTTAGACTTCTATTTTCCTCCAAACACATTATGGCTAATTTCTGGAATACTTTAATGTTTTTGGAGTTTCCGGGTGACTTATATATTCTTATATAATCTAGCAGTTTTCCTTTACGTTCCTAGCTGCCAATACAAACGGGAAGCACTTATGGCGTCTTGTTATATCCAACTTATAATTAGTCCAAATGCGCGCTCCCACTGTGCACGACGTTCGTTGTGGATCTCGCGATGTTTATGCGTGTTTATATCAATTTGGGAATTAGTAAATGTTTAGATTGGAGTTGATTGTTTATAGACGCGCGCGTAATGCGTGTTTGAAGTGGTCGGGCTGCTCGTGCCCGCCGGCGGCGGTTCGCGCTGATGGCAATGTGTTATTAGTTGTGCGGAGGAGAGCTCATCGAGCCGAATGAGCGAATATGTTAAGTGTGCCGTGCGTCAGTGTGTGCGAGTGTTATGTTATTGATTGAATTAGTGCAATGGGAGAAGGAAATAGAATGCGGGAGAGCCGGGACTCGAGTGTTTGTTGTACGTTCCACCGCGTTCCGTTCATAAACATACAAGCCATCCGAACGCATAGCCGAGTACGAATTGTTTCGTGAAGCTTGGCTGTATATGTGCCTGCGCTCATACATGCCTGTGCATTCCCGAAACGAATGAGGGTTTGCTATATCGCGGCGAAGGCTCCAATATAGCCTGGTGGCGACTGGTAATCGATGGTAAACAGATGACGATCGCCTCCGACCAAGCCTTGTACACAAGCTAGAACATCTACTATAGCCGTGCATTTCAAGGAAGGAGGAAGAAGAAATATATGTGGTTATAGCCTATGCTTTCTATCCTATAACAAGAATAAAAAATTCGCTTCACACTCGGAGAGTTTAGTGGTTGCTTGTTACAGGCCTGGGTTAGAGTATGCGTGAACTGGGCTGCTCTGGGTTGGGGCAATAACAGTGCCGTTCAATTTGACGGCAGCGCAGTTTCATTATCGTTCCGCCGGATTATGTTATTTCCAGGGCGCTCGCGCTCAACGGGTGGTCGGTAAACGCAATATTCCGGGGCCGATGCGCGCCGCATGTGCGGTAAAAAGATGTCGGATTTCTCATTGTGATGCGGAACAACTTTTTTACTAGCATGTGGCAGCAAGGCAACATGCATTGACATTCGCTAACCGGGAGGCGCGCAAAACCTGGCAGGATACCCTTGTATTGTATTTTCAATTTTCTTCCTCCCTGCCATAGTGGTAATTGAAAAATCCAGTCAACAGCAATCATATCATCTATTCCTCCTGATTAGATTTAATTACGAAGGATCTAATATAGATTATATACTTCCAGGTAAATGGTGTCCACGAAGAGAATGGTCGTCACCTCCTGATGCACGGGCAGCGAGTGATGCGGCCAGAAGAGGCGTCTTGTATTCCTCCGTTTTCCTCGGCAGTCCCGGTGAGTAGTCTATACGTTCCTGACCAGACCCACTATAGATGGTGTAGTTTTCGGTTTTGCTGCACTGTTGCCTATCTCATCGCAGGGGTGTCGGAATGTCGCGCTCGAGCGGAGTATTTATGGACATAAAAATAACAATTTCTGATCCGCAAAATTACTGCGCGCCTTTTCATTATTGCGCGCTCGCGCCAGCGCTGCGGATCGCTGGTGGGGCAAGCGCGCGCGTTGCCTCGGCAACAGCCGCATTCCCGCCTCGCGGCCATGGCAACGCACGGCGCAAGCGTCCCGCCGTCGGGGCCCGCGCGTTCGATACGCACGCCGACGCCAGTCATTCGTTCGCGCACAGCGCAAACGTGCGCGCCTGCAGAAACGAGTAAAACGACTCGCGAGTCCCGCGTTCGCTGGAAATGATGCTAGCCGCACCACGCGGTGGCTTGCGAGAGGAAGAGGGAGTCCTTTTGCTGCATTCAGGTTTTCCACTCCGGTTTCCAGCTTGACCTCTTGTCGTGACCCGGTGCCATACCATCAGTCGGGCATCGTCGGCGCGCATACCCTGATTGGGTCATCCATCACCCGATCCGTAATTGGTTCCCATGGACCCGTAATTGTTACCTTGCGCACAATGTCCGACTATGTTGCATTGAGACTGCGGTTTCAAGGTCTTCGTCAACTGATGAAAGAGAGCGTGAATGGAAAACTTCGTCGCATGCTAATGCTCACCCGCTGAGTGCGCCACCGGGCCATGCGACATACGGACCTGCGGATGACAGGTCCTTACCTAGCCCCGCGCTGCCACCAACGCCAGACAATGTGCAATTCATTTGGTCATTATTCGCCGATATACGAAACAATCTTTACGCCGCCGCCAATTTCCCGTGCAAAAATTAGATTAATTAGCACCAGCATGTTCGTATCGAACTGAAATATAAAATCGACTAGAATTGAATATGCTTTCCACCAGGCTGGCATGATGCCCATTTCTCCGACCGAATTAAAATGATGTCCGTCGTGCAAAAACATAAAACGCATCATTAAATCACAGCGCTGGGTTTACGTATCACGGATACATTCGACTTTTACTGTAACTTTCTGTGATTCCGACGACAATTTATGGGCGCGAACGCGACACAGCAACAACGAGAGCGTTTAACGCACGTTTAATTGCGGCGTCTTTTCTTAGTTCCATCTACTTGCAACGAAACCTAAATATCTAGTTTTGACGATGTCGCCGACGCTGCTCAGGAAGACGTATAATTAGATGCACGTGACGGAGGAGACATGGAGCGGACGTAAAAATACAAATCGACACTACGCACGAAAGACGATGCTTGTTAGTCTCGAAAATTTCAGTGCATACTATGCAATGTTTACTTGCTTTTGCTAATGAAATATGCTCGACTGTGCCACCAAAGCAATGCGTTGATGAGACGACGGCAGGTGTCGAAACGACGCCAAAAAGCCTCAAAGTGCCAAAGAATTTGTTGTTGTGTCTAGAATGTCTGCAGATTGAGATGACTGCTAGGGTCATTGCGCTTCAGACTATCCAAAACACAAACATCTATCTTAACTATGCTCACATATTCAGAGTTTTTTCTTCTTTCAATCAAGATTTACTTTATAAAGATTGGCAAATTGAGGTAAAGTTTTCAATGTGCATTGTTCCACTGGTCATTAGTGAAGAGCTTTTGTCTGTCTTTTCATGGGTGCGCATCAATGATTTTTTTCTGATTTCTTTGGTTGGTCTTGATTTCAGTCTTCATTGTTTCGTTTTCTGACGTGGAAAAAATGCTGGACACCAAAGGATACCACACTCATTGTGGTCGGCGGTTGCTTTGCTTGGTTTTTGTTTCATAATATAATAGAATGTGAATTATTTTAATTTATGTAAATATGGTAATAACGCTTTATTACCGCGCATTTGGCCAGCGGCTCGACTCATCGTTTATCTATCGCCGACCATCCCAACGTGAGCACGAAACCCTGCTTTAGCACTAACTTCAATAGTTCATTTTTGTTTTTTATGATTTCCTGGTCACTTTGGGATGTTGTGCAGGCGTTGGCATGCTGGGCAGTATGTGGACTGTTACCAGCATGGATGCTGAAGCGTTGGAAGATACTGCTGCGGTTGGTGGATCTTCGGAATGTAGACGTCATGATCGGAATCTCACAAAGCGCACAAGAAGGCGAACTTGTAATATTTTTATGAGCCGGCTCGCAGCGATTGGATGAGTGACGTGACCCGTCATTAGTCCATCCGCTCGTGATATATGTGAGCGTGCGCTCCGACCTGCGGGCCACGCGGAGAGACCAAAGCGGTCCTGGACCGTGCAAGCGCACACCATTATAAACATGCGCGCACATCACCTAGAGCACTAACGCGGTAACATTCCAAATATGCATGGCGAAGCTGGTCCATAAGAAAAATAAAACCTCTATAGCCACAACAGGACCAAAGATGAACTGATGTTTCTCAGGTGTTTGAAAAAAATCTATCAAAGGCGGCAGACTTTCATTTGTATGAGCACAGGTCTTCCTAGTTAGGCTTGATCAATCATTTTCACACTGTTTTACTACTTTATGTACCAGAGATTTCCTATAGAACTCAGGAAGGACCTGTTGTGGGAGGCTATTGTGCGACTATTAGGAATCTATTAGGCTGCCGGGGATGACACTTTTACACTCGTTTTACGAGCGCACAGCTCCCGAAAGACATTGGGCGTCTCATAAAACCCGAAAGTGTTGGCGGTTCCTTCTGGCAAGCTAAGGTAGTTCCTTATCGTCGGGGACTACCCTAATTATGAAGATAGCAGATCCCGGCTAAACCTTTTATGTGCCGGTAAACTCAACACAAAGCAAGAGTCAACCGCTTATATATTTGCATATCCAGAACATTACAATAGTAAAGTATATGTCTATTACAACTGCAAAGTTGTGTTCAACTAATCGACTCTTTTGACTTTTGTTTTTTCATCTACCGCGACGATTGTTAATTCCTGTTGAGTTGCACACGCGTGAAGAGTATTGTGCTGCGGCTTGTTCTTCAACGCGTGGACAGAACAAAAGCGCCCTTAAATCTGCTTTTCGGCACCGCAGTGCTGGGGCGGCTGAACGACCCCCATGATATTTGCAACCCCCAGCACGCGCCAAACACAAACAACTATTGTTATTAGGCGCATGGCTTGCAATGTTTTTTCTATACCATGATCCGCCCTCATTATTCGCATGTATAATGACTTTTATTTTTAATTAAACTCTGTTTTGAGGTGTAGTTCCTTGTGCTGACTGAGTTTTCGTTGCAGGTGACGCAAGTAACGCGAGCATCGGCAGCGGCGAGGGCACGGGCGAAGAGGACGACGACACCAACGGAAAGAAGAACCAAAAAAAGCGGGGTATCTTCCCGAAAGTCGCTACGAATATACTGCGAGCGTGGCTATTCCAACATCTAACGGTAGGTACAGCAAGCAATCCTCCCTTCCCGACTGGACGAAAAGTTATGCAAATGTCTGTAAACCACCCGACAATCCGCTCCTCAGATAAATATAAAAATCGTTTAGATCGCCATCGGGATGTGCCGCGAAATGGGTAAGCTGTACTCGTAAACGTGTGCTTGCCTAGGATTTTCACTTGTCTTCTAGTGTGCGTTCCTGCGAGAGTGCTGCGGCGCTTCCAAGAGGCGCGGCAAAGACGTGAGCTCGTGATTCCCAGCACGATCGTTTGAGAGCGGCGCTATTGTTGTAAACATCTCGTTTACATCGGCTTCTAAAGACCGTTCGCCTTTAGTGGCACTTTAGAGCGATCCTTACGACTCAATCTGGTCGGATCTCTACCGCTCGGCGATTACATTCAAAACACGGAACGATCGAATCGTTACGCAGTGCATTTCGAGACCAACCTGTACTACCCTGCGGTTGATTGCACTGACAAGTCGAATTAGTTGATGAACTGCACTTTCATTCATCTTTTCGTTTTTGGTGATTCATGAAAGTACAAAATGGAGCGAATGAACAAATTACAGAGACTGTCGAGTCATCTTGGTCTGTGTTAGGGGAAGAAGGAGGTAAGGTTGACCATACTCAGGGTGCCTGAAACGGTTGGATGAGTCGTTGGAGCACTTAGTGCATGAATATTTGAGCGATGCATCACGCCGGACCAAGCGCGCTATCATGCCGCTGATCCCAGCTTACTTGCACGACTCATTAACTCGCTGTGCTAATCCCACCATCGGATATTGTACCTCGAGGGGACCCTACTTGACGATCGATGAAACTTTTCCAACTTGCATGTGTTCATGTATTCAATGCGACATAGTGCAAGTCTGGTCCATCCAGGTTGTCTTAGAGTGTTAATTATGGCACCATCTACTAACTTTTAGACCCACCGCTCTGAAACCCCCAGTGGGCGTAATCCTTACTTATATACGATATCTACTGGTAACAAGATCCTAGCGTTGTTTAGACTTTTTGTAACATTTGTGTCAGATAATATTAAATAATTCTCGTTTATCCGCCCAGTTCTTCTTCCGTTTTGCCAGAGGTGCGGAACGATGTAGGAGACTCGAGTATAATTGCATTCACGTGACTCGTTGCATAAAAGAAAGGTGTTTTCTTCATACCGCCGGCGACACCATCTTGAAGATGTGTGGGTCGTGTCGATGTGCCCGGCGCAAAGCAGCAGTTGCAATTTCATTACTGGGGGACTTTAACAGTCGCATCCATAAATCACGGCAACGGCCGGCTCGCGCCGGTCTTATTTACAACGGCGTGGCGGCTGCAGTGCACGCGGAGTGCAGCGACAACGAACAGGCAAAAAATATCGGCCGTAATTAGCATTTTCATTAGTGTTGTAACTGCTTCCACACATTGCACGTCACTTTCGTATTTACATTTTCGTGCCACACACAAACCAAAACATCTGTAGGCAAAAAAAGAGTAATCACCTCAAAATCTAGACAGTGGCTGAGCTGTTTTTATGTCTATATTAGATCCGTCTGCAGCAGTACATTGAAGCTTTCTATCCCTAACGCAGAAAATGATTTTTTTCCTTTATTTTGGGGAGTACAGTTTTTGCGGTAGGAAAGTGCATTCCTGCGGTGCGTCTATTTGTAAATCGTCCATTCTTTCATTCGTTCGCTTCCGACGCAGACAGCAATGACTCCCCAGGATATTTTCGAAGTTTTTGTGGTTTGCATGGGGTGGGCATGAGATATGTGACCGTTTGCTGCGCTTTGCGGAGGGTTTTAAGAAAAGAAACTGCAGCCAGGCGATGCAGTGCCTGCGAAAGGAAAGTATGAAATTCAGAAAAAAAACGTTTTTTCCGGGTACGAGCTTCCATTTCCGGTTGACTGGCAGGGAGCGGCCTGAGTGTATTTCCGCCATGCATTGCCTGCTCTTGGTTATCCTGGTTTATCCGACGTGCGCCGACATGTGTCCGCTGGAGGCCGAAGTTCGATATATAGAAAATCCAAGTGGATTTCTCCGTGCTGCATGTTCAGCTCAAGCAATATGTTCTCGTTATAAAAAAGTGTCCCTCTCGACATCACAGGCGAAATTATCGATCCGGTTCGTTTCCCAAAAGACGAAAAACAGCAAAATTTCCACTGGACATGTGACGTGACAGCAGAAAATGAAAAATGACGAAAGTCTGAATAGAACGAAAAATTCGTTTTTGGGTGATTCCTGCTGTGGAATGTGCATATATTCACTCTGTGATCCTCCAGGGTGCATTGAAATCCTTCCCGACTATCAAAATGGATATGCCGCTCATATGTAGTTACCTACTCACGTATAGGTGTTCATCTAGCAGGTTCCTCCCAAGCTTGGGGTGGCGTCGCTGGCCTAGGAGGGTGATGGGCCATCTACATTCGTTCGTTGGAAAATCGCACAAGACGACCGTTTCGTGATTCCCAGCATAATCATAAAAATCACTATGCATTCGCGTCTTCGGTGTACCGCCCGCATTCCTAAGGGTTATCTTGCCCGCGAGAGATGGGGTTATGAGTCTCTTAGGGGTCGTCCGATGGGGAACGAATGGTGCTCAAACGTGCGTAATTCACCTTCAGCGAAATTTCGGTCCCATACTGTTCTTTCGCTATTTTCCCGTTACCACTAACCTCGATGCATGCGGGTGACTTACGTGCAAGGGGTTGCAGGACACATCAGTGATTTCACCTCCCTCGTAGGCGTCACGACTCGTGCACAGGCGTCAACCGTACGTGCGACAAACGGTACGACGCGCGACAACGGTCCCAAACCTAAAAAATTTCGCAATATAATCACGTTTCGCCTATCGCCCGACACTTGATGCAGGATGAAGGCGTGTGAGTCTGGAAGCTATTATTGAGATGAAAAGTTGCTGACCCGTTAACGAGTCAGCAATCACTCCACTTCGGATGCATACGCCGCAGCGTGTAGGATATTAACGACATTTAGATATTATTATGATTGGAACCCAGAGCGGCGCGCAATGCGTCGACATTTCGTGCTTGGCACTCCGTGAGGTGGTAGAGGAGGCACAAACCTCCTCCGCGTCCGTGCCATTGTTTCCGCTCCAAATTGGATTGCACGCCCTCGCCAATTACCTAGATTGCTTCTTCTCTCGTCTCACGCGCATGCCATGCGCCATGTTTCCCAAGGCCCTGGCATGGAACACTTTCAATCTATATATGTCTACATATAGACACACCTCAGCCTACTATTAGTCGATATTATACGTTGATATATGCTGTTATAGCAGGATTTCATGATTAATTGATTTTCTATGTTGAATTTCAGCATCCGTACCCTTCGGAGGACCAGAAGAAACAACTAGCACAAGATACCGGTCTGACGATACTGCAAGTTAACAACTGGTAAGTTGCTAAGCTATCCTTAAAATTCCTCTCTTCAAGGAACTGTGTTTTCGGATAAATCAATCGCGATATGGATTTCTGCGCACGTGAGCTGCAATACGAAAGCGTAGCTAGGGGAACGCTAATTAGATTTGATCTTCCGGGCTCCCGCATCGAAATGTTGCCGAGACAATGAGATTACCAGCGCGATTCGGGAAGCGCACGCGTTAATTGCCATTGATTTTTATATAATGTCATTAGGAAAGTTGCTGTGTTGGATTCCCGTAAACAGTTTATCACGTTCATTCTTCCCCGTCCACTTCGTGTTTTCCAACGTTCAGTCTTCTGGTCTTTGTCTGTTGGGAGCAAATTTTGAACATGTAAGAGCTATGGTTCCAGTATGTTGAGTGTCCAGCGGAGAGGCACACAGTGGCACTTCATTCAAGTACGATTTCCTTCGAGTTTGGCGTAGAACTTTTCCTTGTGGTTTTCGGATGTTTTCCTTGGGAGAGTCTGAAATCCATTAAGTGCGCCATTCCCGCAGCGTCTCGCCGGTCATTTTAGCCCTGTTTACGAGCCTGAAGAGGGCGATTACTGTCTACTCTTGGCGCGGAAATGGTCGCCGCATACGTGCCGCCTCCACCACCGTTCCCGCCTGCCGGTGCGTTACGCTCGCTTGATGCCATTGTTACGACCGGTCAACACTCGCCGGCCGCCCTCCGACCAGCATTTGCTGGATTGGATGGCACACTCATTTTCTTTTCACTATCGGCTCTATGTCACCCAGTATCGACTTGCGGTACAATTTAAAATTATCGAAATCGTATATTAGAAACAATTCCATCCGGCGCGAGTGGCGGTGCTGGAAATTGAACGCAGCGCACGGACAACGTTATTACGCAAAAGGAAAGCGACGCCGGTAGAAAAAGTTATCGGACGACGAAAATAACGAGTTTGAAGCAAGGGCCGCTCTGCTTGCTACGGGTGGTGGTGGAACCGCGATGCTGGGCGCTCCCTCGGGAGTTCCGTTTTTCACGAGTCCGTGTCATCATCATTTTTCATAGGCGACGGCACAGGGTGGCGCAGCCATTACTGCTCGGGGACATTGTCTCGGTCTGACGGCGTGCGAGAGCGAGCCGCGAAGGATGTGAGCAGTTGTACCTATATGTGTGCGTATCATGGTGTGTGTGTGTGTGTGTGTCATTGCGGGTGTTCGGGGTTCACCTGGGTTAATGCAGCCCGGTGATAAATCGTTGTCGGTTCTCTCGCCACGTTTGGGAGCCCTTATCAAGTCCGCATTGATGCTACTGGCATTGCGTAGGTCTCGTCGCGAATTTCTTAATTCTGCAACGCTGGAACCCGATAAATGTGCGGGTGGCAATTTGAGGGTAAGCAGACAGATACCGATTTAGTTCAAACAAGGTTCTAGTGTACCTGACTGTTTCTCTTGGCGCCTGCTTTTACACCGTGATCTCGCTGATGCTTGCCCCAGTCTCGCGCGCCAATTTACGAGCGCGTTTCATTGTCGTCGGGCTGCCGGCGGGGGCGACGCGGCGAATGGCTCTCGGAGGAGTAATATCGGGCCACCTAATAGCTTACCAAATAGCCTCCGAAACACCTTTTTAATGAACTATTGTCGAGGAGGAAATGAAAATGGGGAGAATCCTGCGAGCGGCGGCAGCGCCGGAAGGATGTATCATTACAACCCTTCGACACAGCAAAGCGACCCGTGGCCAAATCCCGCGAGCGTGCTTAAGGTACTTGTAATTATACATCTGCGATCCATTAACTAAGTACCGCGAGATGAGCAGCAGTGGAGAACAAAGCGTAAGAACATTGAAACTAGCTGATTGGAAGATAGGCGCTGGTCGAGAGATGCTAGCGAAAGCTTATCTGTAAAGTTTGAGGTCTCCGAGGAAATCAAGCGGAAATCGCACGCGCCGAATTCATTTGATTTTGATTTAGAGCTTCTCGCGGTTTTGCCCTCGGCACCCCTCGTCTCAGTGGTGTTGAGTGTCTTGCAAAAAGTTAAGCAAAAGAGCACAGCGCTGTGTATAAAGATGCGTGCAGCGGCGCGCGGGGAAAATTGGATTGCGTGTACCTGAAAATTGAAAAGACGCCGCCGCCAACTGCCACTAGTGCAGGAATTGCTCGCGCATCTTTCGCAATGTTTTTCTTCCTCGCCGAGGCGGAAAAGAAGTGCCCCGGCATCAATACATCACGGCTTCGGGATTACCAGCTCCATCCAGTATGATACGTTCTTTATACGCGCCGCGTAGCGCAGCAGAGCACGAGTGGGAAAAGCGCCATAAATAATGCTCAACCTGCACACGCCGCCACCACGGAGTGCGCGCCTTCCGACGGCGGTGGCGTTGGCGAAATATGGGGAAAAAGTGAGAACCAACTGTTCAGGCAATAAATAAACGCCACCATGGCTGCCGTCACGCGCCTGTTACGGAGGCATCCCTTTTTCGAAAGTATTTTTCCAGCGACGTGGCGGGGAAAATGCGAAAATGCAGCGCCGAGTCGAAACTAGTTACACACATTTCAGGGCGCAGCAAACAACGTCTGCATTGCAACAGACTGTGTTGTTTTCGGGAAACTTTTTCGCGCTCGGAACGCTGCGCGAGTTTTCGACTCGGAAAGCGATACCCTTGCCAACCGACGCCGCCGGCTGCAGCAGCAGCAGCAGCCAGAGACGGCGGCGGTAATTACATTTGCCCGCGGAATGCATACACCCGCCGCCCTCTTGTGCGCGCCATGCAGATCACATTTTAATGCAATTCCATCCATTATTCCGACAGGGCCATTAACACCAGCCCTGATGCAATTTGGATACGTACACCCGGTCTGCATTCGAAAAGCTATCTGCTTTATTTGAGCGCGCTCGCGTTGGGCAACAAAAGCGCACCGCTGATGACATTAGCGCGCTTCATTTGTCCCACGCGCGCCCGACAATACGCATTTTATTTTTGTTCTGCTATAGCATCTCCCGGCCGATTGCGAGTGCATTCCGGTCGGCGACTGACTCACTTCGGGAAGCCGAGTGATTTGTTGTCCTGTGCACATCCTTCAACAGCACAATGTACCCCGGCGTGTTTCTAAAATATTCAATTATCTACATATCATCGATACGTTCACTCGCCGATATTCTGCGTCCCGTTGCATATACGCGCACTGTAAATTCAGGCGGTCCCATTGTGCGTCCGCACCGCGATGAAGAATCAGGACAATGGCCGTGGCGGTGCTATTCAACGTTGAACGCATGCTGTATACATGGTACAGCCCGATACGCGATGGCTGAAAACACGCAGAGCTTTCAATTTTGACGCCGCGGATGCCCAAGCGACAAAAGACGATCGGAATCGATCGAACGTCGCTCGTCGCGCGCTTATAAACAATACCGTAGCCTCGTCCACGGCCCGTCCTGCCACACAGGGTGGCATTGTGTGCCCAGTGCGCGTATAATCGATATTCGCGTCTACGTCGAGCGAGAGCTCTCGGCGTGTTATGGCGCGTTTGTTTGTTGTTCACGCATTGTTTGCGAGACGCGGCGAACGAATCCGATTTTCTTTGCAGTCTATGCTCTATGCTGCCTGCGCCTCCGCTTCGGCGGTGGTATATTGCCAGAGAGTCAAGTTACAAGCCGTATTGGCGAGACCACCTGATTATGATATAAGTAAAACAATGCGTGCGCTGTTGGTATTGTTGGCACACCCATGGCGAATCC
This sequence comes from Tetradonia laticeps, assembly GCA_025400035.1. Lineage (NCBI taxonomy): Eukaryota > Metazoa > Arthropoda > Insecta > Coleoptera > Staphylinidae > Tetradonia > Tetradonia laticeps. The sequence goes on from JAODVP010000006.1 coordinate 718,051, forward strand.
AGATAGAAATGCACGCCGCCAATCAACACTGGCTCAAAACCGAAGCTGAACTCAGGAATTTTTTGCCAGGCAAAAAAATTGCAGTTCAATATGAGTTTTTAGAGTTGGCGATGTTCATGGTGTTCGCAGGACTGGGATCTGTCTGGAAGCGAGATTCCGAAAATAGCTGGAGAATGGCAAGCGCACCACCCGTCGCGGGGGTGTTCGCTGCTGGCTGCCGGCTGCCGGCGGCGCGCAGATAAGAGAATTGCACTGTCAAGCCGGAATGATATATTTGACCAACATTTCCATACCCCATGCCTCGCTGCCGCCGCCGACGTTGGATGTTATTCCACGCGCGCGCTGCCAGAGAATTTCCAATGAAGCGCGCTCCTCTCGAACTCGAATTTCGGCGAAACGTGCGTAATCTCTCCGATTCAAATTAACACACACAGACGCACACTCTCGCATGCCACCACAGCCATGTAACACGTCACATGTTATGCTACGAGTATGTAGAAATTGGGAAATTCCCTGCAAATTGCATAATTCTCTAATTGAATTTCGGAATATCTAAAGAATTCTATGGGAATTGCATAGTTGTTCAGTCTTTATTTAATTTCATGTCACACACTTGTTTCCGAAATTAACGTCGGGATGCCGGGTGTGTCCTTGGGTTTATAAAGACTTGCTGTAATTAAGAACTCCTGCACACTCTGGTAGCAGCTGAGGAGTATATTAGCTCGTCTGGGGATAATGGTGCGCCCTTAAATTGTTTCGAATGAAATCCCACCCCTTTCGGGCGCGATCCATCATCGGCGGCGGCAATGCAGGGGTGGCGCGCTCAAACCCTAATCCGGAAACGATAATTGTGAACAGAAATGGAAATAACACTCGTTTATTTGTAATCGTTACTTGACTGTGTTGTACAACAGCCACACTTCCCAAAGGAACGAGCATTACAGAAAATGCAGTTGACGTGGGGCGGAGGAATTGACATGTTTTCCAAAGAAAAGGGGATGGAATATGATGAAAAATCGAAGATTTGCAGTAAAAAGGGTTGATTTTTGTGTTTGCTTAGAGATGTGTTGCGACGCGCTGGGGTGTATTGTCGAAGTAACGATCATTAGGCCGGATTACTTCGTAATAATGGATGAGGAAACCTGAGAGCGAAAGCATCGGTGAAAGGGGTTTCGACGCAACAATAATAGCAGCACGGAGCTCCCACTGCTTCTGTTTTGGCACTTCGCAGCGCAAATCAATATGTTCCAGATCAGGGGAAGCTAATTACGCACCCTTACTCCTCTCACGCACCCTATCAAAACAAACGATGAAAGAATCAAGCGTAAATCTTTAAGCGCATATGGAATTCACTCTCGTCCGTGGATTGCAATCCAACATTTCGGTACAGAATTTGTTGATGTTGAAATTTGGGATGGTTGCAGATGTCGCCCGGCGCAGCACCAGGAGGGTCAATGGTTACTGCGGCCGTCAGCTTGCACCACCGCCGCCACTGCCGCCGTCGGCTCATTTATGAGCGACCGACAGAGATATTAAACCTGGAATTTATAGCTGTACCCCCCGGTGTCAGTGCGTTTGTATTGTTGGGACCTTTCGAAATTGTCCAGGTCCGATTCGCACCATTTTTATGTCTTCCTAACCGATTCAATTCGCAATTACTCTTTTGTTTACGTCGCCCTTTTTAGGACCTGTGTGGGCGACACATGTGCTAAATGATGTCCATAAAAGACTGGTCCCATTTCACCCTTATTCCTATCGTCCACTTTTCTTAAACAAAAGTGACCGGAAAACACAGAGTCCCATTACGCTGCGTTGAGTAGAAGAAACTTTAGTTAAAGATGTTGTTTGTGTTTTCGTTACTAAGGATCCCAGCGATTGGGGGAGCTGAATCGATTTCCAAAACCCAATCGCTTCCGGTGTCGGCTCGCATTAGCGTTCGGGCGTGCCGAAACAAATGCCTTCTGATGCAAAGTGACAATCATTTTCTTTCATTGGTGCACTATTTTGCTAAAATCAACCGTTCCATGCCGTGCGCATTATAAATTATCCGATACGCGCGTCTTTATAATATTTGTAAACAACGTAAGCTAGTTGTAACCAACCACAAACGCTCTACAACAACGAATCTCACTATCCATGACAACAAAAGATATACGATACGAATATATGAATGAATTTAATGAATTCAAATTCATTCATAAATTTTTCCATTTTAGTTGATATTTCTCTTGAATTAGCAAAATAGTATACCAATAAAAGAAAATACTTTAAAGTATTCGTGGATAATTGGTCCTTCAAACACTTACTCTATTTCGTCCGTGTTTGAAAGCCCTTATAATCCACTCATACTCTAATATACTATTATTTACACCTTAAAACCCAAAAATGTTTGCATGTATTTATTTCGTCTACTTTGTTACAGGTTTATTAATGCGCGGCGGAGGATAGTACAACCAATGATCGACCAGTCGAATCGAGCAGGTGAGCCTTCCAACCAATATTGTCGATAACATTTAAGACATTATTTTCCAATTTATTCTCATAATCTCAGCACTCGCAGATAAATACGTCTCGGACCACGCGGTCAACCCGCGCGAGGCTACATTTAATCGGAATTTAATTGAAATTTTTTAAATGTCCATCGTTGTTATCACCGCAACGAACGGAGCACGGCATGCCTTGCGAGAATTGTACTTTTCCATTAAACTCGATGCCCGCGACGCTTGCGCCCCGCATTACATGCCTGTAATTTCGATGAGTGTGTAATTGCGCGACGGTAACGCGAAACCGAGTCCGACGGCTCTGAATCAAAACGAACTCGATACCAAAGGCGAACCGATATCAAAAAGGTTTGCCTTGTTGAAAAGAAGACTTGGAAGCTGGCTGAATAATATTTTTATTTCTCATTCTATATTTCTGCTTGTGTTTTTTATACATTACATGTTTTACCTTCGTTTGGGCGACATTCGCCGCACTATACTCTGCGCTTTTTGATATGGCGGGCCGTGCAGTCCGGGACCGATCCCAGGTAGAGTATGTATCGGAGCCATGCGATATGACTTGTAAGTGGAAAGTCGTGTAACGCGTTCAGACTTTATCAAGCGCGGAGTGGCGCGACCGTCCAGCAAGACATACACGAACACTTTTCCCATAGTTGTGGCCACAGCCACTCAGGCACCTCCAACAGGAGAATAAGGTAGGAGAAGGTCGCATCCGCGAAAACTCCGCACACGCTCCACACCCTCCGTTGCATTGGACGAGCTTTCCATTCTGGGTGTAACTCGAAAACCGATAACTTCTAATGAACATGTCGCCTTTATCAGTACACCCACTCGCGTATATTACCATCATCTACTTCATTTTTACTTGGTGGACGCTCGCGTCTTAAAGTCTGCTGTCTGCAGCTCGACTGGAAGTCCCAGGAGATGGTTCAGGAGCGGAACTTTGCTTTCAATTCTTCTTTGCACTGGCATTCCACGGTATGAGTACATTTATTGGCACATCACTGTGTGCGTTGTCGCGCGAGTGCAGGGAAAGGATCGCATTAATCACGGCTGTCAGATATCGTAAGCGCATTAGCCATTGTCCGGTTTGTTTCCATACACGATGAATTTCTGCGCGAGATGCGGGCGCTCGCTAGTCGCTCACAGTCGCCATTGCCGTCGTCTCCATCGTCGCCGAGCGTTCTCCTCTGGTGCCGAGTCCATTCATGCAAGCATCCGTGAACAATTACTTTCGGCCAGCCGTACGCTCGCATGTGTGCGGAAAGTATCGATTCCCCGATGTGGTGCGCAATTTCGCATGGCGCTCCACAAGATGCGTGCCGCGAAAGCACCGCGCTTCTGGCGGAGACAGCCCGAAGAGAAATAGCGGAAGCCATTGACCTACGCACGGCGATCCATCACTGACAGCCCGTTTTGCGATCGAGGCTATACACTCTCCCTAGTAAGTGCATTGGCACATGAAAAGCGGAAAAATTGAGGGACGCAAGGACCCAGTGCGAAAGCCCAAATGAATTTCCCGGCTCGGTTTCATTTTGGGTTCTTTTATTTCCACGTCCATCGACTAATCCACCGATTCATTGATTTTTGTCCGGCTGGGGCTATGAGGATGTGAGAATAAACTGGAAAGTTGAATTATTTTCTTTTTATTGGAAACAAAATATGTTTGCTATCTGAGTCTACGGACAGCTATTTATCCTACTGATGCATGCAGTGTTCTCTCCGCACGCAGGTCCCAGCGGCGCGTATAGTCCGGACGGCACCATGGGCTACATGATGGACGGCCAGCAGATGATGCATCGACCGCCCGGCGATCCGGCCTTCCACAACCAATACGCGCACTATCCCGCGGATTATTACGGACATCATCTGTGAGGTAAGTCATTTCCACCTTGAGAGCACTAATCATATGAAATGATGCGCATGAAGTTCGAATTTTTCTAACATTTTCGTTTTTTGCAGGTCTCACGCATACAACGATAACGGACATTCAAATATGCAACTCTTAAATGTGATTATTCTTTGTACAAAGTGTAAATGTAGTGCCCCAGTGTTTTAGTGAAAAGAGAGAAAGCATTTGCAAATATGCGCAGCACAAGATGTCGAGGAGAAAATGCAAGATGTTGCGCAACATTAAACTGATCTAGATGCGGAGACAAATAAACGCCAAGCGCAACTAAACTAAGAGATTAAACTTTAACTGAAGGCGATACCAGGATGGCATTCGAATGAAGTACAGTTCACACATTCAACAAGCAAAATGAACGTGAAATGCAACAAATAAAACAAAAACAAATGAGGAACGGGATGGACTTGTACAAATAAGTATTAGAACGCTCGTATTATATATATAAATGTGAAAAATAATAATAATAAAGTGCGAGTTTGTACATAACTATTAATTATATATAAATAATAACTATAAATATGAATAATTATGAGTAATGATAATTAACACAAATATAGAACGAGTGTGCGTAGAGAGCAAGGAAGGAGGGAAACCCCGGCAGCCGGATCGCTTGAAAATGAATCGAACTATGACAGCATTATAAACTAAACAACAACCCAAATGTAACGAAGAACTTCTACTGAATCAGGATTCAAAATGGCGGACTCTAATCAAGTGTATAACGTTCCACTTCAAACACTATGGCGACTCGCAAATTAAACAAAAAGTTACTAAAAGAAGTGAAATCTTGTGTACCAGACGACACGATGGCGTCCCCGTCAACGCTACAAGGACCACAGGTTGGGACTACGCGCATGCGCAGAAACGGACGCATCAACATGGCCGTCAGCACTCACCTTCAACATCCGGTAGTTCTGCACGTCTAATCAACTTGTACGCTATGAGAAGAATTGAAACACACACGAAACACACAAGAGATACGAAATTGCAACAAACATGGTTGTGCCGTTGTATAATATGTCTTAAAAGTTAATAGTTTGATAGTAGTTACTTAATCGTTTGTTTCTCACAAAGTGACCGTTGATCTATATCTTACGAGTTGTACCCGTTTTAAATCACAAACATGAAATGATGAAACAATTATACGATATACGTAAGTACGAAACCTATACAACAAGATGGCGCCGACGGACGCAAATGGCGCCGGATATTTTTAGATTTTATGAAAGTATCAATATGCGACATGGCAAACGCGCGAGACAAGTAATAAGCTATACGATTTTTAACTTTTAAATCAATATTTGAAACAAATAGGAATTTTTGACATTGCAATCAAACGTATAACAAGATTTATTGAATACACAAGTATACCGAATGTCGCAAGGTCTCAGGTGTCAAGGGCAGGCTGAACCAATAGTTAAAGAGATTATTTATTAAAACTGTAATTAACTAATGCAGCAATTAACGTACAGAGTGTAAATCAGAGAAATGAAGAAAATCTATCCTATTATTGCTATTTAACTGCAAATGAGATTTATATTTTGCATTTGTGACAGTTTCAAATCAATCTAGCGGACAAAAACGAAAGGTGTTGATGCATTCTTGCCTTTTTATGCAAACGAGATGAGAATCTCCGTGTCATAAATCGAGACTTCCGTATGACGAAAACTTGTCCGGCGTTCGAATTTCAATTTATACATTAATTACCATATTGAAGGTCTGATATTTATTGAAATATTCATGAGAATTTGCATGCGAACAAGTTTTCGACCGGATGTAGCAATTTACGCGCTTTAAAATGGCGTCGTTTCTGGTCGACACGCCCTCCTGCAGCGCCAACGAAACAAGAGCAAAGGGCAGGCGCGGAATAACCTAAGGATAATTAACTAAAAATGAAAACACAGTGTATACGAATTTATTGGTGATCCTCGATGTTATTAATTAATGATAATTGTAAACTAAACCCTTAACTAATGCATAAAATAATTATTATAAATCATGTGAGCGTCAAGCTGAACAAAACAAAAAGAAACGCTGAGAGATACAAACGGTTTTAGTCCTTTGAAGATATTATTTTTTATGTTCGAACTTTGATTCCTTGATTGATGCACGCGATATACGATTTTATAAAGTTTCTAAAACTGAATAAAAATTTTAACACAGAATTCATCTCAAGTACCCCATATGTTCAAATCAAAGACACAAGAAGAAGCAATGATTTGCTCGTCAACTTTTTTATTGTTTATATGTTTGTTACCGCAAAAGTTGATGGGCAGTGACGTTATTTCTTCTTCTTTCGATGATTTAAAGTTAACACAAGCAACACAAAAGATCGTATACGGTCGGCTGCCGTTTAAGAAACCAGAAACCAAATTTGTATATCTATCAAGTATCACGATCCACGTGGAACAAAAATGTATGTATACCAATGTCTTTTGCTTAAGATGTAAACTATGACAATGATGGAATACAACAGCAGCGATACGATATTAGACTTTCAAACTTTTGCAAAAGTTTCAAATATAGTTTTATATATTAATTATTACGAAGGATTAACAATTTATTGTATATTATATACGTGCATTTATATAAAGATTGTATATTGCGTAAAATTGACAAACGATACAAATGGAAACCAAGAGACAGTTTTACCCAAATACGCATCAAAGGGAAAGTAAAACTACAAGTGGAATTAAAAAATAAAAATACGATTGTATACTCCGGCGGCCGGCCTCCTTGAGGTTACATCCCATAGTACGGGATTCATACAGGGTGTTCGATGAAGCAAAGTTCATCAAAATATCGAAACAATCAAGCTCCGAACGGTCTTGTGCAATCTTCTTGTTATTTACCAATTTATAACACTTAATGAGTGAATTGTCTGAAATGGGAAGGGTATTCGATGTAGGGGTTAAAAGTGTAAAGTGATCTGTTACTTATTATTAATATTATTCCTAAAATATTCGTTCGGCGCTTGATGGGTAGCAAAATTTGATAAAGCCAACTGTTTTTATATGAAAATCACTTTGAAGAGCTTTGCCAATCAATCAAGCACCTCTGCAATGAAGTGAATGAAACTGTAAATACAAATTAATACCTCCAATATTTGAATAATATTGAATTTTGCATATTACGAGTTTTGCGTGGGCAAAACTTACACTTAAACCACACACATGCTGAAGATTTAAGATGATAACAAAAATACGATGAGAGAAATGTTGGCTGTTCGTTTTTAAGTGATTTCCATCATGAATCATTGTTCGCCTTATCCAATGTATACGAATAAATCAATGCGCATGAACGCGCACCGACAGATTTGTAAGCGCATCAACGTCGGGGCGTTTCATGTGACGATGCTGATGAAGATTTAAGAAAAATGAAAATATCGTACCTCTATATGTTTATGTAATTACAAGAGCTGGAGCGTGGAGGATCTTTCGACGCGCGACATTAACGATGAAAAAGAGAGGACTTTATTGTGTTCTGCTTTTTAATGAAACAAAAAAATGATGAATATATATAAATATTATAAATAATTAATATAAAAGATGAAACACACACCGAGATTATTGAGCGTGCAGCGACGGGTGCGAAGAAGTCGCGGGTTGTTTTCCGCATGCTCTTCGCTCTCGTTCAAGCCGTCAAATGGCAGGAGCGCAGAGCAGGAACCGATCATTTTTGTTTTGTTTGTTGATGCATAAACTATTGTGTTGATCTGAGCATGCGTGCGTGATTTATGTGTGCGGACGGGATGTATGAGGATGGATAGACGTGTGCGTAATGTCTGTGAGTGTCCAAAAAACGTGTAAAATTCAAAAAACGAGCAAAAATACATTGTAAAAAATTAACTCTAATGTTTCTTTCTTTCATGTTTTCTGTTGTTGATATTTGGTCATGTTCTCATTTTGATGCCAAAATGATTTTGATCAGTCAAGTCCTCTGTATAGTGTTTTATTCAAGACGAAACGTGAGCATTAAATGCTGCATCTTGTGTACTTATAATATTGTGTTATTGTCTTCCCCCAATAATTTTCCACATCCCCAATAGTTCTTGCATGCGGAAATGTTGAATAAATTCAGCGAGGAAGTTTAAATTTCAGGGGCTAGGCCACAAAAGATGATGTCTGCACCTAATCCAATAAGTCATCTCTCAAATCCGTTTCATATTTTACTTACTTTTAATCCTTCATTGTGACATTCAAGTTCAGGCGTGACCATTGGAAGTCGACACACACATTTCTATCTGAGCTCTCTCTAGCTGCTGACTGCATGAGCCGGGCAACCCTTGACATCAAACTTTAATATTAAAGATTTAGTTTTAGAGGGTGCCGGCTCACGGGAGTGTTAGCGAGAAGTTTATCTCCCGCCGGCCGGCGTAGCGTCTACCTCACCACCGCCGTGCATCACCCAGCCGCCCCCTGCGCAGGCAAGAGGGAGGAAAATGGTGCAGTTGATGAAGGAAACGGTCCGGCAGCGGCGGCGCTGTCCGGTGATGAATGCCGGTCTGGAGACACATTAGACCGGATCTGCTGGCCATTGGTCATCCTAGATTGCGTTCCGGCTACTGCTCCCGACGACCGAACGACCACGCCGCACCACCTTACGTTATTAGAAAGCAAGCCCCCGACCACCGCGAGAGCAAGGAGTACGGAATGAGCAAATGGGGACTCATGGCTAGGGGTCGGTTTGCTGCTGGTAGGAATCGCAGATATATCTTGGCGCGTGTGCAAATGTTTGTGTGTGCGTGCGAGCGGGCCGGCAGGAAATTGTGTCCAGCGGCCGCGCTGCCCGACTTCCTGTTCCGCTCTTTGCTCCCTCGCCGTGCGCACTACCAATTTGGCCGCGGCGCTATCTCATCGTACGGTCACCTCCCGAGACCATCTAGGACCCACCCGGCCATCCGACCTTTTCGCTCGTAATTACATGTCGCACCTACGTGCGCACCATTTAAACGATTCCGGACACCTATGGGATTCGCTGAACACAATCACAACAATCGGCTTTTCTTCCATGCCTGCATCCATTACGATTCTGAATCATAATTACATCAATTTTGTATTAAAAAATTTCAGGACGTCGTCCTGTATTGCTTACATAAACTAAATCACATGTAAACATGTTTTTAAATATTTGAAACTCGTGTCGTTTATGTTTACAATTATAATCGGGATAATTAATGGATAGAATTAAGAAATTATTTCAACGCGGCACTGTTTGCATACGAAAAAGCACCGCCAAATGTGTCGGGAATGCACGATTAGCTATATTCAACATCATCAATCAAAGGCGATAAATCAAACATTGAATAATTATTGTTTACATAATTGTGGCGTGTGGTTTTTGTCTTGGTAGCAGCGGTCCCTTTGCTGTTACACGCAGGCAGTTACACCATACTTTGTTACTGCGATTTTTCTTTCACTGAAATAGAAGCCCAACTACCAACCAAAATGCGGAAAGTGTAAATGTTTAGTACAACGTTTCATCTTTCAGCCTGCAAAGGCAATTGTTGCCTCGAATACAGCGTAGTTTCAAGCTGTGACTGTCATTTTACCAAGCGCTGACCATAGCTGATGATCCCGTTCTGAATCTTTAATCTCGCAGTTGTTTGAAGTCATAGCTAAACACAATAAAAACGCAGCGTTCGCCAAAATGTCAATCAAACCCAAGATAAAACAGGCTTTCCTATTCATAACTAGTGCTACATTTTACGCAAACCACATTTTGATGTAAAAATAGTGCTACATGAAAAAGTACCACGTAAAAAAACTTGAGACGTATTATTATTATCTATGGATTTCGTTTTCAGTAAAAAATTAAATAAATGAAATCGGAATAATCCACGAATGTTGTAAATTTAATTTAAAGATCTACTGCTTATTTTAGAAGCGTGCATAATGTTTTAAATTTAAACAAACACCATTCACCTAAATTTACCACACAATGCTTACATAATGAAAGCTAAACTAAATCTAAAACTCAAACTTAAATCTACGATGCAGCCAAGCCTGCATAAAACAAACCACCCATGTGAAAAGTTTTTACATCAATGCGCAGCCATTAAAAGTTACAAAATGTTGTAAAATGTCTTGTAGCTGTAGATCTAGGCAAGATGTAGACGATGTGCATTGATGAATGTTTATTGCTGTATACAATGTGAAGCGCACTCAGCTGACTTGAAAGTATTTTCCCGAACTTGCGCACTGGCATTATCATCTCTTCGTGGCATCATATTTGTCGGTTGATTTGCGTCTAATCGTTTTACGTGTTCGTTACTCGTGTAGCTAGCAACCTGTGCGGATGGAATGTTGCAGAATTTATTAGCCCTTTGTGTGCGCGAAACGCAGTCGCGGACGTCGTTGTTTATTAAAGACATCACTGACTCAAGCCTCTTGTATTCGTACGTACTTGCGTGCCTACTTACGATGGAGCCTATCAACGATTCTCGTGTACTGTTATTATTGACGTCTAATAACGCGACTGGATGGTTATCCGAACATTAGACCGTTAGAAGATGTAGTCGGAATGACTAAAAATTGCAAGAATTCAAGAGATGAACCTGCAGGAACTTGTTGTTTTCCTCAAAAAGGATTTCAAGAGGGAAGTAGTAAGTACTCATTTTATTTATCTACCATTAGGAAAGTTTAAGAATGTGATTACAACTGACAATGATCATAATCTTTTTAACATATTTATATTGTTACAATGTCGGCAACAATGCAATAAGCCAAGGACACATCTCATTATCTTGTAGATACTAATAAATAGTAAGCCTCCAACGTATATTATCATCGACAATCAGCAATTATCTATAAACATGAAGTTAGTATCCTTTTCCTGACAGTGTTTATGATAATCATGTCGATCGTAAACTATAGACGCTTCATCTAGCCATCAATAATGCGTTTTATGGAACTTACATACCTACTTGAAATAACATACCAACAAGAATCAACTTATACATTAACATGCATTCTGTAGGTATGTGCTTTATAGTAGTCAATTATGACTTTCCAATAAAGTAGTACTTCTACAAAAAAAGAAATTTTAGCTTCTCTGTAAACATTGATACGCGGATAAATTTAAAGACTTGTATATTCACGACCATGGACAATGTAACATATATTAGTGTCATACGCAACAAACATGATTTACTCCCAGGATAATTTTAATGCATACTTGGCAAATTGGCTTTCGGGGAAAAGCAAGCGATCATTGAATGGTACTCATTTTCAAACATCAATGCAATTTCTGAAATAGTAATATTTCATAGTAACGACTCATTCTCTAACCTTTCAATATAATTTGCTATGCATCTATGACTATTGTGCATTTGCAATGCTTTTTATATGTTTAAAACGTGTGAGCTGTTTCTGACGCCATACCGGTGGCTGCATTCTGCATTGCTCATCAAGAAGAAGAGGTGAGCGTAGACATTACTCTTGTGCCTTCGAATGAAGCCATAAAATCGTGATTTATGCAAAATAATACAAAGTAATATGCTAATGCAGTGGCGAACGGGGATGCGGATGGTCCGCGGGTACGTGAACATATCGCGCGAGGAAAGCTTTGCCTCATTGTTGTTTTTAAGGTGTTTTTCTAACGCGAGCTGACATATTTCTCAGCATGTTTGCATTCTCAACGCGCATTTTACGAAAACACGGTGATAAATAGTGGATTTAAGGTCGTTCCGATTCGATTCCGATCGGATACCCGCTTGGCGCGATATTTATTTTCGTTATTGCGTACAATTGACTTGTTTAAGCTATCGCAGAGTCGATTTTGCTTCGCCTACGAATAACAATAAATTCTAGTCTAGAAATATTTGTGTAAATAACTTAATTAAGTTATTATCTGATGCTGATAGCATAAATTCCTTAATGGCATTTCAATGTCGTGTTGAAGGAACAAGCAGTCTTTTATGTTCAAGGTTTGAGCTTCAACAATAAGGTAGGAATATATAGGTAACATATAATTTGCTTGTTTAATGATCACCCCCTACTTCAGGGAACGGTATATGACTTATCACCCGAAGGCATTTTTTTAATCGATTTGCTCGTGGGCTTGGCTTATATCAACGTTTCCATCCCCTCTGACATCATCCGGACATTGGCGAAATGGTAAACTGAACGCGTGGCAAAAGAAATTACGCACCCAAGAGGTGAAATTAGAGTTTTTTCACGTTCGAGCGATAACAGCAGTACGGGAGGGAGGAAAATGGAGAGAATTCCTTGAGGGTGTGCGAAGGAATGATTATGTAGAGTGTTTACTGAAGACGAGAGCAGTGGCAAAGTCATGGAATTTCAATTAATAACTTGAGTTAATTACTTAATTATAGAAAGGCGGAATTACAAAATCAGTTTTGAAGGATACTTAGGTATACACTTCACGAATAATCAATCGCTAAATCTGCAACAAATACATAGTAATGATAGACTAACTTAAATTGTCGAATAATCATTTCACATGTCGGAAGCTTAGTTGTACTGTAACACTACACTCCACGTCCTGCATTAGCTATTCCCGCTAGTCCTACCAGTGATACCTGCATCGACATAGAGCTAGAGCATAGTAGGATAGTGTGTCTGTGGGAATATTAAATTAACGCCGGTTATGTGTACGTAGCGATAGATTGAAATTGATAATGGTAATTGGGAATTTTAGCCACGTCGATTTTATATCGATCGGCACCAATCCATATCCACCAGCGGTGGATGTAGCCACTAATGTCGATATTCAATTTTAACTGCGAGTTTTTTTCTTTTCTTTGTTTAAAATGCGCCATTTTTCAGCGTGTTGCAGCTGATTAAGTTACCTGTGTGGGTTAGGAAATGTACGTTGGTGTACAGCAACACCACATAACCTACACCACACTTAACGAATTTAAATATTTTAACTTGATTTATGGCTTTTTTATGATCAGCACATCGCGCACACGCGGAGCACCTGCAGTCGGCACGTCGGACGTGTTCTCGCGACGAAGACCAAACACGGTGCTCCTCCACGTCGTCGTCGCATGCAAATGCGTCGCAAGAGCGATCGAATGCGAAATTCACCCTGGCACGCCGCCGCGCGCAGATAACAACATTTCAATATCCGAAATTGCGTCGCCCGCAGTCATAAATAAAACTTAGATATACATATTTATAATGGACTCATGCATCTACAGCGTCTGCAGGTCTTCGGTCTACATGCTTACATGCTGCTGAAGCTACAGGCTACGAGTTGGTGAATTTCAGCCGCCATGTAAAATTGAAGTCGGAATTAATCGAATTATGGTGAATTATTTCGTGCGACGCACAAGAGGCACGCACGAAAATTGCTCTCGCATAGTTTTCAACATGCACAATCTATTATAGCGGCGAGACAGACCAACCATCCAACTTAATATCATAATTACATTACCTTAGGATGAATAAAAATGTTTACTTTTTTTAACATCACGTTACGGAATAAAAACATGACGAAGTCATTGGCATTGAATTGATTCTAGGTGCGCGGCAGTGCACAGAAAGGTTCAGGCGTAGCAGAGTAAGTTTTATACGAAGTGTTTCAGCGTATTTTCGACGCACTTTTATCATCGCTTGCAGTGATGGTTTAGATTTCTAAAATTTTCGGCAGGTAGTATACATTGCACTATAAATCGCTGTAAAATTACAACTACGTACAGCGAATCACGTTTGCTACGAAATGTTGTGTGTATGTTCAGTAAATCTCCGTGGGCCACCCCAAAACCGACAAAATGTTCTTTTGTGAATTAGAAAGTGAACAACCTTCAATTTATACTTGGTACACTGGAACCTCAATCTCTCGGGCCAGGTGCGGCCACAGCTATTCCGGGTGAACGAATTTTCAGGTTTGGCGGACTTTCGTGAAAAACTCCCTGTGCGTACTGAACATTTTAATTTATACACCACAGCATCGCAATACATACAATATAAAAACACAGGCCGACCCGACTCGGGTGATCCGGAGTTCCAAGTGTACGGGGTTTGGGAGATCCAGGTTTCAGTGTATAAAGTAAAACGGGGGAACTTGGAGCGCCTTTTGAAAAATATTCCTCACCTGACTACATCATACAACTTTTAGAATTTTTACTACACAATAAAACCAAAAATAATGCAATTTTCGATACGTGTTTTTCGTCCCACATGCCCCATGCTATGGGGAATATGGGACGGGTAGCGAGGTTACTGGTTCATCCATATAAATCGGTCTAATTTCAACGAAATCAATGAAATTAAATTTTTTTATTGATAAAG